>JAUMHM010000004.1:4619911-4635044 GCA_032362435.1 Melikaiella ostensackeni
CATTTTATTTATTATTGAATAAATGTGATGATTTATAGGTAAATATAAACTATTTGGGACATTTTTTCATCGATCTCGAAAGATCGATTCTTTTGATTCGATTTTTTTGCTGAATCGATCTTTTCAAATTCGATCCTAAATCGATTCATGAATCGATCTTTTCAAAAGAGTCGCCCATCCCTACTCGACTCACCAACTGTCGAGTGCGGACCGCGTTCAAGCATAAATACTCAAATATCGATATCTCGTAAGCTAAGGCCAATTGAATCAAAAGTAAAAATACGTATCTAATGGATTTTGATGTACTTTCATCCTGTAAAGCGACGTCCCGAATCTCGCGACGTCTCCTTGTGAGATCTTCATCTATTACCAAACAGAAGTCTTCATCGAATTTTGGTTAGCAGACAAAAAAATATTGAGGAAACTCATTAGCCTCTGCGCGGTTAATTACTCGGATTTTTGGTGTACACCAGATTGCAAGATTGCGAAATTGCAAGATTGCAAGATTGCATGGGATTGCAAAAGATTGCTTAGATTTTATAGGAAATTGATTATAGAAAATCATTACATAAAAAACGATTACAGGATCATCATCACTGGAATAAATAATACAAAAACATTGAAGGAATTACTGAAAAAAGTAGAGAAACCACAAAGGAACGATTTATTTTAGACCACTCATATTCTCATATGGAAGTACACAAAAATGACGATTCTGCACAAATAAACTTTACGCGGCAAAAATCTGTGAATTAATTTGAGACATCTTTGAAATCGCTAGAGATTTCATTGAAAGCCATGTGAACTCTTTGGAATCTCTTGAAATCCCTTGATACTTTTGAAGATATTTTTAAATCCATTAAAATCTTTGAAATCTGTTCAAAACCGTAGGAATTCCTCAAAATCTTTTAACCCCTCTTGTATTTCTTTGAATTCTTTGAAATATATAAGACGTCATTTTGAATTCTCTTGGAGTTCTCTAGAAATCCCTTGAAATTTATAAAATCCCCTAAAATTTTTGAAATATTTGGAGGTCTTATAAAATCCCGTAAATCTTGGCATATTCATTCCAATTCCTTGAAATTTTTCAAATCCCTTGAAATTCTTTGGAATCTTGGAAAATGAATAAAAATCTTTAGAATCCTTCGAAAATTGTTTAGTTCTTCCATATACCTTGAAATTGTTGAAATCCGTAGAGCGACTTTGAAATAAAATTTAATTCATTCCATAAAGTTCTCTAGAAATTCATTGAAATCTTTTAAAATCTTTGGAAGTCGTGACAGTTCATTAAAATAAATAGAAATCATTAAAAATCTCTTAAAATCCTTGGAGATTCAATAAAATCCTATGTGAACAAGAAATACTTAGTTCTCGAAACTATATTATCACGAGGCGCAAGAATATTCCCTAAATTCTAATTTTCCTGATGTTTTATTTTCACGAAATTCATTTGAACCATTACGAATTTGCCCTAATTTGCATGATTTTTTACATCCCGAATTGCCTTTTTTATATTTCATTCTCTAGAATTTATTTCTCTAGAAATCCCTTTAAAATTATTTAGAATCTTTTAAAATAACTTAAAATCTTAATTTTTTTTTTGAAATTTTGATAATTCCTTTATATCTCTTGAAAATATTGAATTTCTTGAAATACAATTGAATTTATTTCCTAAGGAACTTTGAAAATTCGTTAAAATACCTTAAAATCCCTTGAAACCTTTGCTTTGGAATCGCTGGGAATCCCTTAAAATTTTATTCTCCAGAATCTAGTTCTCTAGAAATCCCTTGAAATCTTTGGGAATCCCACAAAATTCTTTGAAATCTCTTGACATTTTTTAAACGTCTTAAAAATTTTTGGAATTCCTAGAAATCCTTAGAGATTCAATAAAATCCTTCAATCTTGTGAAATTCCTTGAAATACCTTTAGATCCCTTGAAATATTTGGAAGTGCTAAAAAATGTTTTGAAATACCTTGAAATTTTTTTAATTTCTTGAAAAACTTTGGAATATGATCAAATAATTTAAAATCTTCAAAGGCCTTCAAAATTTTTTGAAATCCTTGATATCCCGTGACATTGCTGAAATCCGTAGAAATCCTTTTATATAAAACTTAATTCATACCCTAAAATTCTCTAGGAATTTGTTGAAATCTCTTAAAATCCACTGAAAACTTTGAAAATTGTAAAAATCCATTAAAATAAGTAGAAATCATTCGACATCCTTTGAATATTAATTAAATTAAATTTATTCAATAAAACTTTCTAAAAAAACCGTTCAAATACTAATTGAAATACCTTAAAATCTCTTGAAAGCTTTACTTTAGAATAGCTATGAATCCCTTAAAATGTTATTCTCTAGAATTTAGTTCTCCAGAAATCCCTTGAAATGTTTGGAAATCCTACAAAATTCTTTGAAATCCTTTGACATTTTTTTAATGTCTTGAAATTCTTTGGAATTCCTAGAAATTTCTGGTCATTCAATAAAATCCTTTAAATCTTGTAAAATTCCTTGAAATACACTAAAATCTCCTGAAATCTTTCATGATCGTGAAAATCCATTAAAATAAGTAGAAATTATTTGAAATCCCTTGAATAGAAATTAAATTAAACTTATTCATCAAAGTTCTCCAAATGAACCGTCTAAATCTCTAGAAATCTTTGAAATCCCTTAAAATATTTCAAATCCTTGGAAATTCAAAAATACTCTTTAAATCTTGTAAAACTCCTTGAACGACCATAAAATCCCCTCAGATCTTCCAAATCGCTAGTAATTCTTTGAAATCCCTTGACATTTTTTAAAATCTCTTGAAATCCTTTACGATTCCTGAAAATCCCCTCATATGTTTGGAAATCTTTGAAATCAATTCAAATCTCGTCAAATTTGTATGAAATCTGAAGAAGTCGCTTAAAATCCGTGGAAATTCTCTGGAATTCCTTGAAATTCTTTGAAATATATTGGTGTATTTTAAATCTTTTAACTCTTTTGGAATTCTGTAAAATTCCTTGCAATTTGTGGAATGCTGTGAAATCCTTTGAAATAATTTGAAATCCTACATTAAGTAAATTAATAAATTATTTATTTGTAGTTTCTCTATTTTTTGGACCAATTCTTTCAACATTTTCAACATTATTTATTTCTATACTGATTTTCTCATAATGATTTTTTATAATGATTTTTCTAGAATCGCGAAAAAATTATAAGAAAAAGAAATTCATTATGGAAGATCATTATATACATATACTGTATTTCCTACATTTTTTCGTAAGGGAGTATTAGAGGGGATTATATGGGATGCAAAGGATTACATGAGATTACACGAAATTTTATAGAGATCGTTCGAGATTTTATGTGGAGATTGCATGGGATTACAAGGGATTTTACAGGACTGCAAGAATAATTAACCCCTCGTTACAGATTTTCTATAATTTGTCTCTTATTCTATCCAAATCAAATTATTAATTACTTGCAACACCACAAATCAAAATTTCTAAGCTGTAGGGCGTAAAACCCTAGAATGCCCAAGTTTTTGACAGTTTCCTGTGAACGGCATCAGCAGCCGGATGTTACTCCCACATCGAAGCACTTTCGTGATTCCAAACGTGCAGTGCGAACGACGAAAATAGTATTCTGACGTGAGACTACTGATTTATGCAATCATATGTCCCATTTTATTTAATTATAATTCAGGTGTAACACTCAAGCAAAATTTCAAAACTTAAACCTTATTACTGGATTCTGTTGTGGTATACGGAAAAGAGTAAGTTTAGGTTTCGGTTGTGTACCTTATAGAATCCAAATTCAGAATCCATTCTCAAAATTTGAAAGAAAACGTACCACCTAACTCAAAAATAAGTGAAGAGTAACGTTTTGCATTTGGAAAATATGTGTGTACGTGTGCGTATCCGTGTGTTAGGTCGATTTTACTAATGGTCGTTAATATTATCTTTATGATTTCTTTGACCTTTCCACGCACGCAAGTGAGACCATCGGATATGATATGTATTAACAACGAAAGTCAATAACCCGCCAAACTATGCGGCCATTCGTTTGTAAAGAAAGCAACGCCGACCCCGAATAACGTTGTTGATTCTTCTCTGATTCACAAGAAGTCGTAAATCTAACGAAAAGACTGATAAAAAAAAGAGATCTTGTTAACTTTATGATTAAATAAAGACCATATATTATTGGCAGTAAGTCATCAAAGGTGGGTTGGTAAATGCAAATGCACATGGGGCTTTTACGTAAAAAAGAAAAAAAAAACGCAAACGGAGATTATTTTACATTTGCAAACGGATCATGACCTATTGAAGAATAAAAATCTCCTTTCGATGGGCATCACGTAGTAGAAGTTAGGTAAAATATCTCTTAAAAAAGGGAGTTTCGTGTTCAAAGATTTCTCAGACTACGTATGTGAACAAGAAATGCTTAGTTCACGAAACTTTATTATCACGAGACGCAAGAATATTCTCCAAATTCTAATTTCCCTGATGTTTATTTTCATGAAATTCATTTCATCGATTAAGAATTTGCCCTAATTTGCATAATTTTTACCTTCCCGAATTGCCTTTTATAATATCCACTTATCTGAATTGCCGCTTCTCCTAATTTCGATTTATCATCATTTTCGTAACAATTTCTATTCTCACGAATGACCATTTGGCATCATTTTAATTTTTACGAATTCTGTCGTGTTTGAAAAGAACGCTGTTAATTGCAATTCAGATCACCCACCTAAATGTAGACCTGGGCCTGACCTGGAAGCCCAAGATACGGCATGAAACACACACTCCCATCCGAGCCGAACCAGGAACGGCATAAAAATGATGGTCCGAAATTCATATTAAACGTTCGTGAAAAGGAAAATTATGTCAAATGATAATTCGACTAGGTGCAGTTTATGATGAATGTCAATTCGGATAAACAAAAATGTTGTAATACGGCAATTTGGATAAATAAATATTATGTCAAATAACAATTCGGAAAAATAGAAAGGAAAACTGGTAATGTGAAAAAATATAAATCATGGCTAATTGTGATACGGCCAAATGAATTGCAATGAAACGAAAAAAAGCATAGGCGAGAACAAACTCAGGAATAACAAATCGCACATTTGGATGCCAATGAGAGTCAAAGTATTATGTATCTGGAGCAGCAGGACGCATATTCCATACGTGAATGAATCTTGATGCTCATACATATATCCTCATGGTTTTGCATCTTTTGCAGTTAGAGAGATCGTACGGTTTGGTAGGATTTTATTACCAGTTATCCAGTAAGAATACATAGGTTAGTTGAAGAGCATCATTAGGCATCATAATTTGTCATTGTTTCGTTGCATCAGTCAAATTTGAGCAAGACGAATAATAGTCATTAAGAAATTTTAAGAATTTGCAGCCGACCGTCTTCACTAAAGATTTCTACAAATATAAACCCATTAAAATAGATGTCACATTGTTAGGCATTGGTCACTCATTGCGCGAAATGGATAATCAGTGCAAACAGCAATCATTGCTAGCAATGCCCATCATTGCAACAAGCATTCATTTATGGAAAAATAGTGGTTCTATATCTTTTGTCACCCTCAGCAGTATTCCCAAGCTACGTAAAGTTGGAGGAACCATGTTTGTCAATGTTTGTCAATCATGATCTCTCATAGGGCAAAATGAAGGGCTCATTTTGGGCTACTTTAATATATGCCACAACGCCAAATTTAGGGCTCCTTCTTTCTTTCAAAAACGGCTGGTTTTCTCAGCTTCACGTAAAATTATCAGAACCTCTAGAGAACTGTTTAAGATGCTAAGTTGTCTCTGTTACCAAAATTTAGGGTTCATTTAAAGCTCTCACTTCAACCTAAAAAATTCCAACTTAGCCCCCCCCCCTCCCATAAAAAAGGGCTTATTTTGTTAACTTTACGTAAAGCTGTCAGAACCAGCCATCTAAAAAAAATGAAGGGCTAAGGTGACACTTTTAGGATGAAGTAAGAGCCCTAAATGAGGCCTAAATTTTGGTAACAAAGACAAGTCAGCATCTTAAACGGTTCTCTAGAAGTTCTGCTGACTTTATGCAAAGCTGACAAAACCAGCCGTTTTCTGGAAAAAATAAGGAGCCCTAAATTCAGCGTTGTGGCATTAAATTAGCCCTTAATTTTACTCTATGAGAGATCATGCAGGATGTCTACTAATTTTCGGCCACAAAATTCCCGGTTATTTTTCGGTTTTTCGATGTAAATTTCGACATTTTTTAAAACATTCTAAAAGGGTTCATATTAAAAAGTTCTGCGCAACAATGAAGAATTTTATAATAATTACTAATTATACACTTCAGAGAATACCAATTGTTCAGAGCTTAAACATTGCTCTCAATTGTTGTAAACTTTTTGAAATGTTATAATTCAAGTCCAAAAGCGAAAATTCTGATATGTAATTATTGATATAAGAATTGTATTATTTTCATACCTGTATATCATAAAATAATGCAAAGTAATGTAAATTTTTATTAAATGAATGATATAAAGTTCATTTTCGTGTGATATTAACGATTCACTTAAAAGAAAGTATAGATTGCAGAATTTTTTAGAGATTTTCACTATTATTAGGAGAGGAATTACACAACAGTAAGGTAAAATGAGAATTGCTAGAATGTATTTAATAATTGACGTATGAAGATACGGGTGAAGAAAACAAATCGGATTTAATAGATTTTATATAAATTTAATTTGTAAGTTTTTATAGTAATGTTCAATTTTGCAAAAATTTTAAATATTGAAAATTAAATAATTTAGGGTTTTAAGGTTACAAAATTTTTAATAAAAAAATTATCCAATTTTTTTATTTACTTCCTATAAATTCATAAGCCCGTTTATTAATAAAATGTTAAAATAATAAATTTCGATGAAACGGGGACCAGATATTTTTTTGTACGGCCCTGACGTACTCGTACTTCAACTTTAGAGCCCAGATTTTTTTCTCGATATTCTAAGTGTTAAGCTAGCCGTGAGGTTTAGTTGTTAGCGATGGAACGCGTTAAATTTAGATAAGGTGGTTCGAAACCCGTCACAGCGTTTTCGATTTTTAAAAGCGTTAATATCGTTAAAAGCGTGCGACTATATTGTATGTAATGTATGATAATTTAATGTAATTGTTTAAATTAAATTGTGTACATGTACCTACAATATACTTATAAATTGCATGATATGTGTAAGTATGTGTGTAGTAGTGGATGACCTTCCAAAGAATTTGGTTGTAGCAAGAACGTATTTTGTTGCTGGCGCACGAAATTTTACATGACTGGGATGTAGAATTCACATATTTAGAGCGGTATACTTTGTTTTCTTTGATTGAAAGTGTACCTAACAGTTCGACTCATTTTACCTAACTGGTAGGTAATCCACATCTCATTTTACCCAACTGTCAGGTAATCTTTATTATCTAGTTGTATTATTTCTTACTGAATCGCGAATTAAATTATAACGAATTTATATTAATAATTGATATTTTCAAATAAAATATTACCCTATTTCATTTTACATGACTGAAAGTGAAATTTTAATAAAATGCCGTAATGTCCTCCGTTCACCGAACTAAGTTATGTAAAATTTGACGCACAAATATTCTCCGTGTATTCATTACAATTCTTTAATTTATTTGTCATGTTATAACGATTGATAGAAAATATCACATTTTCGAAAAATTTAACTTTGATTCCCGCTTTGAAGTTATATTCCCAGTTAATTCCCGGTTTTCTTTGAATTGCCGGCTATATTTCAGTTTTTTCGATTAGTAGACACCCTGTCATAATTGTCAAAATGGTTTTTCGAATTTCACGTAGCTCTATTCCCACATCTTTTTGATGTATATTGTTACAAAAAGTAGAAGGCGAAGAAACTCAAAAGAAGCGGGACCATGCGAGGTGTTAGCTTTAGCATTTGTATCGGGTACGTTTCACCTAAAACTGTGAGGAAATGTCCACAATGTTCGAACGTATATACGTTTTTGACGCCACACGCTCGTATAGCCAACTGTCCGAGCAGTTTCGTCGTTTCGCATTTTTCGTTTTCTCGATGGGGCGGTTGGCAACAACGACTGTATGACGTCAAATACACATATACGTTCGAACGTCGACCTTCATGACTCCCATTGTCGACCTTCCCTGATAATGCGTCTGGACGTTACGCGATCGATGGAGCGCTCCACGTGGCACCCGGAGTGGCTCACACGACCCTGAGAGTACCGAGGCCCGCCTCGGCACTCTTCTATATGCAGCTGCGCTTTATATATAGACGCGCCATGCCACGTGCAGAGCAAGTTTGTACCTGGGTCACCGGGAGAAGGTCACGGGGTCGCGACTAAGGTAGGTACACGCGAGTGACAACGGAGACGAGTAACCGTATGCTTTCATTGTCAAAGCGCTAAAAAGTCTCGTGCTTGAGTGAATGCTTTCCTTGAATGACAGAAAATCCTCGGGTTTCTTATCTCCACTGGAGATAAGCTGCGCTTGCGTCGTGTTGCTTTATGCACTATGGATGTCTGTAATGATAAGGATCGCCATAGCAATTGCTGCCAAGCGAGTCAGATGGAAATTGCACCTAACTGCAAGGAAGGAAAAATACAACAAAACAGATGTCAGTTTACATTCCGGTACCTCCATGCTACACTCTTCTATTTGGATTTAGCAGTCTAAACTCTCCAATCTCGTATTGTATTGGCCCCTAGCGCCGCGTATTCATAGTGGCTCTAGGTGCCAACACACCGAGATTGGAGAGTTTAGGCTCAAGGAAGGAAGGACAGGAAAAAAGGGAAGGGGAAGCGAAGGAAGGTTGTGTTGGCACACAAACCGAGATTGGAGAGCCTAAACTCTTAAATCTCGGTTTTTGTTGGCACCTAGCGCCACTATGTGTACGCGGCGCTGAAATAACTAGCTCCTTAGAACGAATCAACATTTTTGAATCTTTAACGAGACCCAGACGCTAATACCTGTTATGGCTAGAATAGAAAAATCGATTGATTCAGGTCGGTAGGTACTTAGGTTAAGAGGTGTCACCAAATCACTACGAGATTTAAAGAAGAATGATTTGGACATGCAATAAGAATAGTTCCCAGTGGAGTCGAGTATCATTCCAGGGATAATTACACCTACGGTAGACTTATGGCATACCGGCGATAATTTCCTTGCCATGTTTCATTTGAATTCATTAGTGAGGCGCACATGAACAACTGGCACAAGAGAGCGATAAAGAGCGTTCTTGAATTAATTTTCCACAACTCACTGGGTCACCAGACCTACGTAAGCAAAAACTATACCTGACATGTTCGTTTAATTTACAACAGTTAGCGACACCATAAAGGGCTAAAGCAGAGCTGAGAGTGTTTTTTCTCACCTCAAGTTTTTATCTTGAGATTGATCTTCGATAGGATTAGTCGTACTAAGCCAGTAGCAGAAGATGTCAAAAGGCTTAGTTCAGGAACTAAAAGAAACGTTGTTAACTAGGCCACAGGAAGGGTGTTCTCGCAAATACACACGACGAATCTTGCAACTAAGTTTTCAAGGTTGCGGGATATACTCGTATCTCACATGAGAAGTATTATTAATAGCACTAGCATTGATTCTCAGTGTTCACATTCATCAGAGAGCAAAGAATATTCTGCATAATGCGTTTTTCCCTAGCCGGACGGCAAGAAAGATGCAAAGTATGTTGGAACGAATGGACATGGCAAGGACTTGTCATGAAAGGCTCCCGAGAAGCAACGGTTAATCAATGACGATGACGGCTATGATGAATGACTGATTTCCTGATACCCGCGAATGGGTCACTGCATTAGCTATTATTACAACAAGCCACGCAATGGTTTTAACCTCTCGGAGTAGAGATTGGATAAAATTTATTTTTTGAGTGGCGACCGTAATCATATTGATTTAAGTGGCGAATAATTAAAATGTTGGCACCTTGTATTATCAATTGTTTAACTAATCAGGTGCTTAAGTAATTTATTATGCAAAAACACTACTTCTGAAATGACTGAATACCAAAGTAAACTAAACTAAACTAAACACTTGAAGCTAGACAATCAGATAAATCGACAGCATGCCGGAATGGTGGAGTATGCGCTAGGTGAAGTTTCAAGGTCCAACTGTTTGGATCTCTCCTTGCTTTACTCACAGAAGACTGCAACAAGCTGCGACTAGCTATAGGTTAGCCAACCGAGTTGCGTAATCGTCTAGAATCTCGTTTCAATGCAGAAGGTCAGTATGGATAGACACGAAGCGGACGTTCATTCGCCAGCCGGCGCATATAAAACCAAATTCCGAAATTCAGGGGGTCATCGACTAGCTCTGTTTTACAATTTGTATACGACAGGCAGGCATTACTTATACCAATGGGTTGATTATTAAACCACTGGTCTATTGATCTTTAAGGCATATTCCACTAAGAGTGCATTACTAATTTCGGGATAACTAATATCTGTTGATGATCAAAACAATATACACGAAGATAATTGATATTCATACTTTACTTTTTCTGTGGGAAAGGAAACTGCATAACTTCCCATGTTAAATGAGTCAACCTGTAGAAGTAAGAAATCAAAAAAGATTGTGAAGTTCGTGGACGCTTTTAATCTTCAGGAATGCAAAATGGCTACCAGTTTTTGAGAAAGCCAGATTTGGAACTAGTTTAGTCAGAAAGATAATTTTCACCTCCACTTGCTTAAGGCACGTGTCTACGAGACAATGCCTTCTCTCACTTCTCCATCTTCGGCTTCTTTGTCCATGTTATCTCCGCGACACTGACATTGAACGCAGGCGACGTAACCAGTAAGTACTTCTTGCTTGACAAGAAGTTAGGTGGCAAGATAAGGAAACTCGTAAGCAAAGCGGTGGATAAACTAATATAAGCCGCAGATAGATTGAGACAGATCGTGGCAGATCGACAGATAAACGGGCGGATGGCGGTTATTCGCTCCGGTGGCTGGAAACATCATGTAGCAAATGCAATCAAATAGACGCACGCGGTTACTCACAATCACGTTTTACGCCAGCGACACGTGCGCTGCAAGAAGGAAGCGCGCCATGAATAAACGACACATCGATGAAAGATAATGGACGAGATCGATGTACAAGATATCTTGTTGTATAACGAGTGAAGGTGACAATAAGGGGGAAGAATGTTCAACGTGTCAGGGAGGTTACCCTAGTCAGAGTTGGGAATTGAGTATAAAAATGACCAGAGGGAAGAATGTTTAACATGTTAGGGAGGTTACCCTCTAGTGAAAGTTGGGAATTAATTATAAAGAGGACAGGGGGGGGGGGAATATTTAACATGTTAGGCATCCAAAATCAACTGTCCGTAATGCAGTAACCGGGATTTTATCCGAATGTACTGATATGCATATTAAAAATGGTTTCATATATTTTATTACTCTAATTCTGAGTTGGAGCGCAGGCACATTTCCAACGCGCATTAGGCGCGCGACTCGCAAGTTTGAGCGCGCCTAGATCGCGCGTCTGTTGGATCTCGCGCTTCGCGATCTGTAATATATTTACCTCGCGCTACGCGATCGGTTAAGAGATTCGGCATTTTTTTGGTATTCATACGCTCTTCCCTGGGAGTCACTTATTGTCGAGAGGGCTTTCTTGGTGAAAACACGTTCACCTCGGGCCTGGTCGTATTCTAAATACGGTAGTGTTGAAATGAGTCACAGAACGTGAAGTATAAAGCAGCGCTTAAGCAGCACACGAGTGTCATTGTGCATTTCGAGTTCGTTAAATGCACGAGGTGAAGGTCGGCTATTGATACTAGCGTTAAGCCTGTCGCTCAGCTCAGAACACAACGTCTTCGAGAAAGACTGAGAAGGGAGAAACGCCGAGACATTTTTTCGACTTCTCTCGTTTTCTCATGTTTTCTCGATAAATTTTTCAAGTCTGCGAGAAATTCTAATTCTCTGAAAAATTCCATATCTTGAGCAAAGATTTGGGTTCCCTGTGGCCTCACAGCGGATGCCCTTATTGTTATTGCTTCGCGCGACCTTCCCATTTTTAGAGGATTAGAACCGGTTGCGAAAAAGTAAAATTTTGTAAAATCTTAATAAATCATATTTTAATGGGGTGCATTAGCTTCAATAGATTATGACTAGGAGATTAAAAAAAGGTAGTTAAAAATCGGTTAATATCTTCAATCCCGTTTGAGAGTTATTGTACTTTTGTACATGCACTTAAAGATTTCCTGTATTACTCAAAATATTAACCGATCTTCATCAACATTTTTCTCACTCTTTTCTAGTGATATAAGTAAACTGATTCAGCTGATTAAAATTGTTTGTCGTAGCTAGGAAGGAAACTCTCAATCAGTCAGCTAGTTTACACATTCTCAATAAAAATGCAATTGATAACTTTGACTCTTCATTACATTGTGTTTCAAAAGTATAATTATTTTATTGGTACATACGAAAATTAAATTTTAATATTTCTTAATAACTAATTTAAAAATGTAAATACGAATAGCTATCATATGAAATACAAAAATATTTCACAGTAATATAATTGTAAGAACAGGTTCATTAAAATACTATACTGTTACCTTTCAAATTACAATTTTTTACAGCAACAAAGTCTTCTAACACTTCAGTAAAAGAACATACAACAAAACGAATGTATAATTTCTCCTTTCCATATTCTATTATTACTTCTATTATCGTACACAAATGCCTATAAAGTAATATTTTTGAATTATCCGAAATTTCAACGGCGTGCGATGCTTTTGACATCATACATAATCAGGGTTGTAAATAGTTGCCTAAAACGGTTGAATTCTGTTTTGCCGATTTCTTTAAGTATCTCCCCTCAGCCTTAAAATATGCAATATCAAGAACAATAGTGTTTCAAAGTTTGAGAAGTAAACAATTTAAGTTACAAAACGAGTCTTTCAATCGCATCTCACATCAACATTTACAAATAGTTCTTGAGCATATTGCTCTTATAAGAAACCAGGCAAAATTTTGCCTCTTTTTTATAAAAAACAAAGTTATCTCTTAATTGTATACGTCGGGTTATATTACATCTCGAGTGGTGTGATATTCGTGTAGTAGGAGGACGATCGCCCGAATAATATATGTACATGAACGTCTAGATGACATTGCTTACGGTGAAATATTTTTTAAATTTATCTATAATTTGATTTCATACTCACGTGATAGCTATTAGTATTTCGATTGTAAAATTAGTAATCAAGTAATGTCAATTTTGTTTACCTCCTGCGACTCTATTAAAATAATTCAATTAAAATATAAAATGTGTTGTGCATTTTATCAGAGAGAGTTTTTTCAACACCTGGACACATTGTTTCAGCCAAAAGAAGCCGACTGTCCACGAGGATTGTTACCTTACTAACGTTACTGATCAAAAACCGGCTATTAATTGCATAAAGTTGAAAGATCGAAGCAGTATAAAAATTAGAAACTGTACATTCGTTTTGTTGTATATTCTTTTACTGAAGTTAGAAGACGTTGTTGTTATAAAAAATTGTAATTTGAAAGGTAACAGTATAGTATTTTAATGAACCTATTCTTACAATTATATTACTGTGAAATATTTTTGTATTTCGTATGATAGCTATTCGTATTTACATTTTTAAATTAGTTATTAAGTAATATTAAAATTTAATTTTCGTATGTACTAATAAAATAATTATACTTTTGAAACACAATGTAATGAAGAGTTAAAGTTATCAATTGCATTTTTATTGAGAATGTGTAAACTAGCTGACGAATTGAGAGTTTCCTTCCTAGTTACGACAAACAATTTTAATTCGCTGAATCAGTTCACTTATACCACTAGAAAAGAGTGAGAAAAATCTTGATGAAAATCAGTTATTATTTTCAGTAATACAGGAAATCTTTAAGTGCATGTACAAAAGTACAATAACTCTCAAACGGGATTGAAGACATTAACCGATTTTTAACTACCTTTTTTTAATCTTATAGTCATAATCTAATGAAGCTACTGCAGCCCATTAAAATATGATTTATTAAGATTTTACAAAATTTTACTTTTTCGCAACCGGTTCTAATCCTACAACAATGGGTAGGTCGCGCGAGGCAATCACAATAGGAGAATCCGCTGTGAGGCCACAATGAACTCGAACCTTTGCTCAAGATGTGGAATTTCTGGGAGACACTGCGTTCTGAGCTGAGCGAAAGACCCAACGCTAATTGAGACACGAGTGGTACAATTTATAAACTGCGTTCGTGCAGTTAACCTGTTATCAGCCGCGAGGCTCGCCGGCTTCAAGGCAGACCTAACGCGACTTTGAACGAACCAAGGTCACTTGGCCTTATCTATATTCACTGCACTTATAGTCCTCACGAAGCTTTTTTTTTACTGCAGTAACAAAAACTAATCGTATTTTAAAAATCCAAATGACAATACAATTTTGAACATCAAGATGCACTTAACCTATTTGCTTCTATGCCAGTTTTAATTTTATTATGATAATCTGACCAGTGATAAAGTAAGAAAATGATAATTCAACAGTACATGGGAGTAAATGTCTCTATTCCAATAATGTCATATCGCACTAAATCAAGATACTATATTGCACAACCTGATGCGATTTACTGCTGCTCTCCAATAGTCATTGCTAATAAGTGTCGACTGCTATTTAAACACACACGAAGCTGAATTGAAGTTAGGATGACACATAATCGACAAGCCATTCTCACCATGACATGCTCGATACGACGCCCACGAGATGAAATCGAGTCGTTTCCGTCATGATCATTTCGATCTTATCATCACTGGTTTATTTGTGAAATCGATTATTAAAAGCTGAATAAATTAACTGAAACGATTCAAAATTCTAAAGAGATATGAATTCAACTAGTTTATTGATGATCTTAACCGAATCTTATTAAATAAGTGTTTATATAATCTTCGTAACTCTTCAGTGATCTTATGGGAACTTGTGTTTCCCACGCAGTGAAGACTAAAAGGTACCAGACAACTACTATGAAACCCCAGATATCTTGTTTCCAATGATCCCAATCCTCAGAAGGATTCTGAACTGCAGGATTGTTGAGAGATATAGTCATACCCCAGCAAATGAAGCAGGAGTTCAGTTTCATCAAAATCCAGGTTGTTTG
>JAUMHM010000004.1:4641227-4661555 GCA_032362435.1 Melikaiella ostensackeni
GAACAGAAAAAATTACTTTTTTCAATCCAGAAAAAAATAAAGTAAACAAAATTTCGTCCCTTTCAACTGTTTAAAAATCTTAAAAATGAAAAAATGTCCCTCTTCCAATTCAGAAAAAAATGAAAACAAAAATTTCATTCCTTCCAACCCAATAAAAATTTTAAAAAGAAAAAACTTTCCTCTTCGAATAAAAAAAAAGAAATGAAAAAAATGTCATCCCTTCCAAACTCTATACAAATCTTAAGAATAAACAAGTGTCTCTCTTCCAATTAAAACGGAAATTGAAAAACAAAATTTCCTCCCTTCCAACTCGATAAAAATATTTTTAAAAAATTATGCTTCTTTCAATTCAGAAAACATTGAAAACCAAAATTTCCTCCTTTCCAATTCGATAAAAATCTTAAAAATATGTGATGTCCCTCTGACAATTTAACAAAAATAGAATTTTCTCGTTTCAAACTCAATAAAAATGTCAAAAATACAAAATTTGCCGGTCTTTAACTCAATGAAAATGTAAAAAACAAAAAGTTCTTTTCATTCGGAAAAAATTGATATAAAAGTTTCTTCCTTTCCTTTTAAAATTAGAATTGTGAAATTCAAACGTTTTTTTTGTTCACAAATCCTATAAAGACGAATTATTTTTATTTCAAGTCGTTTCGAATTAATAACTGTTCATTTGTTATATATACATCAAAACTCAACACTTTTACGTATTTAAACATTAAAAATTTTAAAAATGGAACAATGAAAATTGTAATGTTCAATGTTTAAATTTAGCATTCTTTAATTTTCAACGTTAAATTCTGTAAATTGTTTCATTTTGAACAGACTCAGAATGGTCTTGTAAAAGCAATTATTGTTTAATTTTTAATACCCGAACGCCAGTTCAGTTTTAAAAGTCATTAATTAATTTATATTCAAAGTTAATAAACTTGGAAGGTTTTTTATTAAAATTTTTTAATTCAAACGTTTTTAATTTTCAATCCTTCAAATCTTACAAACTGTATTTTAAAATTAATTTAATTGAGAATGTATGCTTAAAAATGAAGACCTAAAATGGAAAACTTTCAAAGTAAAAGATTTTAGAATTACACATTGTAAACTCAATGATTTCATAATTGAAAAAGTTAACAACTGAACTTAACATTTTGAAAAAGTTGAAATCGAACTTGCATTAAACTGCATTATATCATGTGATATGAAATTCGTGATATTTCAAGTGATTGGATAGGTTTTTCTTCTAAAAATTTGTAAAATTCTCAGTTAAAAAATAAATTCACTATCATTTCCCGGTTTCCCGGTCCAGCGTCCACCCTGTAATTACGTACCTATTTTTTCTGTACAGAAAAATGATTAAATAAGAAACTTTAATTTGTGGCGTGAAAGATATGCTAACAAATATAAATATTACGTTTATGGGATTAGTTTGCTTCGTTATGAACGGACATAAATGCACAAATGTCGAGTAGATTTATATCACATTACGCATGCTTCTCAGTCAGCAATTTTGCATGAATCACGTTCTTTTCTCGCGTAAATTAATTCATAAAAGAGTCATAACTGTCCAGTATGTTCGGATTATCGTGCATATGAAAAAGAGCTGAGATTCTCAATCTCGTGCAACACGGAACTATCAGAGAATTGCCGCAATAATACAAGAATTAAATATTTCAAGTATATTCGTAAAAAATATTGCATAAACAAGACCATAAATATTCGTTTTGCATTTGTCATAAATCGTATTTTTTAATACAGATGGATAATGTTCGGTTAATAAATTAAAATTTGGATGTACACTGAATTCTATGTGAATTCAAGTAAAATTCAGAATAAATCCAAGTTCGTTCAAATTGATGGGCCCTATGAGTTCGAATTCTTTTTAAGTCAATTTAAATTAAATTTAGGTGAGTTCAAGCTGAATTAAAATAAACTGACAGTTCATACTAAATTCAAATTATGAAAATAATTCCACTGAACTGAGAAAAAATTAATTAAGGTGAATTCTAGAAAAATGAACTTAATGAGTTTAAGTGAGCCATACTCAGAGAAGTTATGTTGAAGTTTAATAAATCGTTTCTTTAATGTACAAAGAAATAATAATATGTTTCATACAATTTGTTTAATTTGAAAAAATATATTTTTCTTGATTGAATTCTGCAGAATTCATTCAAGTCAATGTTAGAAGTCAAGTAAATTGAATCCAATTCAAGTAAGTTTACAAGAAATTTAGGGTATATTGACTACTCCCTTAAACTGAACCAGTGACTAAATTCCTGACGAAACATTTAATTCGACTTCAAGTAAATTTAAAACTAAATTCAGAATTATTACCTAAATTCTAGTACGTACAAGTGAATTCAAGGAGCAACAACTTGTGCAAATTGATTAGAATTCACTTACAGGCTACGAAGTCTCTATGGAACTAAAGAAAGTCTCAAAAATGTATCTTTCTGAAGAAAAAAGTATCCTCAAAAATAAAAAAAGTATTTAAAAAGTAGCCTTTACCAACCAAAAAACCAACCCTCAACCTAGAAAGACGAATTTGCCAAAAAAATTGAATTTTAAATCAAAAATAGTTGAATTCAACAAAAAAAAAGACAAATTTTCAAAAAAAAGTTGATTCCTCAACCAAAACAGATTAATTTTCAACCAAACAGATGGATTTTTAACCAAGAAAGTGATCGAAAGAAATTTCTACCAAAAAAGATGAAATTTCAAACCAGAAAGGCGAAAATTAACACGAGTTGAATTTCAACCAAGAAAGATTTTTTAGTCAAGAAATAAAAACAATTTCAACCAAAATGTTAAAGTTTCAAGCCAAAAAGATGAATTTTCTGTGAAATAGTTAGATTATCGAAAAAGAAGTGAATTTCCAACCAAATATTCCAATTTTCTACCAAAATAGTTCAATTTTTAACCTAAAGAGACAAATTTTCAACAAAGCAGTTGAACTTTCAATTAAAAAGACCAACTTTTAACCAAAAAGGATGCAGTTTTAAAAAAATTGTTAAATTTTCAACAAAATAACCAGATTTTCAACCAAAATGATGAATATTCAACCCAGAAGATTAATTTTGTACCAGAAAATACAAATTTTAACAAAATACATGAGAAACAATTTCAACCAAATTGTTGAAGTTTCAAGACAAAAGGCGAATTTTCTACAAAACAGTTGAATTTTCAACCCGAAAATATGAATTTTCAGTAAAGAAGTTAATTTCCAACCTAATAAATAGATTTTCTACCAAAATAGTTGAAGTTTCAAGCAAAAAGGATGACTTTATCAAAATTGGTAAATTTTCAAAAAAATAATAAAATTTTCGGCCAGAATGATGAATATTCAACCAAGAAGATTAATTTTGTACTATAAAAGACAAATTTTCAACAAAATAAACGAGAAACAATTTCAACTGAATTGTTAAAGTTTCAAGACAAAAAGGCGAATTTTCCACAAAACAGTTGAATTTTCAACCCAAAAATATGAATTTTCAGCAAAGAAGTTAATTTCCAACCTAATAGTTAAATTTTCTACCAAAATAGTTGAATTTTCAACTAAAAAGGATGGCTTTTCAACAAAATTGTTAAATTTCAAAAAAATAATAAGATTTTCAACCAGAAAGATGAATATTCAACCAAGAAGATTAATTTTATCTCGGAAAAGAAAATTTTCAACAAAATACATGACAAACAATTTAAACCAAATTGTTGAAGATTCAAGATAAAAAGGCGAATTTTCTACAAAACAATTGAATTTTTAACCCGAAAATATGAATTTTCAGCAAAGAAGTTAATTTCCAACCTAATAGTTAAATTTTCTATCAAAATAGTTGCATTTTCAACTAAAAAGGATGAATTTTTGATAAAATTGTTAAATATTCAACAAAATGAGAAGATTTTCAACCAAAATGATGAATATTCAACCAAGAAGATTAATTTTGTACCAGAAAAGACAAATTTTCAACGAAATACATGAGAAACAATTTCAACCAAATTATTGAAGTTTCAATACAAAAAGGCGAATTTTCTACAAAACAGTTGAATTTTCAGCCCGAAAATATGAATTTTCAGCAAAGAAGTTAATTTCCAACCTAATAGTTAAATTTTCTATCAATATAGTTGAATTTTCAACCAAAAAGGATGACTTTTTAACAAAATTGGTAAATTTTCAAAACAATAATTGAGTTCTCAACCAAATAATAAGATTTTTAACAAAAAGAGATGAATTTTCAAATCAAAAACTGTTGAAAATCCAACAGTTGAAAATTTAACTGTTGAAAATTTTATTCTCTTCAATTTTCAGTAGTTGAATTTTGTATTGAAAACAAGTGTCAAAAATGTTATATTTATATAATTTTACACGAGAATTTAATGAATACACATTTCAATCCATAAAAATTTTTTTTGAAAAAAACAACGATTGTTTTCGATAACAGGTCTGCATTGGCAAATAATATTTTGGCAAATTAATAGTCATCAAATGAAATTTCGGTAGAGAATTTATGAGATTAAAAAAAAACCCCAACACTGCTTTTATTCCCAAAGTGTTAAACTACGCCTTCTCATTTTGAGATTTCTTAAGAAACACATCAAACGTTCTATTTTGATTAATTGATTTTTTTTTTAGATATAGTAGTTTCCTTGGATATAACTTTCTTTCATTTTTTATTTTTTAAAAACTGAAATTTGTTAGTACGGTCAATTTTTTATATCACTTTACTGAAAAAGTAGCAAAAAAGTAGCCTTGCCTAAAAAAGAATAAAAAATGTGAAAAAAATTAAATGGACTATTTAATTTATTTAACTCAAGCTAAGATATTCATTTTTAACCAGTTTTTTATACGAAAAAATTGTTTTTTTCTTCACCCTTTACCACTCTTACTCCAAGGAAAGTTTTTTTCATAGAAAATTCTTATTTTTCTTCATTCGATTGAAAATTTATATTTTGGTTATCATTTTCATGTGAGATAAAAATAAAATATATAAAAATAGTATAATAAGAGTAGAATAAATATTCAAATTTAAACATTTATTTTATTCTTATACTGCTTTCATATACTTTATTTTTATCTCGTATTGAAATAATATCAACCAAAATATAAATGTTCAATCGAATTTATAAAAATGAGAATTTTCTAGAAAAAAACTTTTCTTGGAGTAAAAGTGGTAAAGACTGAAAAAGCCAATTTTTTCTTTAAAAAAAAAATGGTTAAAATGGATATTTTGGCTTGATTTAAATCAACTTAATATTCAATTGCAATACGAAAAAAATGTGAATGAAAAAATTGGCAAAAAATGCAGGCAGCAGGAATCGAGCCCAGACCTTCCGGTTACGAACTCGGTGCGCTACGGCCTATTCTTCAAGATTGAAACAAAAACTATGCAAGTTATTAGGAAGTGATCTGAAAAGTATTGGTAGATCTTTCTGAGATGAACAATGTCTTTCGTTAACATTTTTTTCGTATCGTGTATAATCTATTCGGTACTTGAAAGGTATTTATAGATTTTTCCAGGTATCATTTTTCTTAAGGGCATTGGAACCAGGCCCTAATCTCAAAATTAAATTGCCTCATTTTACTCCATACATACTAGAATTACATCCTTGTTAGACAATTAGGGCCTTCTGTTTTAAATCAAGTTTTTATTCACAGCGTCAAATTGGGTTATTTTAATAATTTTTGTGTAAAAACGATTATTTCCAATACTCGGGTTAAAATCCAAAAAAATCGTTTTACACAAAAGTATTAAACTTACTGATTTTTTACTCCGAATAAAAACTTGATTTAAAACAGGAGTAGGCTCTATGTATCTAACAAACATGTAATTCTAGTATTTATGGAGTAAAATGAAGTAATTCAATTTTGAGGTTAGGGCGTAGTTCCAACGCCCTTAATAAGGAGCCATTCAAGTATTAGGTAATGTATTTTTTTGAAGCAATCGACCCTACACCCTTTCAAATTCAAAGAATTACATAATACTTAAATAACCCAAATCTATTATCGACTTCTGAATGTTTAAATTTTGAATAATCAACATAAAAAAATCGAAATATGTATACAATTTCACGAGTTTATTATAAATAATGTTTTTCAGTCCTTGTAAATATCTAAATGGGTGAAATAAACTTTTTTCTTGAACATTCATGTTTTCGGGTTGAAAATTCAACTCTTTTGTTGAAAATTAACCTTTTTTGAAGACTCATATTTTCGGGTTCAAAATTCAACTGTTTTATAGAAAGTCCGTCTTTTTGGTTCAAAAATTCATCTCTTTCAGTAGAAATTTTATCTTTGTTGGTTCATTATGCAACTTTTGGCAGAAACCTGTTTTGGTTGAGGATTCAACAGTTTTGGTAGAAAATTCAACTATTTGGTTGAAAATTAAACTAGGTGATTGAATATTAACGTTATTGTTGAAATTTCATATTTTCGGGTTAAAAATTCAGCAGTTTTGCTAGAAAGTTCAACTACTTGGTTGAAAATTCAACTGTTTGGTTGAATTATTTTTCATTCGTCACCAAAAAATCTCTTTTCGTTATAAAGTCACCTATTGTGTTGCGAATTTGTCTTTTTATAGTAGTTTAAAACTCCATCTCTTTTGGTAGAAAGTTTATCATTTTTGGATAAAAATGCAATTTTTTTTGTAGAAAATTAATCTGTTTCGGTTGAAGATTCAACTAATTTGTTGAAAATTAACTATTTAATTGGATCTTAACGTTGTTGTTGAATATTCATATTTTCGGATTAAAAATTCGGCACTTTGCTAGAAAATTACACTATTTGGTTGAAAATTCAGCTGTTTGGCTGTTGCTGAAAGTTTATATTTTCGGGTTAAAAATTCAGCAATTTGCTGGAAAATTCAACTGTTTGGTTGAATTGTTTTTCTTTCTTGACAGAAAAATCTCTCTTTGTTGAAAATTCGTATTTTTGGTTAAAAAATGCATCTCTTTTGGTAGAAAGTTGACCTTTTTTGGTTGAAAATGCAAGTCTTCGGTAAAAAATTATCTGTTTTGGTTGAAGATTCAACTAGTTGATCGAATATAAACGTTATTGTTGAAAATTCATATTTTCGGGTTAAAAATTGAGCAGTTAGATTGAAAATTCAACTGTTTGGTTGAAAATTCGTTTTTTTTTTGTTGAATTAAACTGTTTTTGATTGAAATATCAACTATAACATTTTTTGTTGAGACTTCACCTTTTTTGGTTGAAAATTCATCTACTTGATTGAAAGTGGGACTACTCTGTTAAAAATTCTTTTTTTTTTTTGTTACAGATTCATCGTTTGAATTGAAAATTTATCTTTTTGGTTGAAAATTCGTCTTTTTGGTTTAAAAATTCATCTCTTTTGTTAGAAAGTTCATCTGTTTTGGTTGAAAATGCAATTTTTCGGTAAAAAATTAATCTGTTTTGGTTGAAAATTCATCTACTTGATTGAAAGTGGGACTAGTTTGTTAAATTATTATTTTTTTGTTAAAGATTCATCGTTTCAATTGAAAATTCATCTTTTTGGTTGAAAATTTACATTTTTAGGTTGAAAATTCGATTCTTTTGTTGAAAATTCGTCTTTTTGGTCTGAATATTTTTTCTTTTAGTGGAAATTTAATCTTTTTTATTCAAAAATGCAACTGTTTGGTTAAAAATTATGCGAGGAAGTTTCATTTGAATCAGTATAAATCAAGTACTGCAAAAGTCACTTTTACAAATAAAAAATCATTGTAATTTAATTTAATATTACACTTTTTTAATTTGAGCACACTCGAAAAAATTCCCTGACAAAAAAAAATCCCTGACATTTCCAGGTTTTTCCAGGTATACAAAAATTCCCTAACAATTCCAGGTTTTCCAGGTGAGTAGACACCCTGCTCTCGCATCGCGGTCCATGTAATATGCATGAATTTTTTTAAAGCCGTTTTTCTCGAGAATTGCTGAAAAGCGGATCTCATTACTTTAGCATATTACAAGTTTGGTAATGACCTGTTACTGGGAGAAGTATGAATCCATACAAAAATCCGAAGGGTGTAGGTTCCCCTTGTTAATTCAAGGTTAAATCTATATAGTATAATATTCATTCTGCGATGTATAATTATAAATTAATTAATTATATAATTTATATTTATATTTAATTTATATTTATAATTTTTATAACTTTGTTTGATTTTTATTTGCATTAACAAAATACGTACAAGTATTTCCTCGTGCCCAATGCTGTGCCTGTGCCCCCTGGATGATTGCCGTGACCGACATCATTGGCTTCTCCTTCTTCATCATTTTTGTATATCCGTAAAACTTCACTTTTTCACAAGTCACGCACTTCTACATGTAATTCCACTTACGTCCTACACGCACGAATTCATTTTAATCACTTCAAACAAAGATGCAAGTTTCATATCATGGAATGTACGAATTATTTTCTCTCCCTTTCTCCTCTTTCGGGTTCTCTTCTTTTGGTGTTATTTGGTATACGGTTTACTGTATGGCATTTTTTACTACTTTGGTAGAGAACAAATTAATTTCTCCTTGTATTTTAATACTTTTTACATTCTGTAAACAAACGTGATCAATGAGTATGAGTGAATCGACAGAATCGACCTGACTCTCGCGTGAAAAAACGTAATCGATATTTCAGTGACGAAAGGTGATAGGAAGTCCTTGTTTCTTAACGAAGTGACATTATTTTATTGAGACACTTTTGCATTTTTGGAAATATATTTTTTTAAATTCTGTTTTAAACAACTACAATTCTGCACTAAAAAAAATTCTTGAATCCCAAGAAATGCATTTCTTTGATTCCATTTCTTTAAAACAAGGATTGTTTGCTTCATTGTATTGAATATTGTTTAAAGGCGACAAATTTGTGTCTTGATTCAAAGAAATCATTTCTTTGGGTGCCATTTCTCTGAATCAAAGAAATATTTCTTGGCCTATGATAATGTGATATAATTAACCCAAGGAATTGACATCTTTAAAACTGAGAACCTAGTTTTCTTGAGTCTCGTTTTCGCATCCAAAGAAATATTTCTTTAGTTCAATGATTTCGAGCCTTTGAATTGAAAAAAAATCTATCCGAAATAACTAATTGATGGTTGCCTGGATCAAATATGTATTTTGGTTTCTTTGAATCAAAGAAATATTGAGATAACTAAAAGCGATACTACTTAAGTGAAAGAGATATTTCATTCATATAAGAAGTGGGTATTGTTATTCAAATATGTCAGTATATGTCAATAGTTAAATTAAGTAATTTGTTCACTCAAGTATTAATTTATTTACTTGGAGTAAGTGTTTATTTCGATGAATAAAATGAAATGATTTGTGTTAAATAAACATTTCCTTCAAGTAAAGAAATATATTTTTGTAAAATTCACGATTTGTACCGAGTAGTCCAGGACAAACACCACCAGGTGCGCAGAGCGTATGGTCTCAGTAGAAATTTATTAATAATTATTATTGCGTTTAATATTTTTTTCAACAAATAAGACATTTCAATTTTTGTACTTAAACTATTCAAATTGTTTAAAGTATGAAGGCATTTTTTGAGTTAAGTGAATCGTTCTTTGAATCAATTAATATTTTATCAACTCTGTTACTTGTTTATTCTGGACAGTAGGCCGCAGCTTAGAACCACATAAATATTTATTCCAGTAAAAAAACATTTGTTTGTTACCAAGAAATATTTATTTTACCTTAAAGTACGCTTAATTGAATCAGCAATCATATATTTGATTAAAAAAAACTTTGACTCATACCGAGTTATATTTATTTGTATGGAATAATTATTTTATTGAACTTACGCCATACGTCTTTACATTAAGGAAATCAGCAATCATATCAAATACTTAATTCTTACAGTCAATAACAAATCTATTTGGCTCGACGAATATTTAAGAGTGTCAAATAAATATTTTTTTGAACTGAAGAAATATTTCTTCAGCCACATTCTACTACACCCTTCTCTTTGAATCAAAGAAATTTTATTTAATTCAAACACCTTTTTTTCTCAGTGTCGTTATTTCCACCAAAATAGAATGTTAAAAATGCCCTTAATATTAATTCTGGTTAAAAGAATCAGCAGGGCTGCCACAGCCTAATTTACTTGAAAAAAGTGACCTATTACCAAAAAAGTAACTAATGTGCATTAATAATGTAACTTGATGATCTTTTGAATTTAAAAAAATTCCAATAAATTCCATGAAATTTATAATAAGTCCAGGTGAATTTGAACCAATTCAGGATAAATTCATAAGAATTCAGACTGAATTCAAAACGATTCAAATTAAATTCAAAAGACTTCCGGGTAAATTCAAATGAATTGACACACATTTAAAAATCATCATTAATTTCAGTAAAATTGAACTGAATTTCGAAAAATTAAAGGGATTTCAAGAGACTCAGATCAAATCCACAAGAATTTGAGTGAATTCAGCAAAATTTTACAAATGAAAAAATTGCCATTGATTTGAATAAATTGGGAGTGAACAGAATTCGAAATGAGAAGACTTCCATGAAATTGATAACAAATTAAGGTCAGTTTAAAAAATTCAAAGGTTAATTCACAAAAACTATTTTAAAAATCAAACAAATATATTAAATTGAGTAGAATTAAGTGAATTAAGAAGAATTGAATTCAGAATGTGAAAAACGAATGTGAAAGTGAATTCAGAAGAATTCACGTGAATTCAAAAGAATTCAGGGCGAAATAAAAAAAATTATGAGAGTTACAAAAAATTCAAAAGAATTCAGGTTGAATTCCTAATGAATTAAAAATAACTAAAAAAATTCAAAAGATCCAAAATATTCCATTGATTTCAGTCAAATTGGGAGTGAATTTTGAAGAATTTGAGGGAATTCAAAGACTTTGAGGAAATTCATAAAAATTTGAGTGGATTGGACAAAATTTTTAAAATGGAAAAATTTCGATTGAATTGAATAAATTGGGAGTAAACAGAATTCGAAATGACAAGAATTCGATGAAACTGATTAAAAATCACGTGACCAAAAACCAATTCAAAAATATTAAAAAATGTATTGAATTCATTCAATTGAGAGCAAATTTAGAAAAATTCAAGGGGATTCAACAAGAATGTGATGAAATGCCTAAGAAATCGAGGAGACTTTAAGACACCCTAAGGGTGAATTCACAAAACCTATTTAAAAAATAAAAAAATTCATTGAATTGAATAGAATTAAGTGAATTCAGAAGAATTCAAGCGAATTTTAAAAAATGAGGGTAAATTAAAAAAAAAATTAAAAGAATTCATGTTGAATTTAAAATAAACTCAAATTGACTAAAAAAACTTCAAAATATTCTACTGATTTCATTAAAATTGGGAGTGAATTTAAAAGAATTTAAGGGGAAAAAATCAGTGAATAAAATAAAATTCGAGTAAACTTAGAGGAATTTAAAGGAAATGAGAAGAATTCGATGAAATTTGTAAAAATTCAAGATGAATTCTAGAAAATAAAAAAAAAACTTAAAAAATACATTGATTTCGTTAAATTTGAAGAAAATTTAGAAAAATCCAAGGGAATTCAAAAACAATTTGATGAAATTCTTAAGAATTCAAGGTGAGTTTAAAAGACTGAAAGGTGAATTAAATTTTTTTGAAATCCATTGAACGGAGTAGAATCGAGTGAATTCCAAAAGAAATCAAATGAATTGAACATTTTTTTGAAATCCAAAATATTCCATTCAATTCAGTAAAACTGAAGTGAATTTAGGAAAATTCAAAGGAATTCAAGAGAATTCGATAAAATTCATCTGAATTGAAGATGCATTAAAAATAATTCAGGGTGAATTTAAAATACTTCAAGTGAATGCAATATTTGTTAAAATCCAAAAAAATTAATTGAATTCAGTGAATTTTAAGGGATTGTAAAGAATTTAAATGAATTCAAAAAAAATTCAGAAATAGATATAGATCCAAATTCAATAGTGGTTAAACATTGGGTTCACTGTTTCAATCAGTACTCAATAAACTTGAATAGGTGACTCTTTTTTCGCGATTTCAATCCGTGAAAATCCACTAGGAAACAGTGAAAATCTTACTGAAATTCACCCGTATTTAACTGATTCACCTAATCAAAAACGACTGGAAATTTTAGTAACCGTCACTGAAAATTGCAGTGCGAAGCGAGGTATGAAGTTGTTTACTGAATGCTTACTAAAAACAATTGTTAAACAACTTCGCACTATTTCAAACAGCAGCTTTCCACTAAATTAGGTTACGAGATCCGTGGATTTTTACTGATTAAAATAATTAAAAATAATGTTTCTCAGAATCAAAGAAATATTACATTAATGTACGACCAAATAAATTATTTGTTTAAGTACATAACAACCTTCTTAATTGAAAAAAATGTTTGATTCAAACAAACATTCCTTAATTCAAAGCAATATTTTGCTGATTATAATTTACAGAAAACCATATTGAGTGATCAGAAATTGAAGCTCGCGCGATCAAAGGCGATACGCGTGGATTCAGCTTCAGAAGTATTGTCTTGGAAATCAATTTTAAAAATCGTTCGAATTTTAATTTTAAGGACTGATACTTATAGAGATTTTCAAGGCGCATCTTTTTTCCTTTTTGCAAAAATGGTTTAGGTGTTGTAGTTTTTGAAGTAATTGGTAAGAAGTTTTCTGGAAAATTTTAGCTTAATTGAATTAATGGTTAAAAAATTATAAATGTTTTAAATTATAAGCGGCAATCTTGACGCACCCTAAGCATGTGCCTTCTCGGCTACGAACGTGTTGCAGCGGACGATATAAAGATCAAGTCCGATATCAAAACAAATAATAGCAACCGTTTTTAGTTCTCTTCTAAAATATACTAAAAATAAAGCAATGAATCAGTGAATGGATTATTTTTTAGAATGGCTGCAATGGCTGCAAAAAATGCGCCAGAAATCAGGTAGGATTGGAAACCGTTATTAAACATTTTAAATAAACTTTTATCATAAATGTAATATCTTAAAACTATTTTTTATTCTTGGTGTCTTAAATAATTCTTTTACTGAATGATTTATAGAAAGCCTAAAGTAATTATTTATACTTTTTAATGAAGAAGTTGATAGCATTATTTGTTACTATTTTAGAAAAAAGTGTACATTATAAAGTCTAAAATTAAGAAAGATGGTGTTATGAGATATTATAATCCCAGAGAGATCTTTCAAACCTATTCAATCCTGCTGTGGAGAAAAACGTTACCAAAAATTTTCGAGTCTTCAGTAAGAAAAAGTGCATAAAAATTTTTCGGATCTCGAGAAGTATAATAAACAAAATTTGCTTCTCAGTGGGATGTTAAAATGCAAGGCTCCTATCGAACCGAATGCACGTGAAAAAGTAGGGCGGTTAATTCATCGAATTTATTTATTTCAAAGTCAAAACGCGAAAGCCAAAAAACTTGAAAATCAGTAAAGCGTTTGTTTAAATTTTTTTCCGGATGGAAAAGTGGATGTTTATGACAAATACGAATTTCAAAATCCAACCTCTTTTTTCTTTAAGCCTAAGCTTGAACCAGAAAAACTTTCGAAAAGTCGTCCACGTCGAATTGGATTAAGAGCGGCCAAAGTAAAGGAAGTTAAAAATCTCTATAATTATTTAAACACGTAATTTAGTATTATTAAAAACGAAAAATTCTGAAAATTGGCTAAGTTAACGACAGTTGAACTGAAAAAAGATTGAAATTTGTTTTCGAAAAATCTACTTCTTACCAATTACACTCAAACCGCTGTTTCAGTCCAGGGTAGGGAGTTGTCTTCAAATTGTTTTGGTCCCAAATCGGGAGATCCAAACGTCAACAGTCAGGGCCGTGAGAACCATTTCCTAATATTACGCAATCTCCGAACGTGAGTTCGAACCTGAGTACACGTGCACTGTGCCTTTATCTATACGCTGTTGGTCTTTCACACTTGGTTGAACACCGTCTCTCGCCCTGCGCGCCGGAGAAACTGGGTGTACCAGCCATTCTACGAAGGCCGAAACTGGGGGGACTGAAACGGCAGTTTGAGTGTAAACTCGATTTTGAACCAATAGCCCTGTGGATGCTATAATAAGTGAGAATTTAAGCGTATGCCACTAGAGAAATCAGTTTTTAGAATTATTTTACGAGCAGGAGGGAGTTCACACCTAATCCTGGTCCACGAAGTAATTCGCGAAACCCCAAAGTCGTGTTTCCATAGTGAATCTCTAATGTGCATAGAATAGTGTACGATTCTCGTACTAGGATTCGTCAATCTCGTTCTACTTTAAGAAAATTAACAAAATAGGGAAACATAAAATTGTAGCTCGCCTTATACTACTGATTATTGTAAGTGCATTTAGATTTCGTATTTTTTTACTCAATAGATAAAAAAATCTAGAATATAGAAGCTAAATGATGTCATGTCACGTAAATTAGAAATGATTTCAAAAGTAAGAACAAAAGAGCTTGCGATAGTAAAAGTATAAGAATACTCTCCAGTTCGCTGAATTAAGCCTCTGATAACTCTAATATCTATGTACATAATAGCTAACGATTGTGATTTGTAAAATAAACAGATTGAGAAATTGTAAGAAAATAGAGAAATGATAATTTAAAAAATTTTTTGCAGATTTGTAAAATAAACAGATTGAGAAATTGTAAGAAAACAGAGGAATGATGATTAAAAAAAATATATTCTCACAGGAAAAGATCGTATAGTCTTAATAGTTCAGGGATTTAGATTTATATTTTGTAGATTATAAGGTTAGCCCAGGTTATTCTTGAATAAATGTTATCTTTAATGTAAAACAGGCTTTATTCTCTCCTCTCGTACTAAGCTCTATCTCAATTATGTAATAAATCGAGAAGATCTCTAACCAAATATTAATAATCTCAAAGTCAAAGGTTACAATATGTATAAGGAAGTAGACAGACTGTACGTGGAAAAATAATAGAACCATTTAGAACAATCATTAAAAAGGATTTATACTCGATTCCTATGTCAAAAATATTAGGCGCATTGAGATCAGCAAAGTACAAGTCAAAAGTCGATCTTCGTTCAGCATATCATCAGATACCGTTAGACGAAGCACCTAAACCGATAACAGCATTTATGGTCCCCGGCAAAGAAATGTATAAGTTTACGAGAAAGCCATTTGGTTTAACAAATTATTCCATTACATTCTACATTCTACGCTACATTACAGCACCCATTGTTTAACAATATGAGCTTCGGAATAGAAGATAACTGTTATTAATGAAAAATGATACAGGTTGAAAATAAGCCAGGAGAAAATGGAAATTGGAGAATACGCGATATACAATTGTATTTCTATAGACCCGACCCTTTAAAATCATGTTTAAAAATTAATGATACCAAAGAACTTAGAGAACAAGTTATAATTGGAAATCACGACAACAGACAAGCAGAGCATTTAGGAATGGAAAAAACATATGCAAAAGTATCTGAAAATTATTTTTGGCCCGGAATGTATTCTGAAACATTGAAATACGTAAAGGAATGTCACATATATCAAAGAATAAACCCGAAAGTGAACAATCAGATAGGTTTGATGGGTAGAAGAATAATTTATGAACCATGGTTAGTTGTAGCGTCAGATATGATGGGTCCGTTACCAATGACAAAGTCGAGACGTCAATATATTCTAGTCTTTAAGGCTATGTTTACAAAATGAGTAGAGATAATAGCAGTTCAAAATAAATAAGCATCAACGATAGAAAAAGAATTCCATAAACGCATAATTTCAGAATAGGGAACACCTACAATTTTATTCACAGATAGTGGTAAGGAATACGTAAACAAATCAATAATAAACTTAACAAAAACATTTAAAATGACACTCAAAAACTCCTAAATATCACGTACAAGCCAATCAAACAGAACGATGTAATAGATCAATTAAAAGGTCAATAAAAGCATATTTAGAGAAAGATCACAAATTTTGGGACGAAAATTTAGATGATTCACAATTTGCTTTAAATACAAGTAAACATTTTTCGACAAGTTTCATTTTAGCTTTTTTGAACTTAGGAAGAAAACTCCAACCGATACTAGCATTAAATAAAGATTCAGAAGATTAAAGAGAAAAGAAATATCAAGAGTCAGAAAAGTGGACAAATAGGATGCGAAAAATTAAAAATAATTACGAAAGAAGCAGATAAAAATTTAGACATAGCAAACGAGACACAGTCAAAATATTGAAATTTAAGGCGTAGACCGATAAGATTCGGAATTGGCGAACAAGTTTTGAGAAGCGAAAACACCTTATCTAATGAACGGGAAGGAATAGCTAAGAAATTAAATGAAAACTTTCAAGGACCATTCTTTATTAAAGCTATAATTTCACCGCCCATTTACGAAATAAAAAATAAAAACGGTAAATTACGGGGTAATCGGAATGTGAAGGTTCTAAAAAATATATTCCTCAAAAGTAGTTTCTAAATTTTTTGAAATAGCACGTATGTAATTTGAGAATGAATTGACACTACCGAAAATAACAAAAAATACACTCAGACCCATAAAGACAAAAACAAAATAAAAAAATATGCGAAACCATCGCTAGCTCGTAACCTCGAAGCCATACACGCGTGCCAGGAATATGCCGAGGCACTTGCGAGGTGGATGCAGAGAGCTGTCATCCTTGGGTTGCTCCGTGTCCTCTAGACACGAGGGTTCCCACAGGGCATGATGAAATTACAGCGACAGGCCGGCGAAACCCTCGTGTGCCTCGAGGAAACGGAGAGACCCAAGAATGTCAGCTCTCTGCATCCACCTCGCAAGTGGCCACAGGGCACGATGAAATCACAAAGACAGGCCGCCGAAACTGTCGTGCGTCTTGAGGACACGGAACGACCAAAGAATGACAGCTCTCTGCATCCATCTCGCGAGTACCTTGGCATGTTTTGGGCACGCAGGTATGGTTTCGAGGTTGCGAACCAACGATGGTTTCGCAACTCCAAGAGCACCGATCACAAAGACAATCATTTTAACTAAACATCCTGGGTATAAATGTGGAAGCTCCCTTATAAGGTCTTGATACATGTCCCCCTTTTCCTTCTCTTTGACTGTGATGTTGCTGTTGGCCGAAGCCGAGAATTCGATCACGAACATAGTTCGTTTCTCTTTGTCAAGGAGTACGATGTCAGGCCTCGAGTATTTAATATGCACTTCTGAATTGAATGGTTAGTTCCAGTTAATTTTGCAAATCTCATTTTCGACGAGTGACTGTATCTTTCAGGAGCGTTCGGCAGGGCCGGGTCGCGGTTAACACCGTAAGAGCGACAAAGATGGTAACAAATTACTCTTAGGGCCGCATTGTGTATGTAGACATGAGTCGTTCCTGCATGAGTGGGACACGCGGATATTATGTGCCATAGGTGCTCAGAATACACATGACACGCTTTGCACCTATCACTGGGAACTTCTTGACGTGCATGAGATGCGGCTACGGTATACCAAAGTGGAAATGACACCATCCTGACAAGCGAAAAAGAAACTCTTTGTGTCTGACTTAGGTCCGGACGATATAAGGAAAACAAAAGTTTATTCCATCGACAAGGATTGAACTTTTACACTTCTGTGAAAGCTTCCGTGCATTTTCTTGTCTTGCAGCTGCTCGAGGAAGTTGCTGACCTTTGCTTCCTTCACTCAGGCTTTTAGAAGTAAGGAATCCAAGTAATGCACTTTCCTCTCTTCTGATTTTAAAATCCAGGTCAAGGATATTGACCTTCTCGCTGAGCATCTTTGTAAAGGAACGCTCCTTTGCCAATCGTCTCGTGGTTTCTGACCATTTTCAGGACAGAACCTCTTCCATTTGCCACGACGTGAACTGTACCCAAAATAATTCGGTCATAAAGACACTGAATATTTAGAAGTCCGCGCCCGCCTTTACGGCGCGGGATGTATAAGCGCGGCGAGGACGAGTTGATATGCAAGCTCTTCTGCATATGCACAAACTTACATGTGGTGATGTCGACTGTCGTGAACTCGTGTTTCGTCTATGAAACCACCCCAAATAGTACAAGAGTAGAATCGGGACGGCAAGCTTGCTAGTTGCAGATATCTTGTTCAAAGCCGACAGACTAGAAGACAAAATCTGTCGAAGGAGACACTTGTATCTGCTTCGGAGAACCTCCTTCACTGATCCATACCAATTTCTTGTGTGTGCCCCTCGACGAGCTTTAAAGCATCCGTGAGATGCTGCGTTCCAGATGCATAGATCTTCAAGTCATCCATATGAAATATGTGAGTGACCTTATGCTGGCGATTTTTGGTCTCGCCGCAGAGGTACCCATGAGAATTGCGTAGTGCAAGAGATAGTGTCAGAAGTGTGATGAAAAAGAGGAGAGAGCTCATGGTGTCGCCCTGAAAGACGCCCCTCTGAAAGGTGACGCTGTTAGTTGTTACACGATGTTTTCCAGATGAAATAGTAAATCTGGTTTTCTAGAGGGGCATCAATCTCTCTATGCATCCCACTATATCTGGATAAACCTTCAAGCTTTACAACAGTCAGTACAATCCTGTCATTCAGGATAGCTGCAAACATCATATACGGTGTGTTCAGACAAGTTATTAGCCTGTAGTTCCTTGGGTTGGCCAAGTCGCCTTTCTTCGGTAGGAGTACAGTGCGTCCTAATACCAGCCACTGCGGAATGGGCGTCTCCGAACTGATATATGAGGTTAAGATTCAGGCCAGATGTTGGTGTGTAGAAGTGAACTTCTTGCACAAGAAGATTTTTATTCAATCTGGTCTGGCAGCAGAGAAGTTCTTCGTGCCTCTCAGTGCTTTCTTCACCTCGTCGGCATTGGTGGACATTGTTCCTGGGACGATATGAGGTTGTTGCACAGCTCCTTGAATGCATGATGTTCTCAGTGTCTTCATGCAGTGGGTGTTGAACTTTGTAAATCTCTCTCCAAAAAGTCTCTACCTCCAAGGATGTAAGCAGATTATTGACAGAAACAAGGGGATTGCTGAAGAGGCGCGATGGGTCAGTGAGAAACTGTTGATTTTCCCTGGCCCACTTCTCCCTCTTCTGTATTCTCCTCTTGGCGTCAGATAACTCCCGTATTTTATTATTTTTATTTTATTCATTTTTTTATTATCATTTTTTTATTTTGGACCCTTACCTTAAAAAGCTTACCAGACGTTATGTAGTCAATCGTTACATAGTCGGCACTGAACACGGGAAGCGTTCTGCTAGCCAGCCAATTTTCTTGTTCAGTAGATGCAAGCGCCTTTTATTCTTTTGATCTATCGTCGGCTTTACCCTTTCGATTTGAATCAGCCAAAGCTCTCCCCACTTATAAGCTGAACAAGTGATAGTCCAGAGGTCGGACTCCTCCGAAAGATCCTCACGAAGGGCATCATCTATTTCAGCCAGATCTTGGGGCTTAGAAGGAACCTGGATGTTGATGCTTCTCCTCGTCCTGAAATCGCCATCATCTCTCGGAGGATACCTGATTTCCGCGGTTGGTCCTAATGTCGCGTTCACTTCTTCGTCTGCGGCTTGTTCTTGCAGCGGTTGGGGAAGCGTTCCGCGTATATATCCTGTTTGCAAGAGGTTGTAGGCGCGAGTTCGCAACCTCCGTTGCGAAACGTGCGAAAGCTCGGGGTGTTTCTGGCACCACAAAGTATGCAGGCGCGCCATGTAACCCCTGCGAGCAGGGATAATGCTGGCATTGTAACAATCCAGCAAGTCATCTCTGAGTCGATCCGTCCACTCAAGACGTCGACCGTCTCGCCGATCCGTGATCGTGTTTCCATCCAAATTATTTGCAACACCCCGAACTCTAGGGCGATCGGCACTGTTTTTAGACCTATTGTCGGGTGCTTTGCGCGTTTAATCATTTTGAACCGCATTCACAACTGGGTTTAGTGCTTCCATTGTTGTTCCCACGAGAAGCTAGGAAAGAGGCTCGTCCATCCTTGCAGAGCCCCACAAGCAAGGGTAAGTCTGATACTCTAGGAGGTCGCCCGGTATCCTAGAGACACCATAAAAAACACATCACCCGTGCCATTTATATATAAATTCCCCGCCATCGCACCAGTGGTCACCCATCTCACGGTTGTGAGGCGTGGCCATGGGTGTGATTTACCGCAGTTCTACTGGAAGCCAGTGTCAATTTCATAGATGACAATCGCTTCCAGGAGGACCCTGCGGTGATTGTTTTGCCAATTTTTCTCCCCCCCCTCTCTCTCTCTACACACACACACACACACACACACACACACACACACACACACACATTCCACCGAGTACATGACTACCAATATTTTATTTATTTATGTTGAAGGTAATCAAAGTTTTGAAATCAAAAAATAAAGCCAAGTACGAATAGTAGAAAATTTATAAATA
>JAUMHM010000004.1:4661655-4671912 GCA_032362435.1 Melikaiella ostensackeni
TTTATAATTGAAGATTTAACTGTTCCATTTTTTATTGTAAATTTATATTTTATAGTTGAAAATTGAACTATTTGGATCAAACTTCATGTCTTTTGTTTCGGTAAAAAATTCACCTTGTTGCTCCAACAAATCATCTTTTTGTTTAAAAATTCGTTTTTTTTGGTTGAAAATTAATCTGCATGTCTGACAATGTAAATATACCACTTTCGATTCACGTTTATATTTTTCAATTAAAAATTGAACTATTTGGTTGCAAACTTATGTATGTTGCTACAAATTCGTCGGTTTTTGTAGAAAATTAATCTTCATTCTTGAGAATTCACCTTTTTTGATTAAAATTAAACTATTTTGCTGAAAATTTGTTTTGTTTGTAGTTGAAAATTATTTACTTAATAATTCATGTATTTTTTTTAAAACATTTTTTTTTGCAGAGTTACTAATCTTCTTGCTTGAAAATTCATTTTTTTTTGGTTCGAAATCGAACTTTTGTGTTCAAAATAGGTTCGTTTTAGATGAAAATAATGTTTCTAACTGCAAATTGAACTATTCCATTTTTAATTATAAATTTATATTTTTTAGTTGAAAAGTGAACTGCTTGTTCCAAAATTCATGTACTTTGTTAGAAATTCCTTGTTTTTGGTAGAAAATTGATCTTCTTTTCTGGAAATTTATTTTTATTTTTTGGTTGAAAATTAATTTTTTTAACTGGAAATTGAACTCTTCCATTTTTGATTGTAAAGTAATAATTTCTTGTTGGACATTTAACGAATTGTTTGAAAATTCATGTATTTTATTCAAAATTATAATTTTTTGTACAAAATCAATCCTTTTGGTTAAAACATGTTTATAAATAATAGTAATTGCTTTTTTTCTTTTTGAAATGTACATTATTAAACACTTTTCTCCTGGTTAACATGTATAAATAAAAATTATACTTTAGAAACCATATCAATATTTTGGCGCCTAAACATCATGGCGACGAAAGTTAACTGAGATTTCCATTGCAACCAATCAGAGCCGCGGTTACAAGAGAATATTAGAGTTACCACGAAAAGGGTATATGATTAGCTAATCAGAACCAAAATGTCCATGGTGGAACGCATTGCAATTTAATCGTGAATAAAGCCTCGATTAAAAAATAATCATGATTAGCTAATCATGTGTTTAATCAGAGTTGGTGAAACCGGCCCTAAGTACATTGTATTAATAGATAAAAACAAATTACAAGCTAAGTGTATCAAAAATCTACTTTTTATATTTCCGCTTATATTCATCATGGATTTCATAGAGATTGCAAGAAATTTGGGATCAGGCAGTAATATGATAGATAGTCCTGTTATAAAAAATAAATAAAATCTCTCTTTTACTCAAGTAAAAAATTAAATCAAACTGAATCACAGAAAAATTTCTTAACGAAATGTAAAGCTCACGGAGTTTTTCCAATAAAGATTTATGACATAAACAACAGACTAGGTTTTAACTTCATGAATATCAAAAACAGTGAAAAATTTCAAAGGTTATGTTTTTTCAAGATTTTTCTTTTTTTTCAAGTAAATTAGGCTGTGACACAGATTTTCTATAGATTTGTGAAAAATATTACGTAACAGTATTATTTATTCCTAAGCGAAAGTGATTAGACGAACTAGCAAGGTCTCTGCTTGCGCGAAAAAAGGAAGGAGGAAGCCCGGCAAACTGCGGTCCTGAGGTCAATGTCGAGGTCAAGCAGGTCTTTCACACCACCAGACAGTTCTGCTCTGCGTGTTTATAGCTAATGAAATTCTATTGTACGCGCCTTCATATGCAAGCCGTTTATCTAGATCGCGCGACTCGATTACGAAATTACGTTAATATCAATCACAGAGGTTCACCTCTCTAGATTTTCTTATTAATTTCAATTAACTCAATCCAGGTCTTCCAATGACATTTCCACTTCACGCAAATGGAAAAAGTCATGAAAATTTCTTCTAGGAATTCAGGACCAATATTTCAAGTTTCAATAGGAAATTATTCAATTTTCAATTCTTCAATCCCAAAATTGCTAGACTAATTTAATCTAAAATTCAGCAATATATGAAAAAAGAACGTACATAACTGAATTTTTAACCAAAAAATATGTTTTTTTTTTATTTAACCAAATAGTTAAATTTTCAACCGAAAAGATTAATTTTCTACCAAGAAGATTAATGTTCTACGAAAAAAGACGAATTTTCAACCCAAAAATATTATTTTTCAACAAAAAGTTAACTTTCTACCAATTACTTGAATTTTCTACTAAAATAATTTAATTTTCTACCAAAAGTATGAGTTTTCAACAAAAAAGTTAATTTTCAACAAAATAATAAAATTTTCAACCAAACAGTAGAATTTTTAACCTATTAAACTATTAAATTTTTCATTGTAAATTTCTCTTTTTTCGTAGAAAATTCAACTACATACTTGGTTGAAAGTTGAACTACTGTGTTAAACATTCATTCTGTTGGTTGAAGTTTTAACTATTTTCTTGAAAATTCCCTTTTTTTGTTATTTGAAAATTCATTTTTTTAACTGAAAATTGATGAATTTTGATGTAAAATCGTCTTTTTCCCAGAAAATTAATATTCTTGATTAAAAATTGAACTACTTGGTTGAAAGTTGAACTACTTTGTCAAAAATTCATTTTATCAGTTGAAGATTCATCTCTTTGGTTGAAAATTTGACTACTTTATTAAAAATTCGTTTCTTGTTGAAAATCAAGTTTTTGAACTGTAACTTCAACTATTCCACTTTTGATTGAAAACTGATTGTGGGAACACAGGAATGAGTGTGAAGTCTGATATTATATGTATAATTTTTAGTTTAAAACTTAACTATTGAGTTGAAAATTAATTTTTTGATAGAAAATGAACTTTTTGGTTGGAAATTCGTATTTTCAGGTAGAAGATTCAACGGTTTTCCAAAGAATTCGCCTTTTTGGCTGTTTGGTTAAAAAGTAATCTGTTTTGGTTGAGGATTCAATTATTTTGTTAAAAATTCGTCCTTTTTGGTCGAATTAAACTTTTTTTGATTTAAAATTGAAATATTTTCTGGTTGAAATATCGACTATTACACTTTTCGTTAAGAATTCATCCTTTTTTATTGAAAATTCAAATAATAGGTTGAAAGTCGAACTTCTTTGTTAAAAATGCATTTTTTTCTTGAAGATTTATCATTGTAGTTAAAAATTCAACTATTTTATTGAAAGTGTTATTATTTTATTAAAAATTCATCTTTTTTTTTTTGGTCGAAAATTCAACTGTCTTTCAAAAAACTTATCTTCTTGGCTTAAAAATTCAACTTTTTGATTCAAAATACAACTATTTTTGGTTAAAGTCTAATTTTTTTGTTAAAGAATTCGACCAATTGGTTGAAAATTCAACTATTTTGTTGAAAAATCGCTTCTTTCACTTGAAAGTTGAACTAGTTGATTGTAAATTCAACTGTTTGGTTGACAACTCATTTTTTAATATTAATCTTCATACTGGTTGAATATTCAACGATTTTGTAAAAAAGTCATCTTTTTCTTCCGAAAATTCAACTGCTTTGTTGAAAATTCATCTTTTTGGACAGAAAACTCGTTTCTCTTAGTCGGAAATTCATTTTTTTTTGGTAGGAAAGTTCTTGGTTAAAAACCTATCTTTCTTGATAGAAAATTCAACTGTCTTATAAAAAATTCTTTCTTCTTTTTTTCTTATAAAAAATTCTTTTAAAAAAAATCTTTTTGGCTTGAAGATTCAACTATTTGTTTAAAAATGCAACTGTTTGTGGTTGAAGTTTAATCTTCTTTTTTGGTTAAGACTTCGACTATTTGGTTGAAAATTCATCTCTTTTGGTAGAAAATTAATTTTTGTTACAAGAAACGGCAGACAGAAAATAATAAAATAATGTATAAAATATAAATAGCTCTTATGTATGTTTTTGAAATTAAAAGGCCTTTTTAAATGTAAATTAGGCATTTTTCATTTATAATTATCATAAATATAGCTAAAAATGCGAAAGTTTCAAAAGTTTCACTGAATTTGAAACTTTTTACTGAAACTTTCAGCTGAACTTTCAACAGGTATAAATTTCTGAAACGGTAAATTGTTACTCTGTGACGACTACCTTAAGTACCACGGATGAAATACCAACTGAAGTTTGCACAATATGACGCAACTAATTTTGAAGGGATGGAGAAGTTGGAAAGGGATAACTGCGCCTTGGAAGGCTAATCGATAAAGCCTAATGATTGGTGTCGATTTTTCGTGGAAGTGCACTTTGCTAAGGGACCGTCCACAAACTACGTTACCAGTTTTGGGCTATTTTTGGCCCACTCGCCCCGAAAGTAACGTAGACATTGGCTAAATACGGATTTCACGTTTATTTTGCGTTTTTTCGCGATCCTAAGGAGTTTAGTTGCCAATTTTCCTACGTAACCAAAAAAGATTTTCTGCCAAGAGATGAATTTTCAAAAAAAAAAAAATTAACGTTTAACCAAACAGTTTGCATTAACAACAAATCGTTGAATTTTCGACCAAAAAAGATGACTTAAACAAAATAATTGAGCTTTCAACAAAAATTTTTTTTAACAAAATAGTGGAATTTTTCATCAAAAAGTGGAATTTTGATGCTACAAAGATGCATTTTCAACCAAATGGTCGAATTTTCAAAAAAAAAAGATTAAAATTCAACCAAAAACAGTAGAATTTTCAAGCAAATATGTAGTTCAATTTTCAAGCCAAAAAGAGGAATTTTTTAGGAAACAGTTGAATTTAACCCGTAAAGTTGAATTTTTACTAAAAAAGTCCATTTTCAACCAAGAAAGATGACTTTTTCTACCATAAAAGATGAATTTTCAATTTAAAAGGACGAATTTTCAACAAAACAGTTAAATTTTCTATCAGATATCTTCAATACGATATTTTAACTGTCAACTAAATGAACTTTCAACAAAATAGTGAAATTTTTAACCACAAAGTGGAATTTTCATCCTACAAAGATTCATTTTCAACCAAACGGTCGAATTTCCAAACAAAAAAGATTAAAATTCAACTAACAACAGTTCCATTTTCAACCAAACAGTTGAATTTTCAACCCGTAAAGTTGAATTTTCAACAAAAAAGTTCATTTTTGACCAAGGAAGATAACTTTTTTACCATAAAAGATGAATTTTCAATCCAAAAAGACGAATTTTCAACAAAACAGTTAAACTCTCGACCAAAGAAGATGACTTTAACAAAATATTTGAACCGTCAACTAAATAAATAAACTTTCAACAAAATAGGTGAATTTTTAACCAAATGGCTGAATTTTTAGCCTACAAAGAGATGAATTTTCAACCAAGAGGATTAATTTTCTACCAGAAGACGAATTTTCAAAAAGATACATAAATTTTCAACTAAATAGTTTGATTTTCAACTTGAAACATAAGTTTCAAACGAAAATGGACCAGTTAAATTTTCAGCTTAAAAAATTACTTTTCAATAAAAAAAAAACACGAAATTTTAAAAATAAAATACTTGAATCCTCAACCAAATAGATGAGTTTTCAACAAACAAGATGAAATTTCTACCCAAAAGACGAATTTACAACAAAATACATGAATTTTCAACTTATCAAGGATTAATTTTTAACCAAAGAAAAAAATGAATTTTCTACTAAGGAGATTAATGTTCTACCAAAAAGACGAATTTTCAACAAAATACATTAATTTTCAACAAAATTGTTGAATTTTGAAGCCAAAAAGACAAATTATCTACAAAACAAAAAAGTTGAATTTACAACCGAAAAATACGATTTTTCAACAAGAAAAAAGTTAATTTCCAATTAAAAATATAAATGTTCAACCCGAAAATATTAATTTTCAATAAAAAAGTTAATTTACGACCAAACAATTGAATTTTCAAATAAAATGATGAATCTTCAACAACAAAAAAATGTATTTTTTATAAAGTTGTTCAACTTTAATCCAAGCATGTAGTTGTTTTTTCAAACAAAAAACATGAATTCTCAATGAAACATATTATAGTTAATATTTCATCCAGGCAAGATTTTAATTATTGTAAATTAAACACAGTTGAATTCAACCAAAAAGACGGATTTTCGACAAAATAGTTATATCCTCAACCAAGAAAAATTAATTTTCAACCAATCGAGAAGACGGTTCTTCAACATAATTAATGAATTTTCAACCTAATAAATGAATTTTTAACTGGAAACGATCAATTTTCAATTAAAAATATACATTTTCAGCCAAAAATGGAATAGTTACATTCCCAGATGAAAAAAAATTTTCAACCAAAACAAAAAACGAATTTTCAACAAAATTAGTTAAATTTTCAACCAAAGTGATAAATCTGCAATAAAAAAAATGAGTTTTTAACAAAATACTCAAATTTTGAACCAAAGAGATGAAGTTTCAACTAAAATTATGAATCTTTAGAAAAAAAAAAATGAATTTCTATCCAAATAATTAAATTTTCAACCGAAGAGTTCGAATTTAAGCGAAAAAACGAGAGAAATGGGAAATAGGGGAATAGGGTAAAGAGTGTGAAGTCTGATACATGAAAGTGATTTCCAAACTTGTCAAGTTACTATTAAACTGTACCGCTGCCTAGCCATATTTCGTAAAATTCGCAAACTTTGTTAAAATTTATCATCAGGAAACGTACTAAACGTTAACTAGGTTTATAACGTTACTTTCAGTGACCGCCCCCACCCCTATTACCAACCGTAGTTTTTGGCGCGACCCCTCCCCCCAACCCTCAAATTGGTAACGTAGTTTATGGACGGCCCCTAATGAGAACAGGGTAAAACCATTGTTAATACAACATATTGCTAACCGGGATGACCCTCATCGGTCACCACGATAAAAGGTCATAATTAAAAGAGAATAAAATTTGCATGCTTCTAGTTTATAAAAGCTAAAAAAATGCACGGCCGGATTATCGCTATTATGACTGCATCGAATAATACCGTAAGTACTATTATTTTTATCGGACCGACTTGAGTGTGGCTGCAGAAGGACGCAAATAACTAGCTCGTTCGTTAATCGTTCGGGTTCGGTGAGGCCTCAAGGTCAGGCGCAAGCATCATGCAGTTATCGAAGGTCGAAGAAAGATCAAGAATCCAATTCTTTCGCATTCTCAATTTTGATTACTCAATTTCTTTTAATACTCTTTCCAAAACAATTTAATACGTACGTAATTTTATTATTGTTATCTAGGCGTACCGAAATTTTGGTACGAGAAACCGAATTGATTCCATACGAACAGTGGCCACTACAAATGTCAACTTTTTGAAAATGTTTCGTAATTCGAATTTTTTGATACAAGCTTTAAGTACATATACTTCAAAACCGAAGCATGTTAAAATAAAACGATAAAAGTTAAACAATTTCAAATTTAAAGTCATAATCGTTAATGAGATGTAAGTTTTTGTTGTATTATCAATTAAAAGCGTTCAAAACTGAATAAATTAGACTGTAAAATTAAAAATTGTTTCGCTATTATTTTAAATCTTAAAAAATGAAAGTGAATTTTTTTACACTAGGCTTTAGAGTTTCAAAATAGATAAGTTGAAATTGAAGTCTTGAAAACTGCATAAAAGTTCAAAATGGATATTTTTATCAGTGTAATTTACCACTTGAAAAATATTTTCAAGTTTTTCCTTTGGAAAAAACAACTACTCAGATTACATTTTGTGAAAGAATTCCCAGACGAATGACCTATTATTCTTGGTTCGGTTCCACTGATTGGAAATTTGTTTATAACTATGTAATTACATACATATTTTTAGGCTGTGACTACGTGTACCCAAATTTCGGTACAAGTAGCCGGATTTTTCCGTTACGAACAGTGGGACCTGGGAAAGGGGCTATTTGTACTGAAATTTCGGTACAAAGTGCTGCATTTTTTCGGTACGTGTAGACACTCTCTTTTTATAATAAAATAATTCACTAAGAAAACGTGCAAAAGTGAAAGTATTTCTTAGAAGAAAATGATGATCTACTGCATATGACACGCGGATGTTTTTTTTATCTTTCATAACTGTCTTTCGATAAAAAGATTTTTCTACACCACATACCTTTAAAAATGAGAGAGATGTCTTTAAATCTAAATTAGCAGAATTTGACCATTTTTTTCACAATTTTTAGTTGAATAAAATCAAACTTTAATCACAGAAATATTTTTTAGTCTCATATGACTAACATTGGGTGAGATAGGATTAAACTTCAGTGAAATGATTAATATTCACACATTCACCTCTTTCTTAAATGAATGAGTAAAATTGGTCCATGAATTTTTTATATTTCACATTTTTGGTTAAATATGATTAGTTCAAAGTCAGAAAAAATGGACTAATCCTTACTAATGCAGGTTTAAAGAGCACTATCTTTTAAATTTAAAAATAATTCATTTATGTAGAATTAAAACTGCACTTCAACTGAATTCATAAAATCCAAAATAACTTTTATTATTTGCAAAAAAAAAAGAGCAATTTTCTGGAGAGTTGAGGTGATTTCTGAATTCCGAGACCAATCCAATAAAATTGAATGAAAAATCTAGCACGCATTCAGCGAAATAGTTGCTTTTCACTAGTTTTCGCGGTAATCGGTCAAGTGCAACAGCGATGCACACGATGTGCTTTTCACTCACCGACTGACTGACTGACTGAGTGACTCACTGACTGCGATGCGCAGTGCTAAAGGCAACTGAGCGGACCGATCACCGGCCGTCCAGCCTGCGCTGCATGCTGGCGTGTGAGTTTCAAGAAGATGGGAAATGGGATTCGAGAGGGGAGCGTTTGCGCGGGTGGGGTAGAGGGAAGAGACCAGAAACACATAGGGTAGCTGGGGCGAGATGGGCTTTGTACTAATATCTGAAAGATTGTTATGAAACTTCTTTTTAAAAAAATTTTGCTCAATGTTTTTTACTGAAATTTCAAGACCTGTATTCTGCTATTCTGCTATTTTATGTTTTTCCGGTGGTTCTTTAGATAGCTTATTTATTAAACTTCAAGTTCTTAACAGATTTATATGGGATAAAATTTGCCAAGCGTCCTCGCCTAAAATTTTGTTGCCTCCTATCTTATTCAAACCCAGCCAGATTGTAGTGCTAGTGGACCTCTTTAAATTCGGTAAAGGCGTACCTAGTACAACGGGTTGTCAAGACACAGGGGCCCGAATTTTCGATGATTCACCCCGACCAATAACTTTCAATTGTGCATGACTCCTGATACAGTTATCCAATTTAACTTTTTTATCAGGGTTTCTGAAAGCTCATTTAACAAGGTTTACAATAAAAATAATCACTATAGAATAAATGAATTATTTAACCTTGATTTTTCATTTTTAAAAGTGTTTTTGAGTTTTTCTCCAAATGCGGCATTTTTTCTTTTTTTTAATTAAGCTAGAAAAAAAACTTGATTTTTTCTCGTCAAAAATATTCCAAAACGAATACGGGATGGAAAGTATTGGTGGAGTTATATGAGGTCGTACGAGTGCGGGTGCCCCGCGCCAGCAAGCCACAGCCCAACTAGGCGTGCTATAGTGTCTCAGTGGTTCTAATACTTGATAAAAATGATTTTTCTGTTTACGTGTAACAAATATTTCATTTCATTCTTACTTATATGTAGCTCAGAAACGGTTTAGATATTTTCTCAATTATATTTTCAATACGGCTCCATTGTAGAAAAACAGTAGCTAATAATAAAATAAGAAACGATTTTGGTGGACGGTTCTTCTCGCCTGTTACATTTCGAGATGGTTTCTGCAGAGACCCCTTGCCTCTCACGTTTTGGGGAGTTTTTTTGGTGTTAATCTCTTCGCCTCCAACAATTTGAAGTGCTTTTTGATGTGAGTCTCCTTGCCTTTCACATTTCGGGGTGCTTTTTTATGTGAGTCCCCTCAGAAACCATCTCGAAATGTAACAGGCGAGAAGAATCGTCCACCAAAATCGTTTCTTATTTTATTATCAACTACCGTTTTCCTACAATGGAACCGTATTAAAAATATAATTTAGAAAATATCTAAACCGTTTCTCAGATACATAAAAGTAAGAATGAAATAAAATATTTGTTACACGTTGTTTCGTCTGAAACTAAGGCAATCGACTGTATTTTATTTTTAATCAATCATTCTGACAGATAGTACTGCACTGGGTAACAAAAAAAAAAAGAATTTTTTACCATTAATTTTGTTTAACAAAGCTGACGCCAAAGCGCGGTCATTTTATTAATTAATAGAACTAAAATTACAGGTGT
>JAUMHM010000004.1:4695552-4712761 GCA_032362435.1 Melikaiella ostensackeni
ATATTTTTGAAATCGAAATTATCTGTAAAAAATCACAAGATTAGAGACAATGAAAATAAAGTACTCAACGGTACATGATATACACATATTGTTAGTATGGCATCTTCCTCAGAATACCATTTTTTGTAGGCAACGAGGGTATAATTCTATTTTATGAATGCATGTAAAACCTACGGCAACCTTATTTTTTGATAAGTACCAGGTTAAAATTTTAATTAGTTATGAAATTGAAATTTGTATGTAAAACCTCATGGCTTCCCCATTCTTCCCCTTCTTCTCTTCTCTTGTACTCGCAAACTACAGCCAGATCCACTTTTCCTACTTTTATTCTTCTCACCACTTTTTCTTTCTTTTCTTTCGTATTCTGTTCCCTTTCTTCCTCTACCACCAATCTCTCTTTCACCCCTGACACCATGAAACCCATAGATCACCATTTTACATGATCTTTTTTCCATTCTTGCATCTTCCACATATATTCTTTCGGTAATATTCTTTTCACGCCTTTTCATTTCTTCTTATCCACCTACGTTTTTCTGCAAAGTAAATTATGAAGATTTCTACCTCCAATTCCTTAAAAATACAAACTTTTTTAAAGGAAAATAGCATATTGTGCGACAAGTTGGGAAAGCGAGAGTTTTTAATCGTTGCTTTTTCAACATGTGGGACACGATACTTCTTCTATAATTTGTTTTGAAAGTGCTAGTTTTTTCACCTGTTTTTTGTTTACAAAGAAGGCGATTTTTTGTTGATTGACGCAACAATAACAATGGCAATTGTGAAAACCATGGCAATAATATAGCCGTAACAGTAAGTTGGTAGCAATGTTTGGTCAGGAAGGTTAGGATTGGTGGAATTAGATACAACGCAACAGTTGTGAGTTCACCTTCACTTCAGGGTTCGTTCAGTAGTTCGCACTTTATTTACTTTTTTCACTGTGTCCGTCTACTTTTTTCACTGTTGCCCGGAAAGGTCGAAACTGCGCATGCGCCACATCATCGACAACAAATCGGTCACTTTTTACACAGAAAACAAGTGGAAAAACCAGCACTTTTTCGCGAATTACAGAAAAATAACCTTCATTCTGTACAATTATTATGATTTTAGAAACAAGGGCATTCGCCTTACTAGGCCCACATCAAGATACCTGCACCGGGGACGGCAGAGCAGAAAGTCTCGCTTTTATTTCTTGGTATACTGCCCCACAGATACCCTAAAGTTAGAAGGAACCCTACAGAAGCCGCTGAGGACCCTGGTAGTTGATACGACTATAAGTCTTCAATTAATAAAAAAAAACTTAATTGTTTACCGCTTGTGAGAAGGAGCGAGAGTGCCATCTAGCGGCCGCATATTGAGTTCCTTTCATCCATCTTCTTATTCGATGGGTCCTAAAAGAAAATACGCAACTCACGGCGACGGATAGAAACTACGCAGCTTCAAAAGTATCACATTCTCAAAAGATGATTGCAAACGCCTAATAAAAGTTCAAATTTGATAATTTACGAAAGAAAAAAGACTATTCTTTTCGTAAACTATCAAATTTCAATGGTGAACTTTTATTAAACGTTCGTACTCATCTTCTGAAAAAGTGATACTTTTGGAGCTGCGTAGTTTCTATCCGTCACCGCAAGTGACGTATTTTCTATCCGTCACTGTGAGTTGCGTATTTTCTTTCAGGACCCATCGTGATGTCTCTTGTTCGTGGTTTAAAATGAGCTCGCAGATTACGAGGCACATTTTTATTTCATTTTGAGTGAGAGGAGAACATAAAATCAGATGGGAAAATGAATAGACGAGGCGAGTTTTATTGCGTTAAATGATCGCTGCTCGCAAAATGCGAGGCTCTCGCGTAGAATGCGTAATAAAAGTAGTACAACTAAAGTCTCTCAAAGCAAAACCGCAAGTACTTCCCACGTAAGATGTAAATCATTGTTACAACGCAAATGTGTTTTATGGTCAATAGTGAAGGCTAGGGAAGCAGAAGTGACTCGATAATTTGAATTACCTATCCTTATCAAATCTGGACGAAGAGAAAATACGCATTTCGGCAAAAGCTGTTTTTTCAATTTGATAAATAAATAAAAATTATCCCCCTTTTTAACCGCAAAGCTCTTGAAGGGAAACACCAAAGTTTTCTTTGAAGGAAAAAAGGGTTACGTCTGCGAAAGTTAAATCTTTTTAGATTTTGACTTTTGAAGGTCAATTTTTTTTATAAAAAAATGCTCATCATGAATGGAAAATGGCGTAAAAAACCAAAGGGTAAACATATTTTTTTTTACCGATATTATAAGAGTGATAATTGGTCAAAAAAGATATCCACACAAAAACCAGAAATTTGAACCCCTCCCCCTCGGTAAATATTTGCCCAAATGGCAAAATTAGGTGATGCATTTTTACTAGGGAGCATCGTAATTAACCACTGTTAGGGGGCGTGACCTACTGTGTATCGACAGAGACGTGGCCACCCAATTTTTTATACGGGGACGAGTTGTAACTAGAGAGCCTGTTGAAAATTGTTCACAGGGGCATGGTCATCGACAACAGTGACGGGGTCTGGCCTTCTGTTCATAGAAAGGGGCGTGGTCATCGGACATTGAAAGTAATGCTATACTGTCAATTGCTGGGGCATGGTCTGCCGTTCATTGCGAAGGGCGTGTCCACAAAATCGTACGAGAGGCGTGGTAGCAATCATTTCTAGGCGGCATTAGCATCGACCATTGTTATGGGCGTGGGTTATTGTCCGTCTTTAGCGCTTCTTTTTACGGATTATCATTTTTCACTGATTAGGACGTTTGACAGGTATTTCTATATATTTACCTCCGCGAACAACTTTGATGGACTCTACATCAAGCAAAAGGTGAAGATCATTGCTCAAAATACCCTTCGTACTAAAAAATCGTTAACTCGTACATCAAACTCTCTTTATAAGAGTCTCGACTGCAAAGCTCTAAGAAGTACGAGTACAGTTTAGAGATTTTTCATGATCTTTAATTGAGAACTTGTCAATAGAATTCGATAGCCTTGACATCAATGTGTCAGAATATTTGATTCGGCCCGATTTAGCCAGAAGGCATCTAATTATGAGTGATTCAAATCAATGCAAATAAGCTGACCTTGCAGTGACCACAGGGGTGAGAAAAAAGGGGCGGAAGAGAATTATTCTAAAACGAAAGGAAACAAAAAAAACTTAGAAGCATTGGGACAAGAGATGCAGCTGCCAGCATTGAAATGCAAAATTCGAGTTCTAATAATTCTAAAGCCTTGTCGGCCAATCACAAGCATCATTGTTCACGGAAGAATGGTCGCAATTTTTGGATTTAATCGCCCATAGGTGGCTCATAAGCAACGAAACCGAGCACCCTGCCACGAATCGTTTAGAATACCGGACCTAGAAATGTGCTAGGCGTTAAAGAAAACAATGGACCACAGTTTTTTCGCAGGACAACTTCTTTAGTCGAAGATTTTGCGAAATATTTTACTTGGTAACTGTTAGAAGAGAATAGCAGAAGGCCAAGTTTACGAAATATTTTCTTGATCATTTGAAATCTTCAAATTGAAAGCCATGAAGACTAAAAAATTAAAAAATTTTAATTTCCAAAACTGAACTTTAAATTCAAGTATTTAAAGTGGGACCAGACAGGCAAGTTTGGATGCAGACATTCAACATCATCAAGTAGTGCCCACATCGATCTTTGACGTCCACCTCCCGTTCAACAGTACACTGGAACCCGGTTTAGGAAACCTCGGTTCATGAATTCCTAGAACTGCTGGTCCACGCAGTTTCTCAGTTCGCGAGGCGAGAGACGGTGTTCAACCAAGCGTAAAACACCAGCAGCGTAGAGACAAAGGCGCAGTGCGCGGGTACTCACGTTCGAAGATAGAGTAATATTAGAAAATGTTTCACACGTCCCTGATTGTTTATGGTTTGGAGAACCTCAAGATAGAACGAAGGCCATTGAAGGTACCACCCGTCACGGTCTCTATAGTGGGGTTCCAGTGTAGTTAAACGCATTCAAAAACACGTCAAAGCAAGAATAACGGTCACCCATCCGAGCGCTGTCCGCTCCCATCCGCACTTAACGTTAGAGATCTCGATAAGTCAAGAACCACCAACCAGCTACAGCCGTCGGTATTTGAAATTGTGCTATTTAAACCGAGTTAAATTTCAAACTGTTCCACTATTAAGGCTTTCATTTTGAAATACAATTCTAGATTCTTACAGGATTTAGCTCAAAATTCAATTTCAAATGCTATCAATTGTTTAAAAATAAAACGTGTTCATAATCATGTTTAGCATTTTTCGGAAAAATTTTCTCTTGAAAAAATTGAATTTATCATGAGTGATACTTCAGGTTCCTGTTGATCTGTACTCCTCTGATGAAGAATTAAAGTAGGGTCAAAATGCCGTAGAAAGGCCACAATAGAATGGAATAAACAAAATTTTAATCAAATAAAACGGCAGAAAAGCTATAAATTTAACACTGCAAGAATGAACAAAAATCCGTTGGGTCACCCGGAATATTTGTCAATTGGGGAAATTGGGAGATTCAATTTTTTAGGAATTAAATTTTCAAAAAATTATGTACACTAATAGGGATGTGCTTTCATGTACGAAAACGGAAATGTTTATATCAGCTTCTTCGGAATATTCTTTTTTTTCTAGCCTGCTTCGACTGAAGGTATTTGCATGCTGTAACGGAAATGTCGCATCCGTCAAATGCAAAATTGAATCATTGCTACGCAGTTCGAGACAGATCGAACAAACGATACATAAATTTACTGTAATCGCCGAGTCGATCCTCTTGCGTAGATTCCAATATGTCTGTCAGTCGTAGAAACGTAGAAAAAAAATGTTTAACTCTATGGTTATTATATGCATCAAGGTCATTTTGAAAGGTTTTCAATAAAATAATATTAATTTTACTATTATTTTTCTACACTGGGAAAAATCATCTATGGGGACATCCATATACCATATATATGGGTGCCTCGTAAAAACTAAACTTTTTAGAAAGAAATACACTTTAGAATCATAAAATGCAAGGGAAGAAGAAAAAAAGAAATTAGAAAAAACTGTATTACTAGTAATACATGTGCATTTGTGCATTTGTGCAAGCCAGCGGTATTATAGGTCTTGGATATTCTTTTCACTCTTTCCTTTGCAATCTAGAATATATTTATTTGTTTAAAAAATATGAGCTTTTTGGGGCGCCTTTGTATGCCTTAGGGACGGTCCCTACGGCAATGACATACTTTGATGCTAACTATACATTATAGAACGAACTATTTATTCGTTTTTACAACACTTAGAATAAAAACTTTTGATAATACACTGGAACCTTGATATACCGCCGGTCTCGGGTATGGCCTGCGATGGCCGTGACGCCCTTCCAAGAATTTCTATGACGTAGACAGTTAGGGCCGTAAGAACAATTTCCAGCAGGAATACATAATATTTATTAAGTGTGTTTTGTACAAACGTAGATTTTTGTTGTCGTATAGGATGGACCTTTTTTAATAATAAAGACTAATTAATGGAGAGAGAATTTTCGAATGCAGCCAGCGGAAATTCTAGGGAGGCAGTGTATCGAGTACCTTTAAATCAAGGTTCCAGTGTATTACAATTTCAGAAAAAAAAATTTTTAATTTCAGGTGATTTGATACAATTGAATACTACTTGTGAGAAACGATATACGATTGCTCTGGAGATTATGTGAAAAACATATTGAAAAATGGGAAAACCAGGGCAAAAATTGCGGTCTCGTTGCATGATACTCACGTGCCGATAATGACGTGAGCATGGCATAAATGGCTGATCGGATAACACGCTACTCACCTGAAACAGAAGCAGAGAGAGACACAAGTTAGTGGTCGCATTTATAACCCGCAGTAAACCTTGAACCGTAATTCAAGACGCATAAACAGTGTAAAAGCTATAATAATCGTAAGAGCATAAAAAACCGCGTGACGAATGATGTGCATTAACTCAAATGCACCTATGGGAAATTACTGGATCCGGAGAAAATTACGATAAATACTAATATCATATAATATTTTAAACAGATGTTTGAAAACATTTTAAAAATTAATACTAGATTTTTTTGCCTATGACTTTCATATATGTAACGGAATCCAAAGAAAAGCTCAAAAAATGACATTATGCTCTTCACTTAAAACATTTGGAAATAGTCGACTATTTGATTAAAACCAAATCTAAAAATGTATACTTGCGAAGTATTTCATTAGTGAACTCTGGCGACAGTCGTCCGCAATCGAGAAACCCAATTTTTTATTTAAAAAAAACGAGATGAGAAAGTACTTTTCCGATATTCATTAGAAAAATCAAGAAAATAAAAAGTATGATTTAAGTCATTCATGTTCAAAAAAATGGAAGTATAAGTATTCATTTTGCGGTTTGCGGTTACTTATTACGTATCAGAAGAATTTGAAGAAAATTATTTAAAGCATTGGGTATAACAATTGAAGTAACCAAACGAATAAAGGTGGATGAACACTCATTTGTCAAACCAACTTTTCTAATTTTTTTCTTTTTGAGATGTTATCGGGATGAATACATATAAAGAGCTATCCATACGAAGAATACACACCAGCCTTCGAAGACGCTTCAACTTAACGTCGATCAACTGAAAAAGTGTAGAAGTGTCTAACCTATCGGCGACCTCTCTCTTCTTTCATACTTTTAGGGTTTTCCTTCAAAAATAAAATGAAAAAAAATTCTTAAATTTTTACAGAACCTCTGTGTTGTGTGCTTCTATGGTTTCTCAGTTTTTAAACAAAGTCGTAAAAAAATTTTAGCCGCTGAGGTAAACTAAGTGGTATTTTCGATACCCGAGATAGAGCTTACGTACATAAGGTGCTAAATTCAATTTCAATTATTTCAACTTTAAAATGGTCAAACTCTTTCTAATTGCACAGAATGTTAGATAGCACTTTAATGAATCTATATTCCCAGCTTGAAAAAATTCCTAGAAAATTATTCAATCCTGATAACATCTTAATTCTCTATTGTCCATGAAAGCGACAAATTAATAGGGATATTGCATGAAATGAGATGAAAAGATATTTTGATTCTGTAGTAACTCATTAGCACATTCAAAGGACAAAATTTTATTGACTAAGAAATACGTTGTTTTTATAAATAAAGTTTGAATATTGAGCCCGCTTGGGGCATTTTTTGCCAAAAGCATCAATTGGCTATATCTGAGCGACCTTATTCTTCACGGGAAAATTCAAATTTTCTAAATTATGTGAATTGTATATTTTCAAATAAAAATTGTTTATAAACATGTATCTGAATGTATAATTGTCTCTGAACGTCTTTCATTCATTATTATCAAATAATAATTAATAATTATTATGAAGACAAGAACTACAAAGTCTCGCGACTCCAGACACTTCATTTACGTATATTACGGGCATAACCTAGCACTCTCGTATTTCATGTCAGTGGAAACAAGTGGAAAGTTTTCTGTAGAGTTTACGCTAAATTCTCATCGATATGTCATAAATTTTTAGGAGAAGGGGTTATTTTAATTATTAAAAAAATTTACAACTTCACTCATCAGAACAGTAGCTATTGTGGTGCTTGGTGGTCAGAATAGAATTAGGTTGGCCACCAGCTATTTGCTGAAATTTCGGGCATGCGCAGTAGAGGTTATTTTTGGACGCATGCGCCAAGTTTAGCCAATAGCTGACCGTCCTGATCACCATAAACAATACAAAATTATAGAAAACGTGCGTCTTATGACGGCAAAAATAGTGGCGACATCCGCTCTGAGTTATGGGTGTCCAGCCTGATAAAAAAAAATTTGCAGTAGATAGTTGGTTTGGCGAAAGAGTGCTCATCCAAAGCTACGCGTGCTTTTACTTCAATTGTTACTAGAGGTCGTGAGCTACTGACCATTGTTGGGGTTGGGCCTTGTTTATTAATTGCTATACTATAGGGGCATCATTAATTGGTACTAGGGAACGCAGCCTATTGATTGAGGTGTGGCCATCAACTTTCTTAGGGGTTGTTATCATTGTCGAGATCATTGTTAAGCGCGTGGCCTACAACTATCCATTAGTGGTGTCAAAAATTATCACCAGGGGCGATACTACACGGAAAAAATTGAGAACCAATGTTGGAGGGTCAAAACTTAGAGTTTAAATTTAGAGACTTTATAGAAGGTCACATGATTCTTCTATAATTTCCACCTTGGTCTCATTTTGATCAGCTTCATTATCTGCAAAGAGTCAGATTCACTATCAGGATAATCAAGTTTTCCCTCTAGAATGGTAAAACCGAACCTCTTGCTTGTAATCTTTTTCACTAACCGCCCAGGGTCAAACTAGGGGGACTTAAAGCCAATCATAAGTGGCAACGCTACGACTTATAAGGAACCGAAAGCGTGCTATGAATTCGCTAAAAATGTCGTCATTCATTGATACAGAAAACGAGACTTATGAGATGTGTGATACGCATTCTTATCGCTTTCAAACTTTTCAGCGTTTAAAATTTTTCAATTCACTGCAGTAACGCGCCGTGACCTTAGCTTCTTGTACTCCAAGCGATTATTGTCAAAGTGCACATTTGTTTATATTCACTCATGTATATCTTACTATCATATATCTTATTATCTTATTATCATATTCACTCATGTATATCTTACTATCGTACATATATCACGTATAGATAATAAGTCCCCCTGCGATAGATAGAAAAGGATAACAGATAATCAAGATGACCTTCACTTTCAATTAATCAAGTTGAACCGCTTATTTTGAGCATCTAGAAGGCTCGTCCTATAGCTAACCCTCAAATATGATCGACCTGACTTAAACCTTATTTTTCGAACCTCCAGAGATGATCAGTTAGATCCTCTAGAACAGGTGTGCCCAACAGTGCATACGCGATGATAAGAAGTTAACAACATTTGTCCCCACTTTTCTTACGACATTTGTCGTTTTCCCTCTTTCGTGAAATAATGTGAAGTTTGATAAATTCTATCACAAAATCTTGAAAAGTGACTGAAAAAGTAGCCGAAAGAAGTTGACTATTTAATTATTTCACGAATTATACGATTATATTCTGTATTGTAGTTTTTAATAACATTAAAAAATTTTATTTCAAAATAACCTAATCTTCCTATCAAAACCTTCAATGCAACAAATGCCACGCTATTCAGTAGTTTGGAGAAAAGTCAGACGGCATCAAAAAAGTCGGGACGATTTTTGCTAAGTTTACATCATCTCGTGTGAATTGTCGGGCACTCCTGCTCCAAAAGATTATCCTATAGTTGACCCACAAATATCGTCAATCTGACCCTCTACATGTTCAGACTGGTTTTCCATTTTTCTCCGTGTCCACATGGTATATGGTCAGCATCTAACATCTAACTCAGGACCGCATACATAGTCTCTGGACCCGGCACACGTACAAAAGTATATGCCCAGAGAATCGCGATGTAAACAACTTCTGATACGGCACTGACTGTCCGAGATGAGTGTAATTACTAGGAGTGTGTGGTCATCGACGGCTTATTGATAGCAAGCGTAGACTGGACCATTTCAGTGCCCTTCTTTGCAGTTTTTAATTTGATAGAACAGGATTTTTGTCAAAATCGACGCCAAACGTGTAACGTCTGCTACAGTGATTTTCAAATTATTCTCATTTATTTCTTCGTATTTACTCGGTTTACGTGATATTTAACAATTCAACCTGAATTTAGATTGGGACCAAACAAATGTATAGTGAAGTATTTAATTTCAATTTTTATTGAGTTATTGTTCTTTATCTAATTTAAACTTCTTTTTTACTATGAATTGGTTTCGGGATAAGAAATACGTGTTGTCTGCAGATATGGGGTTGCGCACATCCTGCAAGTTCCTTGTCCTGAGTAACCGGAAAGAATTAGCAGCACGAATCTCCGCTTTGGCTGAAATTGCAACCGAGGCCTTGACATTCACTCACGGCACGCGAATATGTGCGCGAGAAGTTTCATGCAGATGTATGCCGTTCATTAGAAGGGGTAGCTAAACCTCTTCGCGACGATGTCGTAACTACTACCGCGTAATGAGTCATATGGTAAAAAGTGTATGCTGTGCATACTAGTTAGAAGATCCAGTACATACTTAAATCAAAACGTGTTAATGCGATGCATCTGGACGGTTATTGCATTTATTATATACGCATTTGCAGGTATTTAAAGGTATGGTATGAAAGTGCTGTTCAGATTTATGAATATGGTTCTTGCCACATTTATTTTGTATTTTTTATGTATTTCAGTTAACCTTATCTCTCAACTGTTAATTAGAAATCACATAAAATTATGAAATGGAAAACAGAATGACAGTGAAGTACGTATATGTACAAGAAAAAATTTATCGACAAAAAATAACTGGCCTTTGGTGTTTAAAATTTTCTATCTCTACCAAGAAAAGTTAATTAAAGTCATGCTTGAAGTCAATTTACATTTCCTTCTACATTTTATTTTAAAACATGATTTTTTTCTCAAATGTAAAAGAGATTTTGGTACGAGAGAAATGTATGTTTACCCGTAAAATCTAGATGTTCAGGTTCAAGATATTGAATATTTAACTATAGGATAGCCATCTAGGATGTTAGGAGCTATAATCTGTAGATGTTAAAATAACGCACAGACCATGAAGCAAAATATTCGGCACTACATCAAATGGCCGATAGATGTCAACAGTATTTTCCTGCTCATCGTGAGCTCTGCATGCGCTATATCAGCGAGTTAAATATCAACTCTGGATGTTTCAGTTTAACATTTCAGATAGTAAAACCAAATATATGTATATTTTCACTTACACTCAACATCACAGCAAGATAAGCACGAATATCTGTATGTTAGGCGGTACTGTTTAATCCTTCAATAACTAGGTTTTAACATCCATTTTTCTCCGTGATATGTCACGGATGATATTAATTTTATAGCATATGTTGCTGGACGTATTGAAACTGCCATTTGTAGCATCCACAACAGATACTACACGGACAAAATTGGTTGAGGCGAACGAGGGAATCTAGAATATATAAAATTCACAGAATCTGTTCGCTTAGTTTAAGTAAAACGTTAAAAGAGTTGACCAAGAACCGAACTTTAAAGAACGAAATCAAAGTCTACAGCTTAATATCTCTGTTTCGTTAATTTTGAAAAAATCTTAAAAAACATAATCCCTAACAATGTTTGGAAACATAACATTTTCGTTTTAAGGCTTTCTGTGCAATTTTGTTACACAAGATGACTTTATTTTTCGTCTGGTATAGAGAAAATGAATATCCCCGAGATTCGGTACTATGCACTTTGGAGGTGAAGTTTGTTGTTCTCCTCGCGTTCTTGATATTTCAATTCAATTACTGCATACAATCCAAATACCTATAAATTATTATTACCCGAACACAAACTCTATTTCACATTAACCTTAGCGTGCACTTTAAGAGCTAAAACTCTTTAAAAGTCTGAAGTGAACATCAATTGTCAGTGTACTTGATTGCACTGCGTCGCCATTTAATTTCGATGCTCCTATGCTGCTCCGATGATGCCTTCGAATAACTATTCTTAATTTCACTGCTCTAGCTATACTGATGATATGTGCCATCGACTGTATTACATCCCTGGTACAGGGAAAATGGTCAAAGATATTCACTTTGGCTGTTCCAGGGATCTTCCTAAATTCTTTCGTTCATTAATCCAGATATACGTTAAGCTTTTTTTTTCAAAAGATCGAAATAAAATCCATTCTACTATGAAACCTTGTGTGCATCAAACACGCCAAAAATCTCACAAATCAAAAATGGACTTTTTGACTACCCGCTTTTCTGGCTCATTAGAGACAGGTGCACAATACATGTACAGAAACCATAAAGAAAAAAGAGGGAGAAAAAAGAAAGACAATTTTTTTGTCTCTTGTGTGCAAAAAAATTGGAATAATCTGAATAGATTGGTTCCAAATTGATTATACGTTAAGCTGTTATAAGGAATAATTTAGTTGCCACAGCTTAACTTTTTCTTCCATGTATAGTCAAAAGTATGTGGATTTTTGGGAAGATAATTTCTTATATACAAATTATGAAGATGTACTGCAATGAAAATAATGTTAACATTTTAAGTGCATATTCCTACCATATAGATAAGTGTTTGGAGGGTCCCGGGGCATAAAGGCGTGAGTGCCAAATTTCCGAAATGTGTTTTATTGGCTTAAAATAATTGTTTTGACCCAACTCATGTCTCTGTAGAAGATTGTGGTCTAGTTCGAATTAGAAGTGGGTCAAAATCCATGTTTGGTAATTTAAAAAAAAAGATTACTTCTTTTCGCCCGTTCTTTTCATGAATTAATAGAGTTGAGTAATGGCTCAAAAGTACTTTTTTCATTTTTAAATTAAAAAATGACTTCTGACTGTTCTTCTGAATTTTTTGTCATAGAAAATCAGATTTTTTTTAATTGGGCATATTATGTAGATTACAAATAAATTGATATTAGCAATTTTTGCAAAACTCTGAGGACGAATTTTTTCAATTTATTTAAGCCCCGCGGAACCTCAGGATATTAAATGATCTATTTCAAATTTTACACAGGTTATAAAGGATCCAAACTGAAACTTTTCAGAGCTAGGCTGATTTTTATTTCCAAATTTTTTTTTTGACTTATCCTAGTTTCCATGCATGAAATTTTTCAGGTTAATTTCGAAATGAATATCTATACGAGTTTTGACTTCAATATGGATTGTTAATAATACTGTTCTTTTTTTCAGCAATAGGATAAGACGTGCCAGTTTTGGCCACCTTAAGGATTTTGGTGACAGTCACTCCAAGTTAACTGTTAGAAAATCAAGAATAAATAGGTAAAATTGGAATAAATGCCATCCTTAACTATTAGGAAATAAAAATATTAAAAATAAAAGCCCCCTTCATTCAGAATAATTGCAAAAAATTAATAATTATCCCACAGTATCCGAAGCAGTATCGACTTTGCACCATTTTCGACCATCAAATTACACAACAGATATCCAAGATTTCAATCAGATGGATAGACCGCAAGAGTTTCCAAGCAATGTACTTTGAATTAATTGAGATCATTACAGTGGAACCAATCTCGAATACTTGTTACTTAAAATATTCAAGTTTATCAATGAATGGACAAAAACGGTACAGTGGCTGTAACTGCTACGTCTACCCCACGGGGATGATGCTGCGTGATGAAAATTAGAAACAAATATTTCCAATATGGCCGTTTACGGAGCGACATGTGCGCCTATGTGAGAACTGGGGGAACTAGACTCGCAAGGGGCCGTGCGGGCGGGATATTTAAATTTGAAATATTGTACTTACCATTGTTGTCAAGAATTTATAATACCGTTTATTGATATTATTGCATACAACAATTTACGTACACAATAACATGAATAAATGACATTATAAATTATTGACAACATTATTGGTAAATGGAATTTACCGCGAGCCATTACAAGAGTAATTTCTAACGGGTGTTGAATACCTTTCATTCAAGCGTATAAAATAATCACTTGGAAGTTGTACGTTTCAAAAGTGATTTAGTAGGAGTGTCTCAATTCCCCCACTTGAGGTGTTCTACTTCCTTTTACGTTCTCAGGATTAACGAAGTTTGCCCAGTTTTCGGAGGGAATCTTCAACAAACTTTCGTTGACACATGGCTAACATGGCTTTGACAGCTTTGCTTCAGCCATAATATCAGTGCTACCACACTAACGATTTCAAAGTTCACTACATTTTCACAAACTGAATATTTCTGAAGTCCCTAGAAAGGACCCCAGATCGAACTGGGCCGGAAGTCAGATTTGTTACCGGAAGTTACTATGCTAGCTTCATTCCTGCGGTCTATCCTATGCCTGCTAATAACAATATGGTATTTAGAGTTCAATTTCATACTGCTTTTATGTTCCTCTCTGCGAACATGAAACGGTCCTTTATTTGACCCAAATTTAATTTCACATCTTCAAACAAGTTTTTACACTATTCTATAATTCATCTGAAGGATCGTTACCCAAATTAACGAATCTATTGATTTAGTATTTACTTTATAAACAGAAAAAATAAATATGTGATTTTTGTCGTGGCTAATTTTCAAGTCGGTGAAATTAATTTTCATCACATTAAAACATGAGAAGATACAAAAGCTGACTTGGTAACCATACTCAAACAATGTTATGAGTAAATCTGACCATGTGAAGATAATTTTCTTTGAAATCGGGGTAAAAATTACACTTTGTTCTTTTTGTGAATTTTGTACATCTATTATGATTAAATTTCTCAGTCCAGTAAATAATTGTTCAAGTAACTATTATTCTGCTGGATGAGAAACAGCTTCCATAGAAAGTTTTTGGTTTTAGATTTATCGAACAATATTATCGGGATCATTTGCAGAAGTGTTCGAAAAGCCTCTTATCACACCTCCTGGAATGCCAACGAAAAGTTTTGTTAGATTAGATATCCAAGATCCCCCCTCCCACAGGAGACCGTCACACATTAACTCAACATTCAAGATCTCGACGAGTCGCGAATAACCCCCCACTTACTGCCGTCTGTCGAAAAGTTTTGTTAGATTTATCAATTTTCAAAATGCGATAACTTTGAGGTTTTTGATATTTTCAAATAATATTTTTGTAGAACTCTAGAACTCTTACGGATTAAAAGATTATGCAAAGAAAAATTGATTTGATGAAAAATGGTGGACGGATATTTTTTCGAAATTGGCTCAGCATTTTTAAAAATTATGTTGCATCGTGGTCCAGACGATCTATTCTCAAAATAACTAAGAAATTTTTGAGAATGATATGAAAAAGCTTTCAATCAGAACACCCTGGCCTGCCCCAGTAACGAACGTATTATCTGAGTGAGGGTTGTTTGTTGTCAGGGTCATAGCATGATCAGAAGGGGGAGAAGTACAGCATTCGGATCTCGCCCTTGTAGCTCGGAAGTACTCCCAGAAGAGCAACTGGATGACGCTAGACGGCTAGGATCCGGGCAAGCCAGTGTAGATACAGGTCGTAGGGGTGGGGGGCGCACACAGAGATATGGGTCAAAGTCGGGACATTCACGTGCGCTGTTTGACGCGACTCACCTACTGCCCTTCATCCTCTGGCTACTCCAGGGACTTCCTCTAATACTCTCCTTTAATAATGGCTCCAGCCGTAGGTAGAAAACAGGTATTATTCTTCCCTCAATTCCAACGCGTGGCCAACGCTAACACCTGCGACTAGATTAATGGCGGCTATCCATAGAAAGCATACTTGCGAAAAGCCCCATCTTTTATAGGTATGAAGGAACAAAGTTATAAGACATATTATTTCACTTTTAAGTAGTTTTTGTGCTTAACGTTAGTCGAGTTTTTTGTGAAAACAAAAGAAAAATATTATTTATCGGTTATAGACATAATGTATTCAAAGTTTCTATTCTTCCCTGCAGGGTTTTGTCTTCTTTGCTTACACGATTTTTGAAAAAAAAAATATATATATCAGATGAGAGTCTTTTACTAGAGACACATTTTTGACAAAGCGCGCGTGATGTAGGAAATAAAATTCTCACGTAACTCGACTACATAGAAAAAATTGGAGTTTCTATTAGAACCAATTTTTGACTACAAGGAAGTTGCAACAGAAAGGAACCCCTCTTGCTGAAAAGGAACCCAAAACGATGAATTTACAGAAAACTATTGGTGTGAAATTGGTTGCATCTCATTTTGAACAATGAAAATTTCAACTATGCCTTCATTTGTTGGCTTCGTATCTCAAAAATGTTGGAACTCAAAACTACACCGAATTCGGCGTACTTTTGAGGATCGGTGTTTTAAAGGGTTTGTTCTAAATGAGACTCCAGTTTGACATCCAAAGAAGCTCAATTGTTTGACTCTAATAGAAAGTTTTCCCAAGGAATATATTTTTCTCTTCACCCACTTCGAAATTTTGTCTCGTTAATAGTAGAACTTTTACGTTAGAAAACACACATAATGGAACTCCGACATACATAGTTTAATGAAGGGAATTAAAGTAAAAAACATTATCGCAATTAGAATAGATATAATTACTTGTAAAGATAAAGTCGTATTCATATGCAAGAAAATTTCCGTCTTAAGTCATCGGTCGATAACATCAATACAACCCTAACTTATCAACTCCATTTTACAAGTCGGTTGGTTTGAGGATACGCATTCATGTTGTTCTATTCAAGTGTTCTTCACAGGAATCCTTTTGGGTCTCCACACACTAAAAAATCTGATTGAAAATTACCGTGGCGAACATGGGACAGAAAAATACGAATGATTGCCGTGGAAATTTTACTGAAAATGGTTTAAAGATTATAGATTTACCGTGATGAATTTCATTTCATTCCTGCTTATTTTCCCCTTTTTTTAAGTAAAGTTACAACGTTCCACGTGGTAAAATTACACCGATGAGCGGTTGAATTGTGGCTGCATTTTACCAGGTGAGTCGCGGTATTTTTCCGTTCCATTATTCCCGTGGTAATATTAGACTTCTACCGTGAAATTGCGAAAAAATTGGTAATATTCATACGGAAATCGTTACAAGTTCACAATATCTTTGTAAAATTCCCACGACAAACATACTAAATCGTTTACGATAACGAATGTATGTAATTTTCAACCAGATTTTTTACAGTGCAAATTTCTATTGAAGTTCAAGTTCTAAGAAATACCAACTCTTATTTAAGCCGCAACTTTAGCGAACATCAATTTTTTCTGTGTAGAGTGCAACTAATACCTCTTAAATCACAAAACTTGGGCAAAATCTGTTCATTTTGAGTCTGAGGTCGAGTACCCTCAAAGCTTCAACAATTAAACGAATGTGGAACTAACGTGTACAAAAATGAATCATTTAAAACTCCAAAATCTTCTTCCGGTCTGAAAAAGTTGCCGTCCATTGGCCTATACTTGTTTAATAACAATTAACTCCACACTTTATACTGTCAATTGAGTTAAAATTTGTCAATTAGGAGGCGAAATACTGAATCTACAATTGGTCTGAACTTCATGTCTTTATCTTCTTTTCCGAGCAACCCAAGAACAATATTTAAATCCAAACGTTTTTAACTTGTATTCCAGGTACTCGGGAGTATAAGAAGTAGCTGATGAAATATTAAAATTGGATGGAGCTTTGCACTATTTGTGTAATCAAAATTGGAGGAAGTTTTCG
>JAUMHM010000004.1:4712771-4726155 GCA_032362435.1 Melikaiella ostensackeni
AGAAGTATGAGAGAATAGAGATTGTTTTTCTTTTTGAAGCATAGATTCAAGAGCTTTGTTTCAGAATGTCCTTATTAAGTGGGTCACTCGAGACTGAGAAGCGACAAGACGTCTTGGTTATCTCCAAGGGTGTATGGCTACAAAGAGTACAAAATAAAAATGGCTACAAAGAGTACAAAATAAAATAACCTCGCCTTATTCAAGTCTCGCGGAGAGAAGACGACCGTAAAGGTTTTACTTTTCATTCTCCTTAATGGAAGTTCCACCCGAGACGCTAGGCCGGGACAAGATATCGCTTTCATGCACAGCGCTGTAACTGTCAGCGAATCACATAAAACTGCTCTACAGGGACATCAAGTTTACAATTACAAAATTCATTACAAATTACAAAGGCGGTAACAATTTTCATATTTTTTCCTATTACCGGAATCAGAAATGGGGGCAGTGTTCGAAATTCCTGAAATATGTATCACGTATTATGTGAATAATCCCCCTTGACGTGTTTCAGAAGAGTTATATTTGTATGCTTTCCGTATTCAAGTTTTTTTTTTTAACAAAATGTTTTTTGACAGATCGGAATGACATTTAATTTTTCTTCCCTTTTATAAAGACAAGTCAGGGAAAAGTGAGAAGTACAGTGCATGTCAAGGGGAGACCGCAGTTTCTCGACTCGCGCGGCAAGCTTCACACTCATCGGAAATCCCTGCCTTTCTCCCCTTGGCACGTATTGTATTTTTCACAAAGCCGCGTTTGAAATTTCGACTTTCGAGGCCTGCACAGTGCATCGAAAGTGACCATTTTCAGGCTTATTTACTTTCTATCCGCTACGTCACCACTTTTCTTCCCTAGGGAAGAAAACGAATTTGAGTTCTTCTTTCGTGAGATCGTCCAATGGGCATTGAGCTTGAGCATGCGTTCAGCAGAAGGGTTATCAAAAGTTACCGGTGAATTACCATAACCTTCTAAAATTTGCATAAATTTCCCAACTTTCCATAAATTAAATTTAAATGCTAACTTATGGAGATGTATGTCAATTGTGGACATTTATAATAGTTTACCGGTAATTTTTCATACCTTTGATAACAGTTCTGCTGGACGCATGAATTGTGCTCTAAATTTTTGGGTTGCATGCCTTTCTGTGGCTTCTTGAGGTTTGTTGGCCCCCCAGCTATCCAAATGATCATCGTCCATATTTGAAACGAAAGTCAAACTTTCAGCAAGATTGTTGTGAAAAAATTTTTTCGCTTCTGTACTTATAATTTAACAGCATTATACTTATCCAGTTTCTATTAGAAAGGGTATTTATTCCTGAATTAAAAATAATATGCAAGACGTGACTACCTGCGTAGCTTGAAGATCAACAAGAGACTCAAATGACAATGCTCTTTTTCCAATTTTAATCACACGAAGGATTAGACTTTATTTCCGCGAGTCAAACTTTTCAGGTTAATTTTAAAATGAACATCTGTACAAGTGTAAACTTTTCACCCTTCCCCTATTTAAATGTTGAAGCCTCTTTCTAGAAAAAGGAATACAATGGAGAGCTTGTCAATATTCGAAGAAATCGGAGCATTGGTTCATTCGTGCCGTAAACCGCACGCGCAATATTGTAAGTAAGTATGGGCTACCGCCACCTCATTGGTGGCCTTGGTGAGAACAACAATAATATAAATCGTTTCGTAACGCAATCTACATAAAGTGAGTACGCCACACGATAGTATGAGTGGACGTGCATGTCAACCAAGGCGCAGGCAACCTTGCGGAAATATAAATAAAGAGGGAAAAATAGACACGAGTCAGTCACACTCGACCTGATAAAATGCTTTTCTCACGCCTGTGATATTTGCACGTGACAGAAAAAATGACTGAGTGCAAGAATGTCGATCACCCAACCAGCCGGAACGCAACGGAAGAACTTAATAGCTGTCCCTATTCTTAGGGAGCAATAATGTTTTATAATGGAAAAGGGCTATATTTACAACATGAAAATAAAACGCACTGACCCATGAATAAAAGTGGACTGCGTTATCCACAAAATAATCAGTAAGTATCGACGCAACTATGACGTACACCACACGAAGAGCCAAAGACGACTGCTTCGCAATCTTAAGGTGCTTCAAATGACTCGGCTGTTTATTACCTGGAAAATTACGGCTACACGGATGAATTGTTTGATATAATATTTGTGTATAAAGAGCTTTTATCGGAAAATGTTTGTAAAATTTCTATAATAAAATAACAAAAAGCGAACGACAGAAGATCTTACATAGTTTTGATATTTTAAATGCGTAGGCTCTTTTTGGGTCGCATGCTCGAGCTTGTTTAAAAAACGTGCCGATATGATTTCTTTGAAAGGACTTCAGTGTGCGTAGTATTTCGTCTTTGACACTGAGTTCAGTCGCAACTCTGCCTTCGTACAATAAAGAGCAGTTTTTAAACCGTCTATAATTTTATTATTTGAAGCCCTAATCCTATAAAATCTAACGAATGAAACTAAAATTGCAATATAAAAGTATGTACTTGCACCCACTGTGTTGTATGGTAGCGAGACCTGGACGTATCACGAAAAGGATAGGAGTAAAGTGAACGTGGTTCGCATGCAATTCTTGCGGAATATGTGCGGTAAAACGATAATGGACAAATTCAATAATAGAACAAAGATTGATTGACAAGAGTGAAAAAATTTTGCTGAGATGGTTTGGTCATGTTGGGAGAATGAATGAAGAACGTTTAACGAAGCAAGCGAAGAGGTAAAAAGAGTCGTAGAATCACTAGAACTTGCATGAAAAGATGTATGGATGTTAAGAAAGCAAGAGATATATGCAAGGATAGGGTTGTATGGGATGTATGTACTGGATGGAATGTATGTTTATAAGAAAAAGAACGATGCCTGAAACAAAAGATCTTGGATACTCATAGGCCGTCGTGAAGAACTTTGCTTAGTGGATATACTTGAGGTAAAGAGTATGCATATGTATGAATATGTATATTCCTTGATCCCCGGTAGTATAACGATGCAAGAATCGAACGAATTTCGTTTACCCCGAAAGGGATTTGTCCTAATGGTATAATAATAATATCTAAGTATTGTATATTGTATAATAGAATTACATAAAAATACAATTTTCATTATTGCACGTAACGTTCGTGGCATATGGGCAGATTTTCATGCTAAAATATGAAAATGTAAAGAAAATTGTACATTGTCTATTCTAAAATTGTAAATTTTTCTTCTTTGTATCTTTGCTTTGGTACAAGATGAGCATTCCGAGTCCTAAAAGTAATCACCTGGTTCCTGGACACGGCTCTCAATGAAATTGATGTTTTGCATGAAAGGACAGGTGAGAGCATTGAGACCATAACGCTTAATCTTCGGATTCTCGAAACTCTGACAAACCATAACATCGTACATACCTCTCTTTATTTTTGAAACTCGTTGACAAGAAATTTTAGTACGACACCTGCAATATTTTCTGCTCAAAATGTTCCATATTCTATAGTGAGCATCTGCATAATTAAAATGACGGTCACTAAAATATAAAGCAGCTCCCGTTAACCTTCGTAACAAATTTCACTATAGGCATTCTGCTCTTTCATCTTCGATAAATAATATTAAATATATCAATACAGAATCTTCAAAATATTTCGTAGGCTTTATGGTGGCCATGGAAGAGTCTAACTCAAAAATGACTAATAAAAGTATGAAAGAATTTGCTCTCACAGAGTGAATAACGATAAATTGATATATGACGAACTGAAAGGTTTTATTGTCTTATTAGGATCGTATCTTCGGGCTTCTCGTTGATTGGATTTCGAAGCGAAGCTGATTGCTTGGGCTTCGGGCATTTTAACGACTGTTAGAATAAGAAAATCTTATCGCGAGACACCGAAGGCGACACTGTTCTCTCCGTCGGTGCAAACGAGCTGGTTAATCTATAAACGATTCGTTACAAAAATTTATTTTAATTAATTGGCCTAATAAGAGAAGGCTCGTTAGAGATAAATGACCACGACCGCGATGGGTGGCATTCGACAAGAACTACCGAGATCACACTTTCGTCTTTATGTATATGGTGAAAAGGACATTAATTTGTGACATACTTTTCGCTTTTCAAAAAGAGCCAGATTTATGAAATTCAATCTCAAGTCCAACAGTCATGAGCACAAGTTTATTGCATTGCTTTCTGAGATTTCATCATTAAAATAACATTGTATTAACTAATTAAAAGCTTAGTTCAATAATTATATAAATACTGAACAAGGATTTTCAATATGAGGCCGTTCAAAACTACGGCACGCTATTTTGAAAACATTTTCCATCCCTTCCCCTTCTTCATCACAGATCATCACACGAAGCTTGAACCCCCCAGGGTGACGTCACAAATACGAACACCCCCACCCCCTATTAAGTCAATACTATTTCTTCGATTTCATTTGATGAACGCCTAAAATAAAATAAAAAAGATACAAACATTATATTTCAACAGACTTTGCAGCCCAAAATGCTTTCTCAGCATCGAAAATAGAGTGATTTTTCACGGAAATAGGGGAATAAGTTGTTTTAAATAAAGCTAATGTATAGGTACCATATTCAATGTAATATGAATCGCTAAAGATTTTAAGTCGAAATATATTTCATTTTCAACATAATTGTTGTATTTTCAACCAAGAAAGATTCATTCTTACCAAGCGTGATAAATATTCAACTAAGAAGGATGATTTTTCAACCAAATAGTTGAATTTTCAGCCTGCGAAGATGGATTTTGTAGAAGAAGTTTAATTATTCAACCAAGGACTTTTCTACCAAGAAGGATGAATTTTCAACCAAGAGGGACGAATTTTTTATCCAAAAAGACTAATTTTCATCAAAACAGTTGAATTTTCGAAAAAAGATGCCTTTTCAACAAAATCTTTGAATTTTCAATCAAATACTTTAATTTTCAACAAAAAAATTTAATTATCAACCAAGCAGTTGCATTTACAAATAAATGCTTCCAAAACAGGGGAAATAAGGTGATTTTTTATATCTTTGAAATGAAATTAATTTATAGGTGCCATAATGGATTCAATATGGAGAGCTCAAGATTTAAGATCGAAAGTTATTGCATTTTGAAGAAAACAGTTGATTTTTCTACCAAAAAAGAGTAATTTTACACTAAAAGAGATGAATTTTAGACCCAGAAAGACGACTTTTTAAATAAATAGTTGAATTTTCGACAGATAAAAAGTTAATTTCGGACCAAAGAGTTGCATTTATAACCTTATAGTTGAACTTACAAGCAAAACAGAGGAATCTTCAACAAAGTAGTTGAATTTTTAACAAAATAATTAAATTTTCCAATAAAATGATGAATCATCGAAAAAAAAATCAATTTGCAACAAAGAAGTTCAACTTTCAACCAAGTAGTTAAATTTTCTATAAAAAAAGATTAATTCTCAATGAAAAATATAATAGTTGATATTTCGACGAAAAAAATATGTTATTTTCAAATCAAAAAGAGTCAAATTTAACCAACAATCTGTTGAATTCAACCAAGAAAGATATTTAATTCGAGAGAGAAAAAAATTGTCAACCTAATTGTTTAATTTTCAAGCCAAAAAGGTGAATTCTCCAGGAAACAGTTGCATTCTCTATCCAAAAACATGAATTTTCAACCAAATAGTTGAATTTACTACCAAAATAATACAATTTTCAACTTAAAAAGACGAATTTTTAACCAAAAAGACGAGTTTTCTACAAAACAGTTGAATTTTCAACCCAAAAATCTGGATTTTAAACCAAAAATGGAATAGTTCAATTTACTGTACAAAATATTGATTTTTAAAAGAAAAAACGAATTTTCAAGCAAATAGTTGAATTTTCGTCTCAAAACGGTGAATTTTTAACCAAAAATAGGATACATAAATTTTCAGTAAAAAAAAATTAATTTTCAAAAAAGAAAAATTTTCAATAAAATAGTTGAATCTTCAACCAATAAAATAAATATTTAACAAAGTAGTTCAACTTCCAACCAAGTAGTTGAACCTTCGGCAAAAAAAGAAGAATTTACGATGGAAAAATTTAATAGTTGAATTTTCAACTAAAAACGATCAATTCTCAGCCAAAAATTGATTAGTTATATATTTAGTTAAGAAAATCAAAGTTGAACTAAAAAAAAATCGAATTTTCGGAAGAACAGTCAAATCTTCAACTAAATTGTAGAATTTTTAACCAAAGGAGATGAATTTTGAACAAAAATTATAATAGTAGACTTTTCAATTAAAAAGAATTAACTTTTAACGAAAAATAGTTGGATCGAGGTTTGGATTTTCTCATTGAGCTCTATTAATTCAATTCGCATTTAAGCGAAAAAACGAGAAAAAGCGGAAGTTTCTCAAAAACGGGGGAAAAAGGGGAATTCTTTGAAAAAAGGGAAAAATAGGGGAATAGGGTGAAGAGTGTAAAGTCTGTATTTTGTTGTCTTACTTGTAACCCTGGCAGTGTGACGTAGTTTTTGAATGACCCGTATCAAGTTTCTCAATTTTTATGCTATTGATCAACACATTTTTTTGAACTAGGTTCTGAGCAGTATTAAATTTTCCCAAAAATTAACAACAAATTAAAGAATTGCAAATTTTTAATGGCGTTCCTCTTTTAATTAATTTATTTAAAAAAATATAAGTTGAACATTAGAACATTTCAAAACATTTTGCTAATGACTAATCACTTTAAAGTTTACTCAACGACATTTTCAGGAAAATCAGAAAAACTTTTTCAGTTTCAAACTCACTTTTGATCGACATTTTTTCGATTGCAGTGAGAATTTTTTCCTCTAATGTCACTCAAAGAGTTCAGGTGCTTCACGCATACTCTCTAAAGGCTAAGTACATAGTAACTAATGAAGATCGCTTCGTGCAAAGTCCTTCGTGGGGGAATGGATAATGCGGCGCACTGAGCGATGAGCAAATTGTAGAACATAAATATCGCATGTACGAGGAAATAGTAAGCAATGCGCCTGTGGAACATTACTCGAGAATCTCAGTAAAGCATTCTCTCATGTATATACAACTATACGAGTATATGAGTCATTCAGCTCAAAAAGCCTTTTTCGACACTATTTGTTTTTATTTGTTGAAAATATGCATAGTGGTAATTGTGCCCGTAAGTAATAACAGAAAGAATCTTGTTACCAGTTCCCATAAGATGAATGTACGAGGTGTGGCTATCAAATAACCAGAGTGATGGTCGAACAATTTTTATTTACCAAATTATCCAATGGAGATGTTACTCTCTTCAATATGTTGCCCTTCTCGATCCCTACACCGCGCCATAAGAATCTTCCATTGTTTGAAGCAATGTTGCAGGTCCTTTTCTGAGATGTCTTCTATGAGCCGTGCCGCTTTTTCCTTCGACTCGATCCAACGACTTGAATCTGGTTTCTTTTAGCTTAGAATTGATCTTCCGGAACAGGAAAAAATTACATGGGGCTAGGTCAGGTGAGTACGGTGGGTGCTCCAATACGGGAATCTTGTTCTAAGACGAAAACCTCTGGACAGACAGCTTGTGTGCTGACGCGTTGTCCTGGTGATGAATCCACGAGCCATTCTTCCACATTTCAGGTCTTTTTTTGCTTATGCGTTCACAAAGAGTTGTTGAAACCTCCTCATATTACACCCAGTTAACAGACTGGTCTTCAGGTATACATTCAATGTGAACAGTTCCTCGGATATCGAAAGAAACTATCATTGCTTTGAATTTCGAATTGCTCATCCGTGCTTCCTTTTGTCTCGGTGAACTAACCTCTTCCAATGCGTGGGTTGGCGCTTAGTTTCAGGGTCGTATTGAAAAAACCATGATTCGTCACAAGTTATTACCTTTGCAAGAATTTTTTTGATCATTTTCGATGTTCTTCAAAGTGTCAGCACAAGCTTTGCTTCGTGTTTCCATTTTCTTAGGAGTGAGCAATTTCTGCAGCATTTCAGCAAAAACTTTTTTCATGTATAAATTTTAATTTTAATTTTGTCTAACAGTCTCTTCATCGATTTTCATAAGGTCAGCAATTGCTCAAATGCTCAGGCATAGACTTGTTCGAATAATTTTACTCACTTTTTCAGTGTTACTGTCGGTTATCGATGTGCGAGGACGGCCGGCATGCGGATTGTCTTCAATCACTTCTCGTCCCTCCTTTATTTTTTTAAACCATTCGAAAAATTATGTACGAGATAAACGCTCATCACCCTAAACTTCCTCTAATAAATTATACGTTTCTGTGGCGGATTTTTCAAGTTTCACAAGAAACTTCACGTTGACACGCTGTTCCACTTCCACATTCAACATGATTCCAGCGGTGCTCAGGTAGACGGTCAACTCCGAACAAAGGTTACTGTCATACTGAGGGTCGTACAACCTCAAAATCTGGAGATTAGGGGGGGGGCACATATCAATATCAGACACTGCTTGTTGTGGCCGAGGTCCCAAGCAAGCGAAAAAAAATAAGTCTGGTTATCAAATAGCCACACCTCGTATGAGGAAGCTTCAAATGGGTCATCTCCGAAGTCTTTTCTCTATATATCTAACATGATTTTGAGCAGTCGCAGCATTTTTTATGAGAATGTCCTTAATTTTTAAATTTAAATCGGTATGCTCTGAAACTGCAATGTTTTAATTAAAATTGTAGGTATTTAATAAATTTCCAGCACAAACCCTTCTTGACAATAAGAGCATTAGAACTTTGTTTTCAGGTTTTCCTCAGAATAGAAGAACATTGCATTATCTTGTTTTAGCTGCTTCAAACAAGCTTTATTATCCATTGAATTAAAGTTCAGACTTCTATGTTCACTTTCCATCTATATTTGTTCCTATATGTAAAAAAGTTTTTTCGTAATTTGTAATTTTGATTATTGTTTTGTCACCAATAAAAATTTCGATTCATGAGCGAAGCTTCGTTTTCTAGAGAAGAACAAAATAATTTTAAATACTATGACCATAATACATCATAAAAAGTGTTTGTATATTGAAAGAGGTTGCGAGAAAATTTCTCAACCTAATCGTGTTGTTTATAACATTAGAAAATGAATGCACTTGGTAATCTCCGAAGCCTTTTCTCGCTGCGACTCAGAGATTTTGTCTTGTTTGCGGTTACAGTATTATTCAACCATAATATGGATGAATATTCTGTTTTGATCTAGTAAGAGATTATTTTTGTAACTTGAACATTCACATTTGTACTGAATAAATGACCTATGTATAAAAAAGTAAATAAAAAATGCCCTCATAAACATTTCTTGGCATTAATCTATACCATACTCTATAGTGATAAAAATAGCAATTTCATGAAAATGATGTTTTGTTTGAAAAAAAGTTGCCTAAATAAACTCTCTATTGATGAGATTTAATGCAGATATACCTAAGGAGCATAAATAATTTATTTAATGTTCAAGTTAATTGTTATAAGCAATTTAAACAATTTTTGTTCAAACAATTTGCTTGAAAATTTGAGTTACGAAAAAACTAATAGGACTATGTAATTTTTTTCGTAAGATCCAACGGTGATATTAGTTTTTCCGTGATTCGAATTTTTAAACAAATTGTTCAAACGAAAGTTGTTCAAATAATCGAAAGTTATAATTTTTTCCATGAAAATTGTTTTTTTAATGAAATGTTCTCAGATATCTCGTTTCGACTAAATCCAATAATTTTTCGAAATACTTGTCCGCCATGTTTGATCCGCCATTTTATTTTTAAAAATTTTGACTTCAGATTCGGAATCAGCGGCCGAAGAAACTATATTTAGGCGTAATTAGAATTCATTTTTGTTTGTTTTAATGGTTTTGGCAATTTTTGGCTACTGAGCCGGGTCTGCTGGCCCACTGTGAACTGATGTGGTGCAAAACGATTCCTAAAATATCAATAGTTTTGAGAATTGATTTTACAAGAATCACTTTTTCAATTTCCAAGGTCGTATGATTTCATTTCAGGGCGAAAAAGTTCAAAAAATATTTTAAAAAATTGGTGCCACAAAAGACAAACTGAAAGGGGGGTTCCTTTCAGTAGAATCTCCCACATACATTAACGATCTTTGTAAAATTTCCGGTCAAAAAATAAATTCACTGTCATTTCCCGGTTCTTCCCCCGTTGGGACAACTGCGAGGGGAATATATTCTTTTAAATAAAATTAATGTATGGGTACCATATTGAATTCAATATAAAACGTTTTAGAATTCACGTCAAAATATATTGTATTTTCAACAGGATACTTGAAGTTTCAACCGAAAAAGTTCGATTTTCAACGAAATAGTACAGTTTTCGATCTAAAAGACGAATTTTTTTATAAAGCAGTTGACGTTTGAACACGAAAATATGAATTTCCAACCAAGAAAGATGATTTTTCAACCAAATAGTTAAATTTTCAATTAAAAAAAAATTAATTTTTGACGAAACAGTTGCATTTAGAATCAAATAACTAAACGTTCAAGCAATAGAGACGGAATTTTCGATCAAATAGTTGAATTTCCAGCCTACAAAGATGAACTTTCAACCAAATAGTTGAACTTTCATTAACAAAACCTAATTATCAGCCAAACAGTTGCATTTACAACCAACTCATTGAACTTTCAAGCAAAAGGGACGAATTTTCAACAAAATAGTGCAATTTTTAACCAAACAGTTGAGTTTAGAACGTACAATGATGAATTTTCAACGAAATCTCGTTATGAAGGCGAAAGTGAACATCTTGAAAGTGTCATATTACACCTCAAGTATCTTGAACTAAGCAGCCTAACGAAAGATTTTTTATAAATTACCGAGAAGCTTTAGAATTTCATGGAAAGTTTCGAAAACTTATGGAATCTTAGGAAAATTTATGGAAATTTACGGAAACTTTCGAAAATGTATGGAAACTCAGGGCCTTTCGAGAATTTTTTTAATTTGCTGAATCTTGCGCAAATATATGGAAAATTATAGGAACTTTTGAAAATTTATACACAGCATTGAGAAAATTTATGAAAACTTTTCAAAATTGTAGAAGGCTTTGGAGATTTATGAGAGTTCTACAAATTGACCTTTTAAAAGGAGAATTTAGGGAAGTTTATGAGCTTGTTAAGTTTTTATTCACCAGTGAGTATTCTTGTCACATATGCATTGAATGGTCTTTTCTCATCTTCGAGACCAAACTGCAGGAGACTGGTGCCCTCCTCAGTATGCAACACAAACCGATCATAATACTCTTGGTTCTGGCTTGGTTTTCATACTCTCCTTTGCATGACCGAAGTTTGGTGGAACTAACGTTATTAATGGACACTCCACCTCATTACCATGTAGCTGCCTAATTTGGACATGATTTTATGCTTACAGAATGAATTTCTCGCATCAAGTTGTAGTTGGGTGTATACTTTTAATAATGAATAATACAAATGATAATGTAGCATCGGATAGGATTGACACTTCTAATGACGAAAAGCATGTTCTCGGGAAAGTTTCAAGCAATAGTTGGAGATTAGGTGTTTGGAATGCTAGAGGTGTAAATGATCTTAAGAAAGAGAAATTGCGGGATAGAATGCGCGAGAGAAAGCTAGATATTTTGTGTGTAACGGAAACGAAGAAGAAGGGATGTAAAGTAAGAAACATAGACAACGGACTCGAACTTTGGTCAGGAGTAGATAATGAATCATATGGTACCCAAGGAGTTGGTCTGATTATGAATAAGAGAGCGAAACAGCATGTTAAAAAGTATGAGTGTATGTCACGTAGATTACTATGGGTTAGAATGAAAGTAGGAATCAGAAATCTATTCATCATAGCGTGCTACGCTCCCGTTGATGGTGACGAGAGAGATGTAAAAGATACCATCTTGGACTCGTTGAATGATATCCTAAGAAATTGCGATCCTCGCAAAAGAATAATTTTACTTGGAGATATGAATGACTGGGTTGGTGTACAACGTGAAGGTACCGATAGGGTACTGGGCCATTTTGGAGACCCAAAAATAAATGGTAACGGGGTAAATTGCTTAGCTTATGCTCAGAGAAGGGCTTGTTTTTTTACGAACACTTGGTTCAGACATAAAAAGGTTCACATGTATACTTGGTGCAGAGGCGAAAGTCAGTATGATTGACTTTGTTATATTGGATGAGAGACTGTTAGGGCTTGTAAGGGATACAAGGGTTATGAGAGGGTCTGAGTGCGGAACAGATCACTACCTGTTAGATTCAAAACTGAGTCTAGGTCAAGGGTGGAGAAGAAGAAGAACTAATAATAAGCCGAAGCAGATGCGAATTAGGAGTGAGAATTTGCAGAAACCAGAAGTACAATTGGGACATAGTGAAAAGCTGAATAAATACTCAGAATATCATGAAGAAGATTTGAAGACTGAATTGAACAATAAAAATGTAGAGATTGCATGAATTGTACTACAGGATAGCATTTTCAAGAGTGAATCTGAAGTGTGCGGTACTGTGTCTGTAGGAAGAAAGGCTGGAGATGCTTGGTGGAATGATGAAATCCGTGTGGTATCAAAGAGAAAAAGCAAGCATACTCGAGAATATTAGATTGGAAAGGTCTTAGCGATGAGAATAGGACTAGATTAGAAAATGATTACAGGGATAACAAGAGAAAAGTCAGCATACTAGTCAGAAAAAACAAGAATAAAATCAAGGCGGGGGAAGATGAAAAAATACTAAATGACTTTGGAGGAAATAAGAAATCATTCTGACAATGGGTTAAGCGGGTTAAGAAGGAAAGCTCTAGCACTGATGCAGTCGGAATCGAGAATTATGATGTTGAAATTGTATGGAATTCGGAAAAAGTCAAAGAATGTATGATACATTTTTTCAAGAGATTGTATGGAGGTCAAGCTATGGAGCATAACAACTTTCCCATTGAGAAGAATACGTTAGACAATTTCGTTGTAGGTAGCGGAAGAAGAATCAATATGGACGTCGTTATAGCCGTGATTGAGAAACTGAAGGGTGGTAAGGCTGCTGGTATGGATGGCAACAGCGCTCAAATGCCTAAGAGCGGTGGCGGGTATTTGCTTGTGTGTCTGGGCGAATTTATGGATATGTGTGCTATGCATGTTGAAGTTCCGAATGATTAGAAAAAGACTATTATCGTCCCAATCTACAAGGAAAAGTGTGATAAGGGCGACTGTGCTAATTATAGAGCGGCTAGCCTACTAAGTACCGTAGGTAAAATATTTACCAAAATACTGATTGCGATGGACTAGGGAATAACTGAAGAAAGGATCTGGGAATATCAATGTGGATTCATGCCAGAAGATCATGTACGGATCTGATATATAGCTTGAGACAGATCATAGAAAAAAATTTGGGAGTAAACAAAAGAGTTTTCTGTGCATTTGTTGATCTTGAAAAAGCTTTCGATAAGGTGAATAGATCTAAACTTTGG
>JAUMHM010000004.1:4753885-4766223 GCA_032362435.1 Melikaiella ostensackeni
AAAAACACTCGTTTGCACCACGTATAAAGTTGACAACTCCTCGGCTTCGCCTCGGAGCTCAACTTTATACGTGTGGTGCGAAACTCGTGTTTTTCCGCAGCGGAGCACAATGTACTATTATTTCGATCTTAAAGAGATATTTTTTTTCCATAAAAAAAATTTAAAAAAAAGAAAATTCATAATTAATTATTATGAACTTCTACTTTGTTGTGAAAGAACTTTTTAATTTGCGCTCCTTCATAATTTTCTGAATGTTTTGAAAAAGAACTATTTTTCAAATTAAACTTTATGTTGCATTTTCAAAATTACGACGTATAGATTGGTGATATTTTTATAATAACCTTGTAGATTATTTCTGGCTATTAAATTAAGATTTGTTGAAAATTCCTTTTGTGATTTTTTCAAAATCAAAATTAGAAATGTAATGTTTTTGAGTTTTGCTGAACTTATTAAAATTATTGTGTCAATTCCTTAAGATTATTGATGAAAATTGTATTTTGGGGTCCAATGAAAATGAACACAATAAGATTATAATTGCTTTGGATGTTTCAGGACACGATGGCGGTCCTCATCAGTTATTTATTCTGAAATTTTTTTCGATATTATTATGGATAATCCAATACACTTTCGATGTTTTAATTATTTGCGTAGATTTGCTCAACATCACAGTTGTTATTTTTTACAAAAATATATTTGGTTAATTATGTTTGGTATTCTAATTGTTAAATCATTCCTAGATATAATTTTTAATTTCTGTGGTATTAGCGATTAGTTATTGAAGAGTGATTACAAAAAAACATTATAAACATAATTTATTTCAATACTAAGTAAATTTTACATTAATTTTGTTCTTTCTACATGTAATGATAATATTGAACTGTCATAATAAAAGGTTAAAAATAGTTGTTTGTAATCCTGAGTAAAGAAAAGTCCCATTGTTGTCCCGGATAAAGTCCTGCTAAAGTATTGGTTATGAGCTTAAAAATTTTTTGAAGTCCAAATAGGGACACGTGTACTTGAAAAGTACAGTCTTATTTTTTTTCGAAATTTTTACAAGTGCTTATGGGATTTATGGTCCAAAAAATAATGCTGAAATAGGACTAAAGTATCAAAAAAGTTCAAAATATGTTCCGTTTCACCAGGTCTTTTTGAGGACGTAAGTACCATAGAAGTACCACCTAATTTTCTTTTTTTTTTGAGCAGGATTTTTTTAGGTCAAAAGTACCACAAAAATCCCACTTAATTTTTTTTGTTGTTGAAATTTTTGCAAGTCTTAAATGATTTTTAGGACAAAAGTACTCGAAAGGTTCCATTTTATTATTATTTTTGTTTTTAATTTTTACAAGTGCTGATGGGATTTAGGTCGCAAAAAAGTACAGCTGAAATGTTGCATTTCGAAAAAAAATGGAATTTTTATCCGAAAAAAGTGGTCGTGAAACGGGACATATTTTTTACATTTTTTGATACTTTCATCCTCTTTCAGCAGTACTTTTTTCACAAATATCACAAGCACTTGTAAAACTTTCAAAAATAAAATTAAACCTAGCCCCTAGCAAGATGCTTAAAACGACAAAAAATTAAGTGGGACTTTTCCGGTTTTTTCGTCCTAAAAAAGTGCTCTTGAAGCAGGACATATTTTGAACTTTTTTGGTACTTTTTTTCTATTTTAGCAGTACTGTTTTTGCATATAAATATCACGAGCACTTGTAAAAATTTCAAAAAATAATAATATAAAATGGCATATTTCTAGAAATTTTGTCTCTATTTAGACTTTTAAAATTTTTAAAGAAAAGTTGGTACTTAAGTACTGATTTGTCTCATACCTAGTACTTGAGCGGAACGTCATCCGAGATCCTAAAGGGAGTTTTTTTTACTCGCGATCACTCTTCAGTAGTTAATCAATAATTAATCGCTAATACCAAAGAAATTTAAAATTATATCTTAGAATTATTTACCAATTAGAATACCAAAAATAATTAATCAAAGATATGTTTATGAAAAATAAAAACTGTGATGTTAACTCAATATACCCAGATAATTAAGACATCAAAATTGCATTATACGTATTTCCAATTTTTAAATTTTTTTTAGAATAAATCACTAAAGAGGGTCATTATTGTGTGCCGAAACGTCTGAGGCAATTGTAGTATAACTGTATTAATTTTCACTCAAAATCATAAAGTTCAAAAGTATTATTTTGTTTAAATATAATAAGATATCGCAATACATTATTTTACACATAGGAAAACCTTATGTTAGAACCGCTTTATTCGTGCTCCTAGTAAGAGGAGATTTGATATTTACAACCGGGAAATAACCGGGAATTCGGTGGACGAAAATTAGTTGACATCCGAAGGATATATTTAACTAATAAGTAAATATAAATAAAAGGTATTATGAAAACAAAATTATTTCATTTTTTATAATTTGAAATATGGATTTTTTTAAAATTATTTAAACCATCGGTTGGATTCTTTCATTGTCCTTTTCATGAAGACATGTCTGTTAATAACACCGCGCCGCCGCGCATTAGCTGCTTCATTAATTTTGAGAAAATATTATTTCCTTAACTAATCCGTTTTTCATTCCTCTAGATGAATTTTCACTAGTCCGACACGGATGTAGAGTGAATGATAGTTTTGGCTAGAAAACCTGATTGACATTACAAAGAGTGTTTATTCTTGCCACAAATGTGCGAACAAAGTTATGTTCTATTATAGAGGAGAGATAAAAATCGTTTAAGGCATGGATCACGTCACTTTTAACTATTGGAAGTTGTGGAAAATATCATTTTATAAATTATTTTACCTTATATACATTAAAAAACGTGTTAGGTAGACCGATTACGAATGATCCAATAAATTATGTAATTTCACATCAAGTAAAATCCAAATTGATCACTTTTTTGTGACAAATGGCGTTAGGTGATCAAGAATTTATCGGGGACCAAAACGTAAAGTGTGTGTATAATTGTATATAATATTCACAAAGTACAAAAAACTACGATTCTTCAGCTTGTAAAAAATGCACTTTTTTCTTAGAAACGTAAGTAAAGAATTATCTCATACTTATGATGTCATTTTCCAAATAATTGCGCACATATTTGCTGTAGACTTGTCTGTTCAAAAAGTAGCAATTCACGTTAGTCAAAAGTTCTAATCTTGACGAATGAAGTTAGTATTTATCTGGTGCAAAATTATGCGGAAAGGCGTCTTGAAACACATCAATATATTTGTTATGGGTGAAAAGTCATGTGATCAATTTTCCTAATACTCAGTATCAAAAATATAATCAAATGATCCATCAATTTACTATCAAATTAGTGTATCTTTATTGTAAAAATATCAAAATGACGCTTTCAATTCCAATGAACATTTTTTTTGCAATTATAGAATCAGTCTTAACATGTATGAAATAAGAGGTAAAAGAGTTCCAATATGGCGAAGTTATATGTGATTATCTCTAGAATTTGATAATTAATACTCTCTTAGTTAACTAGCATCTGAGCATTATAGAATGACTATCTTACGCTTATGCATTGTCATGTACTGAAACCTTATTCTAGCCTTAGGGAAATACTTTAAATATTCGAATTATATACAATTTTTGTACTTGTTGACCGCAGCCGGTTTTTCGCATCTACTGTAACGGTTATAAACCTCTGTATATATACATTATACATTATACATAGATATTTTAATAAATATAATTTTCCAGAAATTATGGCTCCTATTTCATTGTCTGCATTGTTTATCCATATTGGCCTTCACTAAAGTTTGGTCCAGACTCGAAGCTTCCCTTTTTAGCATGTTGAGTAAAAGTTGCGAGCTTTCGAGGATCTGTAGAAAAATGTTTATTTCATTTATTACTTGTTCTTATTTTATTAACGTTCTTATCCTGCACGGGAAACAAGACGTCCAAACAGAGACTGTTAAGTATGAAAGCAGTGTTTGAATGTAATCCGTTACTTGTAACGATATTACCAGAAAAGTAGAAAGTAACTTTTTTCAGTAACGGTAACAGAGTGACGCGTTTTTCTGAGTTTTTCATAGTCATTCAGTTTTTACTATTCAAATCATCAAAATTAAACAATTCACAAATAAAAGTATTCACACCAAACATTTCAAATTGAAGAATCTAATACATACGGAACAATTATAAATTTTAAACGTTCAATATTAAAAAGTAAACATTCTATTTTGAACAGATTACAATTCAAACATTCAATATTGTGATTGTACAATTAAAAAAAGAAATTAAAACTGAAACAATTTGTATTTTGCGGCTTTTAACCATAAATAATTTCAGTACTAAGCTTTCAAAACAACAAAATTGAAAATTCGGAAACATTTCTAAGTGATCAATTTCAAACTAAACCCACCACTAATCTGCACTTTAGTTTTCATCCGATTCACATTTTTTTTTTAATTAAAGATAATTACATTTTTAAGAAAATTACATTTTTAAGAGATCTGTGGAGCGCGATTTTTAAATTTAGCTTTGTTTATATTTATTTATTTAACGCAAAGTGTATCAAAATTGGCAATTTTGCAGTTTTTTTGCTATTTAGGAGCGACTGCCAAATATAAGAAAACATCTTTAATTTTCTGTAAAAAAGAAAATTTTGGGACTTTTGCGCACAATCTTTGTTTTTTTTTCACACAAGTTTGTCTCAAAATGCGTTGCCAGATAGACTCAACTGCGAAAGATTAATGAGTATTAGCAATTGTCATTTTTTATAAACAAATTGGATGAATAAAAGCGAAATTTTTGCATTTTGCCCAAAATCATTGGGTTTTTTTACTCAAGTCTGTCTTAAAATGCGTTACTGGAGAGGCTTAACTACAAAACATCGTTGAATATCAACAATTGTCAATGTTAAAAACAAATTATATAAAAAAAGTAGAACTCTGGCATTTCTAAGTTAAGAAAAATTTATTTTCAACTAAACTACTTAGATTTACCTCAAGAAATGTATTAAATTACGAATCTCTGACCAAAACCAAAATCCAAGTAGATCGATCACGAATATCATGCCTGTTTTTACAACACATCGAAAAATGGCTTTTGTTTAATCAGTTTTTTTGTGCAAATAGAGAAGTTCAATTTAAGACAAATATTCGTGGTCAATCTTCTTTCTTGAGTCACTTCAAAATTAATAAGTTGTGAAAAAAATTTTTTTTTTACACTAAAATGCCAAAAATAGGTTTTTGTTTATTCAATTTGTTTATGCAAATAGAGGATTTTAATTCAGGATAGAGATTCTTAGTTTAATATATTTCTTGAGGCAAATCTGAGTAGGTCACTTGAAAATAATTTTTTTCAACTTAGAAATGCCAAACTTTTACTTTTTTCTTAAATTTTGTTTATAACAATGACAATTGTTAATATTCAACAATGTTTTGTAGTTAACCATTCATTTTCCGAAATTTTCAACGAGATATATATTTAGTTTAAAAATAAGACGGGGAAAAATACATGGAATGGCCGGTAGCTGGTGACAACATAGAATACAATTTGCTCATAAGGCTTTCAATTTGAAGCTGTACAATTTGGATATTTGTATTTGAAATTGTTCAAGTATTAAGGTTTATAATTTGAAATAAATTTCAGAATAATAAAGTATTTTATTCAAAATTACTCAAAATCAAAGGCTACTATTTTAACAATGCCAAAATAAAGTGTCAATTAAACAATTTTTGACGTAGACTGGCTCATATATTTGAATTAAAAAATGTTTACAGACTAACTCAAATTATTGAATTTTTGATCAATTATATGTACAGGGTTGCGACAAGTCAGGGAATTTTTGAAAGTCGGGGTGTGTCAAGGAAAACCTAAAAGTCAGGGAATTTTCGATAAACTGATGCTGAAGTTTATGAAATTCTGTATGACTGTTGTCACTAAAAGTGTTCAAGATAAATTTCGAAATTCATTTTTTTCTGTATCAACATTGTTCATCTTCTAGGTGTAAGGTTGTTTTTATACCTGAAAGAAAAATTTATAACGGTCACGGAAAATGAAAAAATAGTCAGGGAAACGTCAGGAAATTTTTAAAATTGGAATTTTTTAGCAATTCTAATGTAAATTCATAATATGCAATTGGCACTGCTTCAATTTTAAATTTTTCAGTTCAATATTTTTTAAATTCGATATTCCTTAAGTCTAGAACACTTCTATTAATTGGATATATATTTTTTAAAATTTTTAAACGTTTACTCTTCAAAACTGTGAAGTATGAAAGTCTTGAACAATGAATTTAATAAAAAATTAATTACTTTCAAACTGTTGAATGTTTAAATTACAAATTATTTGATTCAAGTGCTGAATTTCGAAAGATTTTACGTTATTTATTTGTGCCTATACGTACAGACACAACACATGCCCTCTTCCTCTTTCCAGGTCCCCCTTTCTCTTGCCTGGTCCGTACGTTTAGACTCGACGGTGTTATAAAAGTACATATACGTACGGACTGTCCGGACTTTAGACTCGGACTATTTGTTTTACATGTACATTTTTCTTTTAGTATTTTTTCGTTCTTTCTATATTGCAAAATGTATTCTTTTTTATGCCACAGCGGTTACGAGGTCTGACACTGCTTTTTTTATTGCTTAACTGCGAAAAGTTTAAGTTTTAAGTATCCAATTCAGAAAAAATATTTCAACTTCAGAAAAGAATATATAGGATAACTTTTTCAATTATTTTAAATGAAATTGAGGTTTAGATGATTATTTAAGTTCATCTGTAATTAACGTATAACACTGCTTATAATCACGTTGCTTTTTCAAATTAGTTTTTTTGTACCTTCACGTAGGCTGTTTCCGTATCAGCAATGGTTCTGTCATATTCATTTCGCACTGCTATTCTTTTGGAGAGGCTGTCGTTTAGGCGGGTTAATTTGTAAGACATCTTTTCTATCTCACGCTGTAAATTATTTTTCTCTTCCTCCTCTGCATCAATTTGCGCCTGTAAATCCATACGACGCATCTTCATATCCTCCAGGCCTACAAAGGGAAAAGATTATTAGAAAACTTGGCATATGTTAAAAAATTGGTAGAAAACCGATTATTCAATTAGAAGAATTAAAAAAACAATAATAAACGTCGTCTTATAAACATTCTGCGTTTTTAAAATATTTTATTACAAATTCTAACTCTTTCAGAGAATATTACGAATCTGAACAGGTTCTCATTTTCTCCCCGAGGTTTTCGTCACCTATGCATTTATTCTATGTATTTACCCTATGTATTTAAAAGCGCTTCAAAAAGTTCGAGATTAGTATATTTACTTCGAGCGGCACAAGACTTCGAAATGCGGTGAACACTGATTGCATGATTGCCAGTGATTGCACTGTGAAAAAGGATAGTGACTGCAGTGATTGCAATGAACTTTGTACACCGATTGCGGGAATCGTGTACCCCTGAATTAAGTTGAAATTTAACTCCTACAATATAAGTAAAAGGCGAATATTACACTTAAATTTAAAGCTCATCTTTTGGCCGGTAATAGTATTAACAAAATTTAAAAAGCTATAATAGTGGTGATACACTCAACTCTGGATTAATGTCCAGTATCGGGTTGGTCTCGATGGTCGTGACTCGATTCCAAGAATTTGTATGATGTAAACAGTCAGGGGGAACTGCGTAACTCCGCTGAGTTCGCACGCCTCCCTCTCGGCCCGTCAGACCCCTCATCGACGAATGCGAGGCCGTGGCAATCCTCTCTCTCGACGTCTTGGACCCCTCATCCACGAATGCGAGCCGGCAGACATTCTAAGAAGGACATAAACCCAGGTGACTTCAATCCAGAGTTGAGTGTACATTGAAAACTGGAAGAAGGTGCTACTTCACAATATTGATTGTCCATATCTTCGCCCAGATAAGTTTGCGGGCATAAATATTGGTATGCAGCATTTAGGCCTAAAAATATCTACATTCTGATACTGGTCTCGATTCCCAACTATGGGGGATCCAAATCCATATAGAGTGCATAAGGTCCTTTCATAAAGTCTATATCCCATCAAAAACATCTGCGATGCAAAAAATCTGCCAAGTACAATTACATAAAATTGTAAAATCGAAGTTGGCAAAAAAAATTTGGAAAAAGATCACATTAAAACTTTTAAATATGTTGAGAAATTTGTTTATGAAGTACCCTATAGAAAATTTTTAAATAAATTTTAAAAAGCCATTTCAGATATTCTAAAACTTGGCAGGGTTATATAATACAAGAGCAGCAGTCTCCCATTCCCAGAATTTTTTAAAATCATATCTTGACTTATACAATCAACCCCGCCAAATTTTAGAAAGTCCTAAACGGCCTATTAAAATTTATTTTAAGAATTTCTAAACAAACGAAACTTTATGAACAAATTTTCCTAATATACTTTCATATGATTTTCTTAAAATCATGTGGCTAACTTTGAGTTCAAAAATACGCTCAATTAATTAAATTTTGCTGTCTCATTTGTCATATACTAAACTTATAATTCACTAAATTAGAATAATACATTAAATTTAGGAATTAAACTGATTTATTCATTAATTCAATTTCATGGTACAATTTCTCAATTTCAATCAATTTAATAGTAATTTTTTTACGCCGTCAAAATAGAAAGGGTGGCTAGGTTTACCGAATTTTACCGAAACTTCATTTTTTGTCAGCTTTTCGCGAAACGAATTGAATTGTATTTTAGTAATTTTATATGTAAAAATTTATATGTTTCTGTCAATTACTGCCAAATGATTGTCAACCATTTTTTTTTATTCAATGTATTTGTTTCCAAAGTGCACCACTTCCGCGGTACAGTAAACTTTGATTCAGATTATTATATTCATAAATACTTATTGAATTGCTGAAACGTTTACTGCAAACCTTTTATTTTTTTCACCTGCATCCAATTGCCTACGTCTTCAGCCTAATCTATCCAGAGAGTTGAAACCAAATTTTAATGAGAAAACTGTGGAAACATATTCTCGAAAGATATTTCAGGAATTTTCGATACATTGAATAGTTTTAAAAATGTTACCATATATAATCTCTAAATTTTCATCTTTTCCACTGAATGGTAAGGTTGCTGGTATGGATGGTGGGACCGCTGAAATGCTTGAAAACGGTGGCGTATATTTGTGTGGCTGAGCGAATTTATGAATAAGTGTGCTGTGCATGGTGAAGTTTCAAATGATTGGAGAAAGGGGATTATCGGCCCAATCTACAAGCGAAAGGGTGGTAAAGGCGCTGTACTAATTATAGAGCGATTAGTCTACTAAGTACCGTGGGCAAAACATTTATCAAAATACTTATTGAGAAGGTAATGTGAATAACTAAGAAAAGGATCTGGGAAGTTCAATGTGGATTTTTGCCAGAGAGATCATGTGTGGATCAGATCTTTAGCTTGAGGAAGATCATATAAAAAAGTTTGAGAGTAAACAAAAGAGTTTTCTGTGCATTTGTTAATCTTGAAAAAGCTTTCGATAAGGTAAATAGATCTAAACTTTGGGAAGTCCTGAAAGAATATGGAGTAAATGGTTGGCTTCTAAGAGCGATAAAAGTAATATAAAATTGTAGTCAAACGAGTGTAGGAGTGAATGGACAATTGAGTGATTGGTTTGATATAAAGCAGGGCGTTAAGCAAGGTTGCGTTATGTCCTTCTACATGTTCAATATATACGTGGACAAATGTCCAAGAATCGCCCTCGTAGACGAAGAAGGTGTTGATCTCAGACAGTGAAAGAACGTGGACTCGAGTTTACAGATGATAAGATTGTTACAGCGGAATCAGCCGCCGATTCGCAGAGAATGATGAGCAAACTGGATACGAGCATGAAAAGTCTGGATCCTAAGATTAATGTAAATAAAACAAAAATGATCGTTTTTGAAAGAAGGGGCGAGAAAACGACATGAAACATTGCCTTAAACGAAGGGAGGATGGAACAAGTTGATGAGTTCGTGTGCCTTAGAAGCGTATTTACTGCTGACGGAAAGAATATCAAGAATGTGATAGAAGCAAAGTGAACGCGGTTGGAATGCAGTTCCTGCGGAGTATGTGCAGTAAAATTCTAATGGACAAAGTCAGTAATAAGTGGGTTCTCAAAGAATGTGGTGTAGAAGAAGCATTGTTTTACGAGAGTGAAAACAATTTGATGAGGTGGTTTGGTCATGTTGAGAGAATGAGTGAAGGACGTTTAATAAATCAAGTATATTTAAGTAAAGTGAGAGGTGGCGTACTCAGAGGTACACCAATGAACGTGAATGAAACGATGCTTCAATGTAACGGAAGCAAGAAAGGTATGTGAGGATAGGGATGTATGGAGAGCAATTGTTTATAAGAAGAAGAGTGATTCCTGAACCGACAGATTTTGGATACTAATGGCCTCACGTGAAGAAATTTTCTTTGTGGATTGTCATAATTGGTCCCGTTATCATAACGGCTTTGCGAAGCTCTTCACCTGGGTTGATTGCTAGAGAAATTTATCAAGTTCGAGAATTGGAACGTAACCTAATGTCGTTGTATGAAACTTTACTGCTAGTCCTGGCTGATTTGAAGATTAATGTTTAGAGTGTTTTGCTTCACACGCTTTCAATTTCTAGAAACTTTAAATCAGTATATGAGGTAATTAGAAAGTGGGAGCTTGACTTAGTGTTTCGCAGAAAACAGGTTTTCAAATTAAAACCTTATATTATTATTATTAGTTTTATGCTATTAAGCCAGATGTCTTTCGGGATAAGCGCAACTCGTTCAGTTTTAGCGTCGTTATACTACCAAAGATCAAGAAATTCAAATGGTAAGGGTAAGTAAGGGATATGTAGCAGAAGGGATAGGTTTTAGATCAATCTAGAAATCTTGTCTTGGTCAATTAAACGACATACTCGTTCGACAAAACCGCTCGGTCACGGATCGCTGATCAATCTCTCTACCAATTACTCCAGGTGAAGAGTCTCACGGAGCCATTATACATCACCATTCACGCATAGGCACTAAGGCCCACTCATATGGTAGACCCATAGGAGATCCATACTACTTATTCTACTAACCACATCCTCTAAGCAAAGCTCTTCACATGGGCTCACGTGTTTTAAAAGTCTTTCGTTTTGGGCGTCACTCTCCTTCTTATGAAAGCAATTATCCTCCATGATTCCCTCTCTTTGCGAAACATCTTTTACATCCTTTACATCCATACATCTTATCATGCATGCTCTTGTCTATCCGAGACACATTATATCTTTTCGCTCTAGAATCTCATTTACACATTCCAACCATTCTTTTTTTGCTCTACCTCTGGGTACTCTACCATTCGCCGTACCTAAATACACCTCCTTCGCTAAACGTCCTTCATTCACTCTTTTGACATGACCAAACCATCTCAGCAAGTTTCTTTCAGTCCTGCTAATCCATGTTTCTCCTACACCACGTTCTTTGAGAAGACACTTATTTCTGACTTTGTCCATTAGCGTTTTACCGCATATATTCCATACGAATCGCATGCCAATAGCGTTCTCTTTACCCCTATCATTTTCTTGATACGTCTATGTCTTGCTATCCTACAGCACAGTGGGTGCAAGCAGAAAATTATATATGGCAATTCTAGCTTCATTCGTTGCATTCTTGCTTCTAGTAATGGAGCGTATACTGACGATAATCTTTCTACCTATGCTCTGTTTCCCGAGAGAAGGCCCAAAGTTTGCGCATGAGGAAGGAGAAACATGTTGGTGATGGAGTTTTCTTTCCTTTTTTTCTACGCATAGTTTTCTTCTAATTGGTCAAAGTTTTACGTTTATTGCTTTCTTGGTGTCCTTCGGTGAAGTTGGTCGAAAAGTTGTCACCAGATGTAAGCAACAACAGCTTCGAACATCTAAGCAAATCCCCCTTCACGAAAAAAATTTGCGACAGGCTGCGTGAAGGGATCCTAAATTCGTCAGTCGTTTGAGCCTTCTTTCGGGAAACAGAGTATAGGTAATACGACTGGATTTGTTTTATGCTCTCTTCGTGTAAGGCCATCATGCTGCATACTGTTTTCTCACCCCTACTATTAAACAAAATAATTTTTGTTTTATACACTTTAACGTTTTAACAAATACTCTTTATACTGGCATCCAGTCTGCTCATCATTCTTTGCAAATTATCGACTGACTCTGCCGTAACGATCTTATCATCTGCAAACGCCAGTCCTCGCACTTTCACTGTCTCGAAATCAACACCTACTTTGTCGAAGAAAGCCATTCTTAGACATGTGTCCATTTATATATTGAACATCCAGGAGAACATAACGCAGCCTTGCCTAACACCCTGCTCAATATCAAACCAATCGCTCAGTTATCCAGTTACTCTTACCCTCGCT
>JAUMHM010000004.1:4769778-4785478 GCA_032362435.1 Melikaiella ostensackeni
CCGACCGCGCCGCCTACATTTATCTTTCCGTACTAATGCCGGTTTCCCCCACTCCGCCGACACTTACCGCATCTATGCATATAATATCTTTGATCGAACAATATTTTTCTTTACAAATTACGATTTAAAACCTGCGATTGACCACCGTTTGCAGACATCGAAAATAACCTCACTCAACAAGATGTTTACTATACATAGTACCCGTTTACGACGCTACATAGCTACATAGCATTTTGCTCACCGATGTTGGGGACTTTGCTCATCGCGTTCGCGCACAGTGCGGAATCAGCAATTTTCGATGTCTGTAAACGGTGGACGAACTAGGGTTTTGCATGTATGTGTAAAAAAAAGTATTTTAACTAACTTTGAATAGTTGGATTCTATGTTGTGTCTCTTGAAATGAACACATTAGGTTTTGTATTTTAAAGTGCTGGTGACCTTTTGTTGCATTGATTAATATTGTTTGATATATCATTCAGAAAATCTTACATTTTTCATAATCCTAAAATTTGTAGACTTTTTTCTACTGAAACGGCGAAAAAAAGGACAGTCTATCCAGTCATGAATACGGGTTTCCCGACAATAATAGTTTCGAGATACTATATTAATCCAAATTGGCGCCATGTACTTTTTGTTAATTGTATTATCAATCCATCATTTTTTCTACATGTAATCCACTGGCTTCTGAAGTAGAAATCAACATGTCTATATGACAACGTTATATTTTAGAAGTCCGAATGGAAGGGTTATAACTCAGTGGCGAGATTTGAAGCTAGCAAATTGCCATGCCAAACTAATGGCAGATTAGCGCTTTCTCTGACGTAAAACCTTTCATTTTTTACGCACCGAAATATCACGTTGTCATTTGGACATTTCGAGATAAATTATATAATCACATAATAATGTTTTAGAAACATTTTCAAATAGTTATATTAAATAATTTATTACTTCACGGTCGTACAAATAGAGACGAAATATTTATGTAAATAGTCTAATCGCGCAATGTTCCTTCGATTAAGTGGAGTATTTGGTACGGAAGAGTTATTAATCACAAAGATCGGGTGTTACATTTCACTGACAAATTGTAATGTCATACCTGTGTCGTGGTAAGAATTTTCTTTGCCCTTAAGTAATCCGCTAAGTGACCAGAAAATTGGAGAACGATTGCCATTACGAGATATGGGAGTGCTGATGAAAATCCAGCTTTCTCTAATTTATAGTTTAAAACATCTGGACAACATGGGGAAAGTATTTTAAAATTCAATTTTTACCAAGAGGGAATATTTTTATTGTTATAATTACCATTCATATATGTGGGAAGCTGTGTGAGCATAGTATAGAAACCCCAATTTTCGCTGAAATGAGCCGCTACAATGGCCCAAACGGGAGCAGATGTCAACATTGACTTCCAGGGATGAACAATTTTCTGTTTTTCGAAACAGAAAATCAATTTTGGTAATAAGATTACAAGTACATATTTGCAAACATTCATGCCGTTTCAAACATATGGGTTATTCTCTATGTGAGGGCACTTTCGTGTCCAAAGGTTAAATGATCAAAACTATTCATTGTAATTGTACAACAAATCGGCACAAATCTTTCTCTTAGTATCCCATAAGATGATCGATAGTAAAGAAAATGATTTTATTATTGCAAATCACAATAAAATAACAAAAAGTCCCTAAAAATGAATTTGAAGCATGTGCATACATTCCCGATGCATAGTTTACAGCCCAATAGGAAATATATGTGATGTGCCACGAGAAAAGCGGACTAGCACGGAAAAATAGAATTTTACAGGGCGAGCGGTGGAAGTCGCGTCTCGCTGGAAAATGCGCTATTTACGGCCTCCTGGAAAACTGTTTTTTATAGGAAATAATGCTCCATAATTTTTTCTGATTTTTGTGCTGCATAGAGCAACTCAAACTATCATTAGAGACAATAAAGGGATTTTCGATTTTTTTGCATTAGTCCCCCTTTCTCGTGGCACATCACATATAATGAACTATTTAAAAATGTATGCTTAATGGTCTCCAAACCTATCTCAAAAGGTACAATTTCTATCACTAATATTTTAATCTGAGTCTTATATGGACAGCAATATGCACTGAATAATAAATGTCCACGAAAATCTGTTTGTGGTTACGTCGATACATAAACGGCTATCACTTGACTACTAGGAATAGTTTTTTGGGTTTCATGTTGGTGCTACATTGAAGAAAAAAAAGTTCACTACTCATTCGCCAAATTTCAAGAAAAAAAAATTAGAAACTTTCATCGCAAACTAAAGAAAAGTCCAAAAAGACGTTGCGGATATTAATTAGTATCCATCGGCGTGACTGGTAATAACTTTTATATTTCAGAATAAAACTAAATAATGAAGAATATAAATATACATTGAAGCGGGATAAAACAATCTGCCAAAGGATTTTGGGATCTCTTCTATTTTAGAACTTTAGAAAGCCTTTCTGTGTTTTTTTTCGGATTCATTTGAATCGGGGAACCGAATTGGAAAAGATTGAAGTGTGGTTTAAGATTGACGTTGGTGTTTTGTTCGGATTCATTTGGAATGGGGGACCGCATTGGAAAGGATTAAAGTGTGGTTTCGGATTGACGTCGCCGTTGACGCGCAGATTGAGAAGGATTATAAAGTCAGTCCGGTTGAGTCTTCGGATTCATTAGGATTGAACTTACGGATTGAAAGGTGATTTTAGATCGGTTTCAGATTCATGAGAATTGGAGGCACGAACTGAAAAGGAATGAAAAGTTTTTCTATATGATTCACTCGGATTGCATGCGCAGATTGATGTTGATCCACGGATTAAGGAGGATTGAAAAGTCTCTCCGGATGAGTCTCTGATTCAGTCTAATTGAATTTGGAGTTGAAGTACGGAATAAGGAGGATTACGGGTTGAAAACTTACTTTATCATGGATTCGGATTTGATCGGATACAGATTTCGGAATGGTTCAGAATATTTTGATTTGGTACGAAATTAATTGTTATTCGAAACAAGCTTATAGGAGTGCGATGTTGTCAATAATTATATTACTATATACCTAATTTGGATTCAAAAATATATATCTAGAGACACCCAAAAAAATTCTTACCTCCAAAATTACTTTTGTATTACAAATGCCTAAATATCTCAGAACAGCTACGTATATTTCCTCTCTTTTTTAGGAAATGGGTGCATTACTTACTCTTCGCTCAACATTTCCAAGGGAGAGTTTGATATAGGCAAGTTCTCCTTGTGAAATGTAGGGATCGTCTTCAGGTTTATCCTTCACAATAGACCACCAGCAGAAAAACCAAATCATTCCAACTGCTCCGAAAACGTAGAAAATGCTTGCCCAACCGAGACGTTCTGCCATAATTCCGCAAACTGGCATTGCGAAAACAGTTCCGACAAAACTGCCCGAAAATGCTAAAGTAGCGAGCTTGGATCTTTCGAGAGGTGGCGCCCAGTTAGCCCATACGGCATGTATACAGGGATAGGTGACGCCCTACAAAAAACAAAAAATTTCATTAAAAAAAAATATGACAGTTGTGTACGTTATGGAAGAGGATAGTAGTATTGGGTCTAACTAAGCTGTAAATATGCACGTGGTAATACACGTGAAAATTCACCTAGAAATTCGCGTGGAGTTCAGGTCGTATACCATATATTAAAAGAATTCACGTGGCGTTCCAGGTGAAATTCCTTGTAAACTTTAAACGTTGTTACCAACTGCACCCTGTACGTTATTGAAATATCTTATTCAACGTATTTTGATTGTTATTTTGAGGGCTCCAGGTGCATGGTCAGTATCCCATAATGTTTTCTACATAGGATTCCACGGAGATTGTTTTGACCTGGCTTTTGACTAGGCTACCGGGCGCGTCCACGGGTTGCGGAAAGTGGGTCTTTGTCTCAAGGAATTCTGTTGAATACTGTTACAAAACTTAAGGAACAGTCGCGGATAATGCTCCAGGGATGGTTCCGAAGAAAAAACTGCCAAGCCAAGGCGTGAACGACCGTGTTGAGGGTTGAGTGGCACCAGGGAGTGGCGTTCTATACGGTGTCTCTAGGATATCAGGTCGCCTCCTAGAGTATTGAGACCTTACCCTCGCATGAGGGACTCTGCGGGGGCGGACCGCACATTTCGCTAGCTAGTCGTGGGATCAAATGTAAAGAATGAACAATTAAATCGAATTTATTGTGAGGTGTTTAATATTAAACATCTGGGAGACTGAAGAAGAGAGGAAAAAAAGAAATTGCGGGACAAGATTTTCGAACGATCGAAAACATAATTTTAGTAAATAGATATATCTATAATCATGTGCAGCTATTTTTAAAAATTTGAGGGTTATCTTTCACGTTTACTTAGGAGCCAAAGCTATGAAAATATAATTTTTATCATTTTCCGCATTTTAGCATTAAAATAGCTAAATTACCGTTTACCGCCGCACAGTGGAAGAAAAAGTACCTTTTTTGGACAAAAATCGACCGACAGTGCAATTCTTAACGAATTTTAAGGTTTTTCCTTCAGAAATGACCGTAAGGTTTCTAGGTATAACGAGTAATTGCGGATATTTCATTTCGACTCAACAGAAATTTGTTATTCTACAACAAAGTTACAACTTTTTGTTGCTGAAATTTTCCGTGATATCATTTCTTCTAAGACTTTCAATTTCATTAAAAAAGGTCATGAATCAATATAATAACAAACTAAAAATAATTTTCAGTGGGTGAGAGTAACAAGAAAATGGACAATAATGTTATAAACAAATAAATTACAAAGTTATTTTTTCGTGATTTGCAATGATTAGCTAATTTTAACCATAGCTTTTGTGTAATGTATCACAGATAATGATGTGCGCTTACAATAAGTTAAGAATAGCTGACGATTGCCAATTATTTAAAGAATTTTTATAAACAAATGCACATTTTGGCCATTTTTTGATGAAAAAGCTTGATTTTTTTGCGGAATCAACTTAAAATGTTTTGCCAAAGACTCCTTGCTTCATATTCTTCATATTGACCGAAAAATTTCAATTGTTTAAATAATTTTTATAAACAAATGCACATTTTAACCATTTTTTCATCAATAGGCTTGCTTTTTTGCGGAATCAGCTTAAAATGTCTTGCCAAAGACACCTTGCTGTCACATTTCCTACAGTGACCAAAAACTGTTAATTATTTAAACAATTTTCATGAACAAATGCACATTTTGACCATTTTCTTGATTTTTTACGGAATTAATTCGAAATATCTTGCAAAACACTCTTTGCTATCATATTTTTGATAGTGACAGAAACTGATCGTTATTGAAACGATCTTTATAAACAAATGCAAATTTTGACCATTTTTTCATGAATAGGTTTGATTCGTTTTTGGAATTAATTCGAAATGTCTTGCAAAAGAATCCTTGCTGTCATACTTTTTATAGTGACCTGATATGCACCACGGGGAGGTTGTTCAATCGGACTTTGCATATCATGTAGCCCTGAAAAGGGATATTTTAAGGTAGGCATTCGTGCTTCAGGCATTCGTGCTCCAGAAAAACAAATCAATTAAAGTTGCTGCTGCAACTTCAAGTCGTTCCTCATTTCATTTCCTTCATTTGTTTTATTTTGTTTCAAGGAAGACGTTCATAAATAGACTGCGTGTTTCTACGGAGATATTGAGGGAAATCTTCGAAGTATTTTTTAACTTGGAAAATAGAATAAAAAATCAGCACTCATGTGACATTATTTGGAATAATGATCCACAATCAAAATGTAACAAAGTAGATTTGATTTTGGATAATACTAAGGCTACGTCTTCTTTTGATGGAAGCCAGTTAATGGTTATAAGAACAAAATTGATTTACGGGAGTAAATTGCAGAGAATTTTCTCGATGTACATGGATTTAGGTTTGTCGAAGAGGAAATACGAAAAGCTAACAACGTACAATCAAGAAATAAGTGGCAATGATTTATATCCTCCGTATTTGAAAATCTCCGAAGCGAAAAAAGCATGTTACCTAAGAAATGGTGAGCATATAGAAACATCGAACTTGGGAGCAAGTGTCCATTTTATAAGTTTATTGGGTCATACAGCTAAGCGAATCTTGTTACAAATGGAAAAAGATGATCTCGCTAATCTTTTTGGCAAAAAACTAGTGCTCTTTGGGAAGTGGGGTATGGACGGTGCTTCGGCGCATCAGATTACACGGCAAAAGTGGTCGAAGAAGAGTGATGATATGGATGCAAACGATGAATCTGATAACAGTGATTCTGAGAGTGAAGGAAACATGAACTATGACGAAAGTCTTTTCACGGATAAATCTTCCTTTTTGATTTTCTTCGTCCCTCTTCAAATAAAAGCAGATGACGATATTATTAGGAGAAACAAAACACCTTTATCTGTCAATTTCTGTAGGACAATTAAATTTAATTTCCTTAAAGAAACTGATTCTCTTGCAAATAAAGAGTACAGCTATCACATAAAGCTGCTGGAAAAAGTTCGTACCTATCCCACTGATGTCAGTAGAATGAGTTTCGATATCAGCTTTGACTTGAAGTGTACGATGATTGATGGAAAGGTGTGTAATATTCTTACTAAACAGAAAGCATCTTCTTGCTGCAATATTCATGGAGTTGGATCAAAACATGTTAACGACTTACCGTACGTCGCTAAAATTCCATGCAATGAGGCACACTATAAATTTGGTCTCTCGACGTTGCATGCCTGGATTCGTGTTCTGGAATGTTTGTTACATGTATCCTACAATATGGATTTCAAAAAGTTTTCCGCAAGAAAGAAGGAAGAAAAGGAAATCAAAAAATCAAGAAATGAACGTATTCAGACACAATTAAGATCCAAACTGGGTTTAGCAGTTAATGTGGTGAAGCAGGGTTATGGAACGACAATTACTGGAAATGTTGCCCATTCCTTTTTGGGAAAAGCTAAATCGGTTGCTAAAATAACCGGTTTGAATCAAAATCTGATCACCAGATTCCACGATATATTACAAGTTATAACGTGCGGAAGGATAGTTAATGGTGCGAAATTCAAAACTTACTGCTTGGAAATCGCTGAGCTTTGCATGAATGTTTATCCTTGGTATAAAATGCCACCAGCAGTACATAAGCTGCTTATTCACGGAAGTGATATAATTCAATCACTTGAGCTATCAATCGGTTGGTATTCAGAAAAGTCGCAAGAGGGAAACAATAAGATCTTTAGAAAAGTTAGAGCTGATAACAGCAGAATGTCTAACAGACAATTGACGAACTTAGATGTTCTTCATCATCTTCTGCTCCATTCGGACCCTTCGATAAGCAGTTATAGAAAAGTAGAATCTAGGTTGATGAAACCTCTGTCAAAATAGCTGAGAGCATGACAATCTCCAAGGAGTGAGCTTGATTCTTACTTACTGAAGGACAAATGCCTACCTAAAAACGGCCCTTTTCAGGGCCACAAGTGTCAAAAATGGCTGAAAGTATGAAAATCTCCAAGGAGTGAGCTCGATTCTTACTTACTGAAGCACGACTGACTATCCAAAAAACGGCCCTTTTCAGGGCCACATGAGTCAAAAATGGCTGAGAGTGTGACAATCTCAAAGGAGTAAGCTGGATTCTTTCTTTCTGAAGCACGAATGCCTACCTTAAAATGTCCCTTTTCAGGGCCACATGACATGCAAAGTCCGATTAAGCAACCTCCCCGTGATGTATATCAGGTCATTATCAAAAATATGACAGTGAGGATTTTCTTGCAAGACATTTCGAATTAATTCCGCAAGAAAATCAAGTCTATTCATGAAAAAATGGTCAAAATGTGCATTTGTTCATAAAACGTGACAGCAAAGAGTCTTTTGCAAGACATTTTGCATTGATTCCGAGAAAAAATCAAACCTATTAATGAAAAAATGGTCAAAATGTGCATTTGTTTGTAAAAATTGTTCAAATAATTAACACTCTTCGGTCACTATGAAAAATATGGCAGCAAGGTGTCTTTGGCAAAACATTTTAAGTTTATTCCGCAGAAAAAGTCAAGGCTTTTCATCAAAAAATGGTCGAAATGCGCACTTGTTTATAAAAATTGTTTAAATAATTGGCTATCATTATCTATTCTTAACTAATTGTGAGCACACATCATTATCTGTGATACATTATACAAAAGCTATGGATTAACATAAGCTAATCATTGCGAATCACGAAAAAATGACTTTTGTTAATTAATTTGTTTATATCATTATTAACAATTTTCGTTATCACCCTAACTCACTGAAAATTATTTTTACTTAGCTATTACATTGATTTATGACCTTTTTTGAATGAATTTGAAAGTTTCAGAAGAAAAGGTATCACGGAAAATTTTAGCAACAAAAAGTTGTAACTTTGTTGTTAAATAACAAATTTCTGTTAAGTCGCAATAAAATATCCGCAATTTCTCGTTATACCAGAAAGCCTTACGGTCATTTCTGAAGAAAAAACATCAAAATCCGTGAAGAATTGAACTGTCGGTCGATTTTTGTCCAAAAAAGGTGCATTTTTCCTACTGTGCGCTGTCTTAACCGCTTCTGTTTATTATAGAGAGAAAGACCTTTTTATATAGATGGTAACTAACTTTATCTATTTGTGACACATATAAATCCTTGAGAAAAGTCAGAAGATCAATTTTATAGTAGTTCCATTACATTTTGAAAAAATACTATAAGTTTTACTGGTTTTGTCGCAGATGTCATGATAGAAGAGAAACACCAGAAACAAACTTTTCGTCATAAGAATGAAACAGTTGCCTTAATTAATCAAATTCATTGACCGTCCGACCTTTCATTCATAAATACATATATTGAACCTAACCTAGCGTGTTCAATGTGCACAGGTTTTAGTAAAAGCTACTCTGCTCTATTACCCGCTGCGCCCCATTCGCCGCTTATCCCCTACCTGCAACAAAAACCACGAAGAAGAATGTGAACCCTAGACGCGCGCGCCCTGGAGGAGTTCTCGCAATACCGACTGAGGGATCGAACTACGCCCAAGTTCTAAAAAACCTTAAGAGTAAGGTAAAGCAGGACACTCTTGGTGTTAAAGTCAAGGGTGTAAGGCTAACGAGAAACGGGGATGTCCTCATTGAGGTGAGCAATGAAGCAGAAGATAGAGCGAAACTGATCTCTGCCATCAGGGGGGCTGCCGGAGATAAGGGTATCGTGCGCGAGCTCGTTCTCCGCACTGAAGTAAAGATCCTTGACCTCGACATGACGAGGGAGGAGGAAGAGGATATTCTTCAGGATGCCCTCAAAAGACACTCCGGGGATACCAGGACAGGGCACTTCAAGATTACGTGGTTGTCCTGCAGAATCAAAAGAGAGGTGCATGCCGTTATGTGTTACCGTTTTCAGGGGTATGGACACCTTGCAGCGGAGTGTGAGGGTCCCAACAGGATTAAAAACAGTTGGAGGTGCGGTGATGAGGACCATAGAGCTGTGGAATGCACCAGCACACCACAGTATTACCTTTCTGCCGACCATCTGCCGTTGACGATTAGATGCGTGACCTTCAGAGTGGCAGTCTTGAAGAGAAAGCCAAGAGAAGCTGCAAGATGAGGAAAGTTGCTCAACTAGGAGGACGCCGAGGTACGGCGTAATAAGCATATTGGCAGTGGGCCTGAAGTAATGCAAAAGTGATTCCAGGGTCATTGTCTGACTCGAGAGGGGAGGTGAGTTTAGTTGGTAGTGACTTTTTTAACGCTGAACACGAATCTTCCCTTCATTTGTTGCCATGGAGTGTAGTTTAATAGATACTTGCAACTAAATTCTGTGATACAAATTTTTACAATTCTTTTAAGGATCAAAATGAATCTTTTTTTGGACATGCGGCAGGACATTTTGTTGCATTTCTTAATGCATGTTTCGAATATCACCTATTTTTACAGTAGCTACAACAGTTCTTGAAACAATCTCAAAAAAACTCTTCAAAAAAAATTTTTTCAATTAATAAAAAATGGAATGTGCCTAATTTTAGTTAATTTTTAGCTTTTCAACATGAACAAGGGCCGATTAAAAAAAAAATTTTATGTCAAACAATAATGTGAAAAAAAAATTAATTCAGATAATCCATTATTAAGATAAGACACAAAATCTGCACGCCTGTCTGTGATTTGAAGAAAGTTCAGTAACCCATAAGCCTATACACTTCAAAGCACTGAAATTTGCTTACTCTAGGGCTTTTTGAGTCACTAATATCGAAGCTGAAGTCAGATTCGCAAAATTCCAAATGGCTGATTCAATATTATGCAAATGAAAACACTTTATTTACGTGTGGTCCGCCACATTGGATCAGCCTCTTTAAATTTTGAGAATCTGACTTCAAATTCGATACAGCGACCTGAAAACAAATTACTTTTTAAAAAAAGATTACGAAAGCTTCGATTTGAAATACTCATTTTGGGCTTTAATTTTACCTTTGCATAGGTACTTTGACGAACCATATGACACATCGCGAAATCATAAATGGTGGGTCCCATATGGCGGCTGTATAGTATGTCAACGATTATGCTCCCTGCAACTAAATTTCCTCAAATCGGCTTGGAAATAGTTACTTGGGGATTTTCGAGGGCGCTGATTACGATTATGTAGTCAGAATATCGGAATCCAAGATGACGGATCCAGTATGATGGATTTATATCAAACAATCCAGCATTCAGTGACTCCAATTACTGAAATCCGCTTGTAAATGATCGCTAGAAGGTTTTGTGGTCGCTGATTGAGATTCTGTAGTCTAAATATCAAAATCATACATGGCGGATCCAATATAGTGGATTTACGCCGAACATTTCGGCTCTCAGTGACTGAAATCTGCTTGGAAATGATTACTTGTGGCTTTGCGAGGTCACTGATGACAAATCAATGATTAGATCGTTAAAATAAAAAAAACGGGCTCAATGTGCTAGTCACCATCAGCAGTTAAACAAAATATTCGGATTCTCAATCTGCTAACTATTGCCTTTCACAAATCGGGGTGATTTTTGAACGTGAGTCCCTTTTCCTCTCACAAATCAGGGTGCTTTTTTAACGTGATTCTCCTTGCCACTCAGGAATCAGGGTGCTTTTTGAACGTGAGTCCTCTTGCCTCTCACGACTAAGGATGCTTTTCGAATATGAGTACCCTTGCCTCTCACGAATCGGGCTGCTTTTCACAGTTTGTTCATACCTCATATATGAGTGTAGTATCATCAGGAGCATTGAAGTACCTTTTAATCAATAGCGTTCGATCCTTTTCTACTTCCAAGCAATGATTTTTCAATATTTGTGGCACTGCTGGAGCGTCGTCAAACCTTCTGTACAGAGACCTACTAACTTTGTCATGCTCTTGTTTACTGTAGAGCAAGGTTGTTATATTCTGAAAATGCTTTTGACCCAATTCAGTAAGTTTTTCAGGAGTTAGAATGCATTCAGTTGGCTTAAATAAACGGCTGTTCCGTGCTGCTTCTATTTTGAATAGACCTCCAATACCATCTGAAGCACTTTTATAATGCGCAGTTGCACAGAAACTCCAATCAGCTTTGATACCAAAGTCTTTTTCATGATGAATGAGATTAACCATTTTAAACTTATTCTTGAAATGTTGTTTTGCGCCATCGCTGAAATGCATGATTTTCTTCAAGCAAAGACTCCGTTTCACATGTGGTATCAACATTTTTTGGACTGTATAAACTGCAGCTGTATCGTGGTGTGTGCTATCTGATAATATAATACTATGCTCTTGTGTTTCAGTTCTGAGTTTTCCTTATAGTAATATACTAAAGGGAATACAGTACATTAGTTATTATTGAAATGAAATGCTTGTGACGCGTCTTAAACAGAGTGGGTCCCGCTGGGTCCATCAAGAATGCAATGTTCTGCATTAAGTTGTGTGAATTTGCTGAAGCTCACTTGAAATTCTGGGTGACTTTCTCTATACTTATCGTAGAGTCACCTCAAATCTAATAAAAGGAGACGTTTCTATATCAAACAGTGGTCTCCATCTGTCTCCACAGAAACAACATCTTTCTGGTCGGGCATGATTCTACTGTTCGCATCATCAGTATAAAAGTCTTTTATTTTGTCTACAATAGATCCCGGTAATGGTTTACCAGTCTTCGCCGTAGTGTCTGGGAAAACCCGTTTTGAATTTCTAAGATCTCTAGCTTTTTTGCAATCCGCCTACTGCAGCTGAAGTCTTTTGCGATTTTATTAACGCTCCATGCTTCTGGAGATACTGTTAGAATACTCCGAAAATTTTTCTTTGAGATTCTTAGATACTAGTCTAAAATCTTTGCCTCTGTGGTCCATAAGAACAAAATTTTTGTAAGGATTAAAGCATCTATCGTGATGTGCGTCGCTTATATTAGGCATACTGGATATTAAACTGATGAAAAATTTGAATTTATAAAGACTTCGTGGAATATAATCTTAATAAAGGTCAAATCACTGAATGAAACTGTAGCTCTGAAAGTAAGTGATTCCAAACGTAGTCCTGCAACGATCTGATTAAAGCTCGGTCTTAGTGTTCCTCAATTGTCTTTTTTAGACAATTGAGACAATCTCAATTGCTCCTTGCGAAAGAACAATTGAAGCTTTGCCTTTACGATCCTCAGTTGTTTTTCTAGTGAGAACAAGTGAAGCACGGTCTTAGTGTTTCTCAATTGTCTTTCAGAGGAAACAAGTGGAGCTCGGCCTCTGCAATGCTCAGCTGCTTCTTGCGAAAGAACAAGTGGAACTCTCCCTCCACGATCCTCAGTTGTTTTTTTAGTGAGAACAAGTGAAGTTCGGTCCTAGTGTTCCTGAATTGTCTTTTCTAGATGAAACAAGTGGAGCTCGGCCTCTACAATGCTCAGTTGCTCCTTGCAAAAGAACAAGTGGAGCTCTGCCTCTACGATCTTCAGTTGTCTTTTTACAGAAAACAAGTAAAGCTTGGTCCTAGGGATCCTCAATTGTTTCTTTGAAGGATACAAGCGAAGCTCTGCCTTTACGATCCTCAGTCGTTTTTTTAGAGAGAACAAATGAACTTTGGTCTTAGTGATCTTCAATTGTTCCTTCAGAGTGAACAAGTTAAGAATCGCAATCAGCGACCTCGAAAACCCCTAAGTAATCATTTCCAAGCCGAATTGAACAATTTGTGTTGCTGGGAGCTAAATCGCCGACACACTGTTGCCATATTGGATACGCCATGTTGAATTTTGATATTTCGACGGCAGAATCTCAATCAGCGACCACGAAAACCTTCTAGTAATCATTTACAAGCTGATTTCAACAATTGGAGTCACTGAATGCTGGTTTGTTTGGCATAAATTTGCCATATTGGATCCGTCATCTTGGATTCCGATATTCTGACTACATAATCGTAATCAGCGACCTCGAAAACCCCCAAGTAACTATTTCCAAGCCGATTTGAGGAAATTTGGTTGCAGGGAGCATAATCGTTGATATACAACCGCCATATTAGATCCACCATTTTAAATTTCGCAATGTGTCATATAGTTCGTCAGAGTACCTATGCAAACGTGGAATTTAAGCCCAAAAGGAGTATTTCAAATCGGCACTTTCATCATTCTTTTTCAAAAAGTAATTTGTTCATCTATGTTTTTCCTGACTCTCGAAGCCACATTTAGTCGGCCATATTTAATTTCAGAAACCGTCCAACGGTTCTGAAAACTAGATGAAATTCGCTAAATTTTAAGCCTCTACACGATTTTCTTAAACCAAAACAATTTTGGACAGCAGGGAGTGTCCGGTTGAGAAAGAATGTTCCATGAATATGTCCAAGATTTCTATGACCGATATTTCACTTAATTAAAGCCCACTAAATGTACCTAAAAACTTCAAAATTTAGCATGGGACAAATGAAAGTTGTCTAATATTGGTAAGTGTCGGTAAGAGTAAAAAATAAAAGTTACTAAAAATAAAAATATTATTGCTTCAGTTTGAATAGTATTTGATCTTGAAAAATAGTTTTTCAAATTATAGGACAACCACCTCAATCTAAATTTAATTTATTAAAAAGCAAGTCTTGCCTCAAAAATTCCCTCGATTATTCGAACGGCTACTAATAAGTAGACACTCATTCTCGTTATGGGCGGTGTGACGATCGTAAAAAGTGCTGTAACAGCAATTCCAAGCCCAAAGACACGCTTGCCTCCGATTCGTGCTGCCAACCAACCTCCCAATAATTGCGTACTTATATATCCATAGAAGAAGGAACTGAGGACGAGACCTTGAACTTTTCTATCCCAGTCGAATTCTTGTTCCTGAAAAAAATTTAGTAAAGTAGAATACTACGTATTTCGGCAAGTCATTTTAAATGGTATAATAAAGTAAATTTATAGAGTATATATTAAAAAACTAGAAGGCTTTTCCTTTGAATAGGTTTGACAATTTTCACTTGGAATGAATCTCTGATTTTCATGTTGTATTGAATTTTATTCTCATACACATTGGAAAAGAGCGCAACGGAAACTGAATTTAGGCTATTTCAAACATTAGAAATCGACTACCTCGAAGGAAATGTATTTATTGTACTTTAAACTGTAACATATTTAAACCTGACCCCAGATACTTATATCATGTACAATTATGTATTATTACTTTTACAACTTAGTTATACAACTATACATTCGAGTACGTGTATGCATTGTTGCGTAGAACAGGAAAAAATTTATATTTCCTACTCTGCGAAACATAATCTCGAAATGAATTAGACGGAAAGAAGATAAACGTTATTGCAATATGTTCTAAAAAGCATGAGTGTTTCGCCAAGTGACATAATTATTCTTGGAAGTTAGTTTCGCTTATTTTTAAAACTAAGAAAAGAAACGTATGAAGTTCTTTATTTTATTCCCATTATGACACCATTTCAGGAAGAAAACGATTAAGACGAATAAGATGCGTCACAATGTTTGTCAGAAGCACCGAAAAAAGTTAAAGGTGTGCCGGATATTGAAAATTATAAGAAAGAAATAAACTTACGTAACCAATAATTTTCCCAGTTTCATCTATTATAGTTTTGTTTTCAGTCATAGCAACTACGGCTATGCTTAGGTTTACGCGAAGTATGTACGAAACGAAAAATCCTAGGAAAGCTAACATTCCAACAATGTACCTTCGTTTTTCCCAAAACCGCCATGTTAACTCTTCCTCTTCTTTGTACTGCACTCTGAAAAATATCAAAATTCATATGTTAATATATTATATGCCAATATTAATTAAAGCCACGGTCAGGGCAAAGGAACCTTGTACGAAAGCTATTGTATACTCGATTAATTGAAACCCGGAGAGAGTATAAAATTCCGTTCATTGAAAAGAGCATCATTTTTTCATTGTATTATTTTCCTTCGAAAAATGTATGTTTGAAAATAGTCCATTCGCTAAAGATAATTTTTCATAAGAATTGTCACGAGCAATTTTTTTAAAGACATAAACCTTCATAGGGAAAGGGTACGCCTTTGCACGGAGCAACATTACACAATCCCAACTCGACGCCTCCATTGCAGAATGCTCCACGTCGCGTTTAGGCACTGTATAGCGCCAAAGTCATAAAAGCTAATCCCTGTTTATGGTTGAACAATTTTCTATATTTTTATACTATATATATATATATTTAAAAAATTGGTTAAACAACCACCGCAGGGTCCCCTGGGAGCGACTGCCATCCATGAAAATGACACCGGCTCCCAGCAGAACCGCGGTAAATCA
>JAUMHM010000004.1:4790848-4811893 GCA_032362435.1 Melikaiella ostensackeni
GTTGATATTACGGAAAATTCCGTAACCCTAGCCCTAGCAATACACTTGACCGGTTAGTTTGACGAAAAATTCCGTAATACTGGTCAGTGCCTATTTTGTCACAAAATTATGCAATTGATGTAAAGGCATGATAAATCATGTGAAACTGGAATAAAAATTTATTCTAAGAAATGTAAGTTTAACAAATAATGTTACAACATTCAAGAAAGACATACTCGCCCTTTACAAACTTTGTGAGCCTCCTCTACATTTTCGAAACATTTACACTATACTTTTTTACTTTATATTTTTAATTTGATTTGAAGATATCAATGCGTAATCAAAATTCTTACATCTGCTTCATTTGTCGAATTCAAATGCCGAAATTTATAAGCTAGCGTTGTTTTTCATGCTGAAAGTTATAGATGTGAGTGGTATTTATACGACTTTCGATGTCATGAATCCTGACAGGAAAAAAATATCTTCTTCTATCAACACATCCAATATTTGCTATTGTTCGAAAAATTTGGTTTTATCAATCACGTAAATTACATTTACCTTCTAAGTGAATATGTTGATATAATTTTCCTAAAAACTTCTCAGTTTAATTTATGAATTAACTTTTATAAAATTGACACTTTATGTTACGTTTTTAAACCTATATAGGTATGGCTGAAAAATTCAAAAACATATATGGAGGTGTAATTTAAAAATTTCCCATCACAATAAAATATGATTCTTTCTTTATACAACTCAAACTTTTCCAAATATTCATTGATAATAATTTTAAGTTTTCCGAATTAAAATTTGTCTCAATTTTCGTTTATCTGAATTGACATTTGTCATATATTCATTTATGGCTATTTGGGCCATTTGTCACATTTTTTCGTAATCACAAAAGCAATGAAGATATTGACCTGGATGAGGAAGTGCAAGATTTCATCCGATTGGACCACCTTTTTTAATGGATTTTCTGTTTCTCAAAAAGAACAAGAATTTCCACGTGCATATTGCATTTTTCAAACTTTGCGATTTCTGGACCACCCTAATATATATATATATATATTTCTATTCATCCAATTTCTTCCATCTACTTCATTTGTCGAATCTAAATATACATATTTTTTTGATACAATATTTTTATTTATATACCTTAGCTTATCTGTAGTGTATGCGAGAGGACGTGAACAAAAGTAATCAAAAAATGTATCATTTCATTTCAATAAAATACTCATATACATTTTTTTAATAAAGGTTTCGACAATGATTGCAAAACAGCACTAGAAAATACCACGACGCTGTGGTCAAAAGGTTGAAAAATAAATTTCTTTAAGGTTTACAACAGTAAAAATCAGATAGCTTTAATTTTATCAAGCTTTAATGGCGAGAAAATTCATATAAATTCACATATTGCAGGGATCTATAACCAAGTTTCAATAAAATCGGCTAAGAATTTCGCCGCTAATCGAAAATTGTTGTAAATCCATAGTTTCTTCGAGCTAGCTCGTACATTTGCGGCTTTTTTGTACTTAGTGGCGATTCATTTTGCAAATCTTGATTTCCGAAATAAAAGACAGCATTACGCCAGCAATTCATAACATATTATTTGTTTTTTATCTTCATACAATTGAATTTGCAACGTCACTGGCTTTACTTCCACTCATGCCTTAATTTTATAATTAACAGATTTTTTTGGCAAAATATGAGTCATTACGAAGAAATATCGGAACCGATTGGCGATGTACTTATAAAACAGTATAAATAGGTTTACCAATTAAAAGACGAAATTGGTGAGACGAATACATGACGTGAATATTTTATCAAAGAGTACTCAAATAAGACCGACAAAAAACATCACAAAAAATCAAAATTGTGCCCACAAAAGAGCCAAATTAAATCATTAACGGGAAAATTGATCGAAAAATATATCTTTATGGTATGATTCTGGCCAAATTGAAATAAATTACTACAGATGTTTTAGCTTTTTCCTCTACTCGCCTCAGTTTTCATTGTTCTTAAATTTACATAAATTTGGTGAAGTCTATAACGTCATCGCCCAAAGCTTAGTGGGCCTTATAAGTAAAAACGTCATTTAAATCAGAAGGAGACCTGAAGAGATTATCGGAAATACGTGGATAGCATGGTATCATTTTCGTATTTCGAAATCGAGTATTTGATATTTTTAAATTTGAAGAAAATTAAAGACTTTCAAGATTAAATTATAGATGAGGGCATCAAAATTGTTGTTCCCGACAATGGTTATTTGTTACGATTCGAATAATTAACATATAGGGTGGGTCAACAGACCGACAAGCTTCATAATCATGGTTGGAACCAATGAACCCAACCGTGATTATAGAGCTTGTGGGTGTGCTGGCCAACGTTATTTAATTATTATTCATACTACAACAAATAATCATGGTTGGGAAAAACAATTTTAACGCTTTCATATATTATTCAATATTAAAAGTTTCTAATTTTCAAATATGAAATATTCGATTTCGAAATGCGAAAATGATACCATGCTATCCATGTATTTCCGATAATCTGTTTAGGTCTTCATCTGATTTAAATGATATTTTTACTGATGAGGCCCATCAACATTTAGGCGAAAACGTTATAACCTTCACCAAATTGATATAAATTCAAGAACAATAAAAACTCAGGCTAGTAGAGGAAAAACCTGAAACATCTATAGCATTGGTCAAAAAGTCTGTGATTTGCAAGCTGAATAATCAAAAACTGTAGAAGATATTCATGTAAAGATTTGAAGCGTGATTTAAAAAATGTAGGTTTCCTGAAAATTCCATCTGTATCTATAAAATCTAAACTTTTGATATTATATTTTGAAAGTTTATAGTTTATTTTTCAAGCGAATTTTTAAAGACAATTCTATGCTTTTCTAGCGCTGGGACCTGGCGTAAAGGTGATGACGTAGGTCTTAAATTTGCACAAACCTTGATGTGAGTCTGATGGAGATCTATACAAAAGAAACTTGAGGCAGTGATTTCAAAATGAATATTGCTTTATATGTTTATTGTCGTAAAATTGAAATAACGCATCCAAAAAATATGTTCTACTTCCTGTAAAAAACTCGACTATTATGCAATTTTTTTCCGCAATAGTGCATAACGAGTCTTTTCTTCGCACTGCATTGCTTCAAAAACTACATAATATGTCTCGCTTTTGACAGTAGGTAGTACAAAAAACATGATGCGTGGCACAAAAATTTTAGAATTTGATGCGTATGTTTCCTTAAAAAACACCCATAATGAGCGATTTAGCACTTAGTTTGGATATTGTTCCACTGAAAGATGGATGTGTTGATCTCATTCTATTGTGTGTGATATTTTATAATTAATCAAAATCTGTTGAATCAGTTTATCACTGGAAAAAATTCCGGAAAAGTCACAAATCGTTACAAAGTCTGGCGATTTCTCACTATTCTGAAATTTACTGCGAGCTAGTTCGAAGCGTGCATCGTTTTTACTCAAAAATATATTTAAGAATTCATTAGGTTCATTTCAGCGCGTTTATTTTGAATATTTTCTATAGAAATTGAACCATTTCATTGAAAATTTCAGTTTTTAAAATGTTACTCGAAAAGTTTGATAAAATTGTAGCAAATTTCGTCCAGTTTCAATATCCTACGATAATTAAAATGACAGCAAATTCCAAGATGAATATTTTATTCCTACTACTATTTTTGTGGTAAAAATAAATTTCTGAAAAATGTAATTTTAAAGAAACAGGATTTAAGATTTCCGTAGAATGTTTTAAAAATTTATTCAAATAACCATAAACAAAGCGTTCTCGGTTTCATGTTACTGTTTAATAGAATTATGGAACTGTTACTAGTTATGGAAATTTATATGAATTTCTGAAAGTTTAGAATTTTTCGAAGAAATGTTCTGATTTCAAACAAGAAAGTTAAAATTCACATCATTAGAATATGAATGATCACTGCAATATGCATTTACAGAGTCAAAAGTAAATGAATCCAATTTCATTTAGTCAAGTTGATTAATCACCTTTTGCTCGCTTACTTCTCAAATATTGTGCATATATATGTACTATCACATTTTAGTATAAAATTCTTTGAATTGAAACTGAAGTCTATGAAATTCTCATAGGTGTATGATGTTTGTTTCTTAATTTCCGTGAAATCTATAATTAAAAACAGAATAAGAACTATCATCTTCATCTCCAACTTCACGATTCATCCATCATGAAGCTATCATCCCTAGCTATAGGTCATGTGTTCTTTGATTCATTAGTACTGCAGCAGAGAACGAGGAAAACGTAATTTTCGTTTTCACAGAGCAATCTTCACCTTTGTTCTCAAGAGACTCCCCGTTCTCATTTCTCGGCGTTCGTAAGGAAGTGTAACACCAAATCTAGTACAATTTAATGTAAAACTAATAGGTAAAGGCATTCGGAAAGGAAGTAATAGCACTAATCGGAATTAAGAATGCTGATGGTGAAATGGTATGGGATACGGACAAAGTGGAAAAAGTGTGTGATTTTTTCAAGAAATTATATGGAGGTCAAGATACGGAACATTACAACTGTAACATGGCACATGTCACGTTAGACAATACCGTTATAGGTGGTGCAAGAAAAATCAATAATCGCGACATCATATCCACAATTAAGAAACTAAAGAATGGTAAAGCTGCTGGTGAGGATGATATCACCGCTGAAATGCTTAAGAACGGTGACGGCTTTTTTTGTGTGGTTGAGCGAGTTTATGAATATGTATGCTGAGAACGGTGAAATCCCAAATGATTGGATAAAGCCGAATGACGTTCCACTCTACAATGGAAAGGATGATAAACGTGACTGTACTCATTATAGAATAATTAGCCTACTAAGTACCGTGGGCAAAATATTTACCAAAACTCTTATTAGTGAGGTCATGGGAATAACTAAAGAAAGGAACTGGAAAGTTCAATGTGGAATTATACCAAAGAGATCACGTGCGGATCAGATATTTAGCTTGAGACAGATCATAGAAAAAAGTTTGAGAGTAAACAAACAAGTTTTCTGCGCATTTGTTGATCTGGAAAAGGCTTTCGATAAGGTGGATAGAACTAAACTTTGGGAAGTACTGAAAGAGTATAGAGTGAATGGTTGGTTTCTGAAAGCAATAAAAGCAATATATAATGGTAGTAGAGTGATTACGTTGAAACAAGTTCATTTTTGGGCTTGAACCAAGACCTTTTTTTGTGTATCTTCATTCTAAAACTAACCAGAAAGTTTATCACATGAAAATAAATTCTACTCTTTTCGTGTGCTAAAATTATGAAAATAAAATCTTTTTGATTTAATAATTAAGAGAAAAAAAAAATTTATGAAACCGTGCCATTTAGGTTCCTGTTTACTTTCAAGTACCCACAAAAATAGTCACGCATTGCATATTATTTTCCATCCAGAAATAAAAACCTAGTAAAATATGAATGATATTATCACAATGTATATATATGGATGAAAGATATTTAATGGCCTTTTTCTCAAATATGATGAACAGTTCTCCAAAATATTGCATGCATGATTCATAGAAAAAAATGTTGGACTAGCGCGTTTCGGATTTTTCTTTCACCGCGAACTTCTTTAACTTAAAGTTTTAAAAAATCTGAAAGTTATGATCGAAGATGCGTGAATTAACTCTCGACCGTGAAGGAGTTTTCAATTAGGAAGTAATGTTAGTTGACGGTTTGCCAGTAAAAGAGGTGAACTTTCATAATTAAAGATCTGTTCTAAAACTTTTCTTCAGACTTGGTGACGCCTAGCAAAGGTGAAAAAGGAAAGAAGAAGAGGTATGAGCAAAACCTTTTGGTCGAATAAAAAAAAAGCAAAAATTAAACAACATTTTTTGGGTATTTCGTTGCATTGCAGACCAACGATTTAATTTTTCGTTTAAAGGAAGTATCTTCTTCCAATCTCATCTTGTTTGTTGGAAAATTAGAATTATAATATGACGATAATTGTAATCGGTTATTGAATTTTCAAGAAATTCATTACCGTGTGTACTATTTTGTGTTTGGAGAATTTAGTGGCGGGAAAAGTAATTTATCGAAACAGAATGTCTGTCAGGGCCCACACAAAACACGAAGGTTTGACAACATTATTTCTCAAAGACGTTCACAAGGTTCGGGTAAAAAAATCGAACATGAATTCTCCCGTATTTTTACATCTTAAAATAGAATCCCAATGAAAAAAACGACACGCCCTAATAAAAAAGTTTGATCTCAGAAAACACATATTGAAAATTTCTATCGCGAGTGACTAGCTCTGAAGGCTTTAAAATCCCATATAAATTGTATTAATCCTAACATTGGAAGAAGATTAATGGATCTGATACGATAATTTTTCTGATCAGTTTAGATTAGTAGCCAATCTTCTTATTTCATTACTAATTCGAGCCTTTCTGGTGTATATAGGTCTGAAATTATATTTTTATGAGCGAATCATAAGACCTCTATTATAACTCCAGACTATGGACTAAGCGTTCGTAATAAATTTTTTCCCCATTTGATATTGACCCCGATTATTCTGTTTAATGAGTTTCCTCAGGACTGGATGACGACTGGTCCTAAAATTCAGTCGAGTTATTTTCCGAGTCTAGTAAGCGTGAAAAATGAAGTAAGTAAGAAAACTTAATTTTCATCAGCCATGAATTATTTCCCGCCCTGCTGCATAACCAATAATTGTTTAATAATCTCCTTTTGCTATAATATTGGTTATAGAGCGTCAGTATTAAAAACATATGATTCATTCAAAGATTTAAATATTTCTGACAGAATATGTATCTTCAATATATTCGCAAAATAATCTGTAACTAAGGAATGAATCAAATAAAAGTATGGAGTAACTCGGAATAACATTTTCTAAATATTACAAATTATTCATGAATGTAGAGAAAATTTTCTTTAAAATTCCTTTGAGAATTATTTTTGTTTCGCTATTTGTTCAATTCACTTAAATCTATTTCTATATAAATCAGGGAACAAGTATTAAACACTAATTTCGTTTTAATTATTTTCATGAACGGGTATTACAGATATGTACCACGGGCTTTGGGAATAATGAATAATTATACAAATGGAAAATCGCTAGCTTTGGAACTCTAGTTTCAGATAAATACTAATAAAGAGGACTGATGGCATATCATCAACGAATATTGCATCCATTTCTGGTCATTAAAACACGCATATTAAAACATCAAGGATATCAGATACAGCTGCACGTGAAACAGAATTTGAATAAAGACAATAAATGCACAGATTCACGCTTTGGAACGTGACAAGCATCGAAAACAAGAACCGGGTTTTCATCAAAAACAGGCTATCCATTTATTCTAACCGTCGATAGGCAAATAAATATCGTTTACGACGGTCAATTTTTCGCTGGGCATGGCTACCGAAAAAATAAGCTTCCGCGATTCGGTACATAAATAAATCTGACACTGTAAAATTGAAATTAAATTGTCCTGCCCGTCGAGTTCGAATTAACTATAATCGACAAAATAAATGACTCGAATCAGTTTTTAAATGGAGGGTCTAGATGCATCGCGATCGCTTCCGAATGTTCGATTAAAATGAAGCCACGCTCGAATTTCGCAAATAACTAGTACGACCGTTGAAAATTATATCTGATAAATACAAAGAAATTCCTTGCAGAGGGATGTTTGGGAATTTCAACTGAAATTCAACAAATTTAATAGTAAACGTAATTTTATTCCAGATTCCAAAACCTACATAGTCAGGAAACATTCTAACCATTCAGAAACATGGATGACAGGGTTTAAACACAGGCCAATTTCTCAATATCGGTATTCAAAAATATTTCTTCCAGTGAGCTAAAAATCTTTTTTCAAGGAATGAGCAATACAGCATGATGCACTTTTGACATTTTTCTTATCCAATCACTCTTTTTATTAATTATCACGTTATGCAAATTGGAAATTCTACTATCATCTTTTTTTTCGGGCAATACAGCAAGATGCACTGTTGACATTTTTTTTTATCCAATCACCCTTTTTATTAATTACCACGCTATGCAAATTGAAAGTTCTACTATTATCTTATTTTTCGGGCAATACAGCAAGATGCACTGTTGACATTTTTGTTATCCAATCACCCTTTTTATTAATTATCACGTTATGCAAATTGAACATTCTACTATTATCTTGTTTTTCTGGCAATACAGCAAGATGCACTGTTGACATTTTTGTTATCCAATCACCCTTTTTATTAATTATCACATTATGCAAATTGTAAATTCTACTATTATCTTGTTTTTCAGGTGCTGTTCAAAATTCAGAGAGATGCATATTCTAAACCGGAAGTATATATTAGAACGTAGCGTAAAATACAAATTTCAGGAAATAAAAGACCTTGGTATCCTATTCTTTTTCATTCTTACCTAAAAAGCAAATGTGTAAAATTTGGTCACCATCAAACGAACATTTTCGGAGAAATTCTACAAAAATTGACCGCAAACACCTTTAAAAAAACATCTTTTTCTTGATCTACTTCGAAATTATTGTGAACTTTTTTTATTTTACTCACTAGTGGACTGCATGAAAAATATAAATCACAATTTTCAACACTTCGAAACTCTAGTTGGGTACTTTTTATTTGTTATCCAAGATTTAAAAAAATTAATAATTGAAGAAAATCAAATTCATTTTTTTCTACGTTTCATGGAAATATTTATACAACTACCCGGAATCTCCGAAAAAAATTTTCTTCTTGATTTACTTCAAAATTATTGCTTGTGTTGAAACATTATTTGAATGAAAGTTGTAGATTTGTATGAAACACAACTTCTTTTTTTATTCATTTTTTAATTGAAAAGACCCTGCTCGAGAAATATCGAAAAAAAGGGTGAAAAAGTCGAAATTTTTTTTCTACATATTTCAAAAAATCAGTGGGCATTTTTAATTGTACTCACTTGTGGAATCCATAAAAAATACGAATCCCTGATCAAAATTTGTTTACAAATAAAAACCCAAAACTAGAACAATTTAAACAGGAAAATACAAATGAATAAAATAAGTTACAACATAAATTACTGGAAATTAGAACTTATTGATTGGACGAGTTTTTTTCTTTTTTGTATTTTTTATATCATTTTATATTGTTGCACGTTATTATAGTTTTAATATTGTCTCTGAAATTCTCGCTCTGAAATTTTAACTATTTCTAATCTTTTAGAGATTATTGCATCTAAATATTCTATAGTTTAAACGTAAAAGATTTTTTGTAATAACAAACACTTGAACAGTTTAACAAATTTTTAGATGCAGAAATAGTAAATTCTTACAAAACATCAAAACTACAACAAAATACAAAAAACACAGAAAAAGTACAAAATTCGTCCAAATATATAAGACAATAGTTTTAAGTTTCTGTAATTTTGTATTAATTGATTGTATTTATTTGTATTTCCGTGTAAGGAAGGTTCTAGTTTTTAGTAATTTTTTGTGAAAAATTTCCCACCAAAAATCAAGAAAAAAAAGTAATAATTTCATTTTTTAAAAATCAATTTTTGTAAATTTCGATAACAAACAAAAATTACCCAACTAGGGTTTTCAAGTATCGAAAATGGTGGTTTATATTTTTCATAAAGTCTACTAGAAGGGTTGTTTTAATGAAAAAAATTAATAGAACAAAAGATATGTATTTCATATAGATCCACAACTTTCATTCAAACAATTTTATACTACAACCAATTGAAGATTCAGGGTGGTTCAAAAAATCATTAAAAAAGGTTACTATATAAATTTGAGGCAAATCGGAGTATAGTTTCGGAGTATAATCGGAGTCTCTGAATTTGCCTTGGTGTCCTTTATAATTTGAGATCATTTATTTTATCATCAATTTTCATCATTTATTTTCATCTTTTGCAATTTTCTTTCAAATCGAGGAGATGACATATATTAAGTACCCTTTAAACAATTACTAACATTCAAAATATTGATTGCGGATAAAATTGCATTGCATGAAAATTGTGAAGATTCATAAGAGGAATACGACTGTATTGGTACATTTATTTATTTATTTTTTTGAAATAATATAAATTATACAAATTATTATATTATGTATTTTGCATATAGTTGGTCATTGTTGAGATTATTGTGGTTTATAATTCATCTTAAATTGTAGAGGAAACCAAGACGGATTCAGAGACTTACATTTGAAATGTCTAACTTTAAGAGCTTCAACGCCGTTTGGGGAGCACGAAATATACACCGATTTGTCTCAAATTTATGCAGTAATCTTATTTCATGATTTAGAAAAAATATCAAGGTGCACTGTGATTTGTTAAATTTCGACTTTTTTTGAACCAATAGCTTTGTAGCAAATCAAGAGGATCTTATTTTTTCGGGTTTTTCGTGCAGTTTTAACAGGAATCTGCAGACAATTTGTTTTTGATCAAGACCAAATTTTACGCGATTGCTTTTTAGGTAAAAAAGAAAAAAATAGGTTCCCAGGATCTTTAATTTTCTGAGATTTGTATTCCACGCTACGCCCTAGTATATATACTTGCATAATAGATTTATTACATTTAAAAGAGTTAGTGTACATACATGCAGTATTCTGGATCACGCTCTTGAGCGTGATCCGCACTCGACAGTGGCGAGTCGAGCGGTCCGCGCTCGGCAGTGACGAGTTGAGAGGGCCACGCTCGGCAGTAGCGAGTTGAGTGGTCCGCGTTTGGCAGCGGCAAGTTTAGCGCGCAAGCGTAAATACTCAAACCTCGACATCTCGAAAACTAAGACCCACTGAATCGAAAGAAAAAATACGTATGTAATTGATTTTGATGCACTTTAATCCTGTAAAACACCAATCGAATCGGCATCCCGCATCTCGCGACCTTTCCTTGTTAGACTAAAAGTTGCACCTTAATTTGGGTTAAAATTCCCTCTTCAGACACACCGCGGGTTGTAGTCAGTAGTGGTGTTTCCTAGGTACGTACTTAAAACTGGAAAAATAACGGGAGAAGTAATTGGGAACAAGACAAAGGAACACAAAATTAGATTCAACCAACTATTCTTTTGAACATGTATCAGGAATTTCTGTTGCACAGAAGCATATTTCTTAATTATTAATTGCCGTCGCTTCTACATATTTCAGTCGCTTTATCGTTCCCAACCGAGTCGAGCTCGTTTCACAATTTTGCTGGAATTGTGAAACAAGTATTGACAGTCGACACCTCTTCCAGAGGCATTTCCGCATGGCGAGTAAGCAAAGGAAAAGCGATATATACGAGTATGTAGAATAGAAAAGTATAAGAGAAAGAGAATCTTTTCAATAGAGGCTGAGCACCACAAAAGAGCCTGCCAGGGATTCTCAACCACGGCAAGTATTTTTCATACAACAATTTCTGACATTTCCTACAATAAATGAAAAAAATGAAAAATTATATAAGGAATAAAATTAACCATTTTCGTAAAGAAAACGCCACATTTATGCCTTTTTGGTATGTTGGCCCCCGTAAGGGGCCAATGTGGACAATACATACGGGCCGCGAAGGCCCCTTTTGATACGCTAAAGTAACTTTTGCTCATGGAATACCGGGCCAAAAGTACCTTTACCCTGCCAAAATAAACTATCACCATCAGTCGCAAACTGGCTATTTTTGTCATGTTTTCATGACGGTCCACGCCTGGACAGCCCTCATGAAACCTTCGTGGCCTGAGGGCAATTTATGAGGGCCCCCTACGGGGGTCCACTTCATTTTTGCACACGGGCTGTCCACGTTTATATTTAGGGTAGAATTATGATATATTTTTCAACAATCTTTTCACAGAATGGTTTTCCGAATCAATATTTCTCTGATAAAATTTTTAGCTTGCAAAGAGACAACATCAACGTCCGAAACGTAGCTTTTTTCTGAAGCAAATAAACTTTTCTACTTCAATGACCTTACGTATCGGAGATATTATATTAGAATTTCCTAAAATATTTGCGAAATTCATTCCGAAATGTAAAAAGTGAGAAAGCCGAGCAGAACCCTCGAGGAAAATGTAAAAATGAGTGTCGTACTCTGAGGTATGTATAATAAGTTTTCAATATGTGCTCTGAATTGCAGAATTTAGCGTTTATTAGAGAGCAATTTACTTTTTACTCTAATATGAGGACGTCTAATTATTCATGATACACATCTTTACGTGAGCGTTAAAGTACATGCGATTTACTGCTGTGCTTTTGAAGAAAGTTTCTTTCTACATTTTTTATGAAAAATAAGTTTTTTATACTGTTGAATTCATCATGAAAAATTGGATTCACTTAACAAACGGTAATTAGAAATTTGCATTTAATTCGGAGATAATTAGCCTATCTACAGAGATTTTTGACAAATCTGGAGAAACACTGTCGAAGAAAGGTTCTATCTACAAAAAGATAAGCCTATTTACACAAATTTCAGAATTACGGGGTCGACTGCGTGTCGAAAAACTGGTTCGAAAACACTATCTACCAGATAGGTTTTTGCTCGTCAGTAAATCAGTCACTAGCGTCGAATGAAGGATTACCTATGTACATAAAAACGTTCTTCGTCCTGATTGTAGTCCAGTTCGGTCAATTAATAATTGTACTGTGAAATGTACATAGAGTGTTTCTTCATCCTGAAAGCGACATAAAACCAATAGTTTTTTCCAAAAACAATAATATATTGGAAGATGCGGACCAGTAAAAATGGAAACACGTTTCGTTCAATATCTCTGTTCGACTCCAAATGTAGATAGAGCCTTTCTTCAAAAGTACGGCAGAGTTCTCCTAAAAATGTAATGCTTTGCGTATCAAAAAAAAAAATCAAAATCAGTTAAGAAATACGACCTGTAGTCGATCATGAACAGTAAATTCCAGATCTGCCTCACTGTGGTAACCGTCCGACTATTGGCGCGTCTGACTACTGGCGCGGGGAGTCGTGCGTACCACGCGGACCCGCAACAACTGATTGCTGCTACTGGGAATGTTAACACATTTCCAGTTCACAGAGTGTTGTTCCGTTGCATTCTTTTATTTTTTTAAGAATATTTCTTCTTTTAAGGTGCAAATTTGTTGAAAGAAGGTAACTATATTGTCGCTGGGCGAAGGAAAGGCTTGCCAGTCAGTAGAAGTTCTTCTGCGTCCGCGTAAGTACTACTTCGGTAGAGCAGTCAACGCCATAAGCAATCGAAATTTCTGAAAACTCAATCCCTAACCTCTGCCCGTCACCATTGGCTGCAAAAACTCTCATCCTCCACAGATTTTATAATGACGATTATTAATTAATGTAATTCATTGTCGCCTAATGTTCCAGACTAATTGTATATGACCCCTCCGCGGATTCACATCAATGATCCCTCAGGGTGAGGAAAAAGGCGCAGGCCACCAGGTGTTACCACTGCCAAGGCTACAGCTACCTGGCAGTGAGTTGCACTGGTCCGGACTAGACAACAAGTTATTGGAGGTGCGGCAAGGAGAGTCATAAGGCGCCGAAGTGCAACAGCATGCCGTAGTGCTATTACTGCGCCGCTAAGGAAGACAAACCCCGGACCGATCATCTTTCGGGGACAATGAGATGTGCGGCATTCACAAAGGCAACCCCGAAGAGGAAGCCTTAAGAAGCCACATCGAGAGCCAAGCTGCATTGGCAGAGGTATATTAGGAGATAGAAGCCAGCCAGAGCCCTAGAATGCTAAGAAAACGGAACCCCTTGAAATCATGCGAAAGCAGTTTTCCGGGGAATCTCTGCCAAGAAGGAAAATATGTGGTTTTTAGTGAGTGGAAATCCCACACGCTCGAAAAGTGCGGACCCTCCCGAGTGTCTTTAAAAGATTTTCAACCATTTCTCCAAAAAAAAGGAACAAGTCACGTTTTATGTCCCGACTCCAAGCTTTCTGAAGATTCCTTACAGAGCCATTCAGCTTTTGTTACATTGATCGCATAATTTTTAGCATTGAATAATCCTTTCAGCCATAACAGATATGTATTAAAAGTATAATTCAAAAAATAAATCTTTTAAGGATCTTCCAAAGTGTTTGTCATGGCGTGATAAAATTTGTTTGAAACATATTCGCTGAAGGCCTTGTTTTTAGTTGGAATACATTCTGAGTTTACGTGAAATGTTGCTTAACAAGGGTCATTGTTTCGCTTTCGGGGCGTATGGTCGTCATTTTCCGGGTCGCTCGTCCCGGAATTAATTCCCATTTATTTTCAATGCGACAATATGTTTACAAACCTTTGGTAATTGTCACACGAGCCACGAACGAATAATTCGACCCTCGCAATTTGATTCCATTCAGCAGAATCCAATAAATAACAACTACGGAAATTGGCTGCCCTAACAAGCGTGTTTCTTCTTACGATTTCGAGCGGTACATTAAAACGACTAGATATGCCCAGGTAATTCGAGCTAAAAATTTCAAGCAATTTCACAACAAGAAGAACAAGTTGAAGAAGAATGATATTGTTTATTGGAAGAAAGCTCGTCAATAACATCAATTTTTCTTCGTTAACAAAAAATCTGAGCAGTTTCAGGATATGCGGAGGATGACAGACCTGGGATCACTTTTTAATTGCCATTTCTTCAGTGTTATTTTCACTATTAAGTAAGTTAAATTTCTTATCGTTTTCCTAAAAGATTTTAGAGAGAGAAGCGTGAATCTTGCAATCTCTTGCGCATTATCGAAATATATTATCTCAATATTTTATTTTTCCGGATTTGCGCAGGGAGATTTTTGCTTCACCTAGTTACATAATATGGTGGTCTCACCTCCCTAGTTTCTTTCATTTCTTGTAAAAATAATTGTGCCATTTTCTATAAATTCAATAAAAAATGTTCAACCCGTGTTAATTTTTTTTGTGACTTATGTAAAAGCAATAAGTATGACAATAAAATGATAGTAAGCATCACTGAAAATAATTTTAATTTAAGTAATTTCATGACAAAAAAAATGCTAGAGACATTTGTACGTCATTTGTTTTCTATTCTAATAATTAAAACTTTTAGTGTACCTGTAAAGTTTTAGATATTTTCGATAGAAATTCATTAGTACCATATAAATTGTTTCTATGTTTATTTAGTCCTTCTTTAATAATCTTCAAACAAAACTAAAAATAATAATAAAAAACAATTGATATGGTACCAATGAATTCGTACCGCAAATATCAACAATTCTGGGTAGACTAAAAGTCTTAATTATTAGAAAAAAAGTAAATTGTGTGAAACAATGTCTCTAACAATTTGTTTCCATAACATTGCATCAATCATAATCATAATCATAACATCAATGTTAGGCGACTCTGCCATTTTAATAAATGTATTCTTTGTAAGTAGTACCCAAAAGAATGTCATATTTATTTGGCATGGATGATTCACTACCCCTTACTCCTCCTTACGCTGTGTTGGGCCAGCGGGTGATTCAAATTGAATATTCATCGGGTATTAGGAATTCTCGTCATTAGATATTTTGTTTATTTTCGTCATTAAAGTGAAAATGAACTGGAGCCCTTCAGGCTTGATTTCAATATAAACATTTATATAAGATTAGCTTAGAATTTAACCTATAAAACTTAGAATTAAAGTTGAAGCTTATAATACGTAATGTAACGGATACTTCATTCACCTTGTAAGTGACAAGTCTATAAATTTTCAAGTCTTTTCTATACAAATTCTCATTGATCGATCGTCAAATCAAAGGCAAAGGATGTGATGTAAAAAAATGAGGGTCCCCATACTGCGACGGGGTATTTTGACCAGAATTTCCTAGACCGGATAAGTAAAATCGCAAGTAGTTTGTTTGAGCACCGCTGCAAAAAAGGGGACATAACACCAGTGCCGCAGGTGGTTAGATCAAAGAAGCGGCTTCTCCCTTTTACACCCTCGCCTCGTTCTCTTAAGACAGCCACCGGCTTTGCATGACATCTACGACACTCTATCGGTACTTGCAAGCTCTAGAGGGTAGTAACTATACACACATGTACATAGTTACACACAAGCTATTCCTGACACCATGCAACAATCCAATCTTTGTGGAAATCTGCCTTACCCCCGGGACAGCGCAAAGGCTAGAAAGCGACCACGGGTCGCTCCAAGGCTGAGACGAGGAATTGGAGCGAAGCCGGGAAAAATAAAAATTCACCACGTGTGCCAAAGAAGTTCCTCGTTTTCTAAATAGGCGAGCGGATTACCTCTAAAAGTCGCTCAGAAATCGAAAAAGTAACCAATGGCTTTATAGTCGCTATTTTTTTTCGTTTCAACCAAAAGTTTTCGATGTCCTCCCTACCGACACAAAATGACTAGAAAATGTCTAAAGAATCTCAGGCTCAGTCACTTTTCTGACATTTCTATCTATAGCTATTCAGGCAGTAGTTTTGAAAATACTTGGTATGGTTTTATGATGCCTACCAACCATATTTCATCCAAAGACGTGCTGGCAGATGGATCCTTTGTTCGTAACCTGGTCATAATCACGAAATTGAAAAAAATGACAATTAGCGATTTGAATATAGAAAATTTAGAATCTATAAGTATTCACGATTTCAGATATATGTGCTTAAAATGGTCGGTCAGCTTGGGCCTATTACTAAGGGCTGTATTTCAGTCCTCTCCATCTAGCCAGCGACCCAGGTAGGGAGAGTTCCTGTAGTAAGGTTTGGAGATTAAGCGGCGGGTGTAATAATAGAGGGCGACGGTCAATTCCGCACCAGATACCTAGGTGCAGTTCCCCCACTACGCGGATTTCCCTCTCTAAGCCGAAGTTCTCTCACCGACCCTCGCACTATGGGCCAGGCGACCGAAATTTTGGCCAAAAACAAAGTATGGAGTTTGAAGACAGGCTACTATTTATTGTTTTGTATATAGTTCAAAGTACTTAAAACCCGATTATTACATATATATGCATTGCTAATATCAATCCGTGTTGTGTTGATCATGGGAAATCATGTAAAATCAATAATGTGCGATATAATGCAAAAAGTGATATATTTTCGAATTATTTCTTAATATAAATTTGTTCAAAAACATTTTTGGTTTAATATGTCTTGATAGGTTATGAAATGACTGCAATATCTGTGAAACATTATACAGAAGTATATAGTATGCATAAGGCATCTAGTCGTCAATTGATACTTTTCACAAGTGCGCGCTTTCGATTTTCTCCACTCCGAAACTTCACACCCAAATGAGAAAAATGAGGTACCATTTTATTCACTATGATGTATACTTTAAGCCTGATGTGCTCCATTTTGCGCGTTTTCACTTGCAAAAGAAAAAATTTGCTTCAAGCAGTCGAGCGCGCGAGCTTCTTTCCAGAACCCACGCAAACGTTCAATTCATTCTTCCACCCAATATAGAGAAAATCTAAACAATTTTAATATTTTTACAGATAAACAATCATATTAATTATTGTAAAGTATTTAAACAAAATATTATCAATAATAATGGATTCATAATAATTGTAATATTATATAGTGTACAATTATAATTAATTTCACTTAAATTGGTCTGATATTATTAAATGAATATAACTTGATGTCGTCTACATAATTTTATTTATTACTTAAAATGTAATAGTAGTAATTAATTACTATTATAGTTCTGTTGGAATCCTGTATTTGAAATGTTTCATAGCGATTCGAATTTAACCGCGTGAAATTGATAGTTCAGCTTTCTACTGCCAGGTGGATCACTGAATTATCTTTCTGACAAGTAAAATGAAAGTTTCCGGTTATAAGTATAAGCCATGATACAACATTTATTACTATGAAGATCTCACTTGAGATACTCTGTACAGGTGAGTGCTCTGTGCATCGACGTTCAGGTGATTATTAGATTTGTTTTCCAGTTTGATTTTCGATTTGAAATATCTTTATCTATTACTGTAAAAGAATGTCGAAATTTAAAAACGAGAGATTCTCAATCTGATCCTGAAAAATGGAAATATTGGTATGGCTGTGGATTACGTTATTCAGACGTTGAGCATTGACATTTCCCACGTGAGTTGCAAGTCATTGACCAAGCTGAAGAATGCAATTTCTTCTCTTCATTCCAGACGTAATGCTAAATTTGTCGCTGCAAACAGAATGACTGACAGATTTGAATTGCAAAACGCTCAATGGTTAGACCTAAATTGTGAGATCCAGCAGTTAGATATAAACCAGCAGGAAAGTAGCCAAAGATCCGATCCTAGTCGAAGTGCAGGTCCTGGTCGACCTGTCCTTGAATTTAAAGATAAGTTTTTGAGGTCGAAACGCCGAGAAGTGGCCACGCTTAGCATTGAACATGAAAATGATTTACAAAAATTGATGACGGCTTATTCTTAGGCAGCAAAACAGAAGAAAGATAAGAACCTGAAAAATGTTATCGACGACCTGACAAAAGATAAAGGATTACCTGAAAAAATGAGAAAGATATCGGTATTACCTTTGAAAAAAAAGGCTCCCTTAGAAGCGCTGGTTTTTATATTGGATGACCGTTTAACAGAATCGATCTGCACTCGTCTGCGATTAGAGTCTAAGGTATCTGGCGCAGATATATGGCCTTCATATAATGAAGTCAGAAAAGCAAAATTAGAACTTAGACCTCGAAAAGAATTTATTCGTATTGATGATTATGTGGCTTAAGTTCAACTTCAAGCTCTCTTAAATCACACGGCTGAACGAATAGTTCAGATGCAAGAAGAAGTTGTATTTCATGCTATGGATGCAGCAGAATGCCTTGAATTGAATGTAACTCTTATATGTTCTTGAAGGTTTGATGGGAGCTCAGGCCATTCCGCTTATAACCAGCGAGATGATAATAATCAAGAGGAACGGGAAAATGATAAAAACTTATTTACGACATCACTTATTCCTTTACGCTTAAGTTCTGAACACGGCGTTATATTATGGCACAACGGAAGCTCTCAATCACCTCGATTTTGTCGTGTCATTCAGTTAAGCTACGTAATGGAATCGAAAGATATAATCTTGAAACAAAAACAGGCAGTTGAAAATGAAATAGAGAAACTTCAACCTTTTGTTGTTGTTTCCAGTTCTAGACGCATCATTATACATTTTTCACTGCATCTCACTTTGATTGATGGTAAAGTATTGAGTATGATAACAAATAAAAACTCAATGCAATCATGTCTCATTTGTCATTCAACATCAAAAGATTTCAATAATTTGTCTAACAGAGATTCTGGAATTTTCACTGCACACCCGAAATCTTTATGTTATGGTTTCTCTCCCCTTCACGCATGGATTAGATTTCTTGATTGCTGCTTACATATTTCTTACAGATTAACAATCAAAAAGTGGCAAGTAAAGGGCGAAGAAAATAAAAATAAAATGAATGAACGAAAAAAGTATATCCAGAACATCACGTGGGAAATATTTCGATTGCTGATTGATAAGCAGAAAGCAGGAGGCAGAGGCAATACGAATAACGGAAACACTGCTCGCAGGGCATCCAGAAAATCAAAACTTTTCGCTGTCTTGAATTGAATGAGCAGCTAGTTGAGGATTCCCAAACGATTTTAATTGCCTTGTCGTGTCAATTTCCCATTGATGCAACTGCATTTGAACAAACATGTATTTCCACTGCCAAAAAATATGTTTTGCATTATAATTGGTACCCCATGCCTTCTACAGTCCGCAAGATATTAATTCATGGTGGATAAATACTTAGCACCAGTGTGTTGCCGGTAAGAATGCTACGGGAAGAAGCTTCTGAAAGTAAAAACAAAGATTACAGGATGGACAGGCGCAATAATAGCAGAAAGAATAGTCGATCAAACAATCTTAAAGATTTATTCAACAGGTCAATGGATTCATCAGATTCGATTGCTTCTACAATGAGTATAAAATCTCGAATATCTTATAAGAAACAGTTTGTTCTCCCGAAAGCAGTACAAAATTTACTCGTTATTCCAAAAGAAAGTACTAGTGTCAGCTATGCAGATTTAGAAACGGAGTCAGATACTGAAGATAAATCACTCGATGAATGTGAAGAGCTTTATCTTCCTACAAATTATTTAGATAACCTAGAACTTTCAGATTTTGTAAGAGTTCGAATTTTGATTTTTCTGACTACATATTCATAATCAGCGACCCCAAAAACCCTTGAGTAACTATTTTTAGTCGATTCCATATATTATTCAGAATCTTCGCCGCCATATTGAGTCCGAAATTTTGAATTTTGTATTTTTGACTGCACATTCGTAATAAGCGACCCCAAAAACCCCCGAGTAACTACTTTTAGTCGATTCCATATATTTTTCTAAATCTTCGCCGCCATATTGAGTCCGTCATTTTGAATTTTGAATTTTCGACTACATATTCGTAATAAGCGACCCCAAAACCCCCGAGTAACTATTTTTAGTCGATTCTATATATTTTACAGAATCTTCGCCGCCATATTGAGTCGGCCATTTTGAATTTGGAATTTTCGACTGCATATTCGTAATAAGCGACCCCAAAAACCCCCGAGTAACTACTTTTAGTCGATTCCATATATTTTTCAAAATCTTCGCCGCCATATTGAGTCCGCCATTTTGAATTTTGAATTTTCGACTACATATTCGTAATCAACGACCCCCAAAACCACCGAGTAACTATTTTTAGTCGATTCCATATATTTTTCAAAATCTTCGCCGCCATATTGAGACCGCAATTATTAATTTTGGATTTTTGACTGCATGTTCGTAATCAGAGACCCCAAAAACCCCCGAGTAACTATATTTAGTCGATTCCATATATTTTACAGAATCTTCGCCGCCGTATTGAGTCCACCATTTTTAATTTGGAATTTTCGACTACATATTCGTAATCAGCGACCCCAAAAACCCCCGAGTAACTATTTTTAGTCGATTCCGTATATTTTTCAAAATCTTCGCCGCCATATTGAGCCCGTAATTTTGAATTTGGAATTTTCGACTACATATTCATAATCAACGACCCCAAAAACCACCGAGTAACTATTTTTAGTCGATTCCATATATTTTTCAAAACTTCGCCGCCATATTGAGACCGCAATTATTAATTTTGGATTTTTGACTGCATGTTCGTAATCAGAGACCCCAAAAAC
>JAUMHM010000004.1:4820521-4831115 GCA_032362435.1 Melikaiella ostensackeni
CAGCCGATTCGGTTGATCGCTTGGCAGACGCTCCGCGCGGGAAGGCTCATTACTTTTCAATCAAACCCTGTATAATGAACTATGCGTAATTCTGTATTTTAAGTTTAGCTTCAACTTTACTGTATTAAAATTTTAATGTTAAACTAGGTATTTCTTTCATTATTATGAGTAAAAAAATATTGCATGCTTCACTCTAAAGATCGAGAGATACAACAATTGAGCGTCCGGATTGCACAACGACCTTAGCGCGTGGACTCAGCCAGTGTAGTAGGTAAGAGAAGGGATAACGCGTTTCTACGGGCCCAGTTAATTGGACAAATAATTTTAAAACTGCCGTCATACCGTTAATAATTATCAGATCGTGTTGATTTTTGCATAGAAATACTCATGAGTCTTTAGCGCTTCTAACGAACCTAATTAAATGACTTATTTTTTATATTTTCGATTTTTCAACAATACCCGAACTTTTTTTAACTTTGAGGTGAAAATCTCAGTTATAAATTTTAAAACAGAGCGAAATGAACAATATCAGTTAAGTTCTTATACATGAAGTTATATCACATCCAAAATTCAAATCGATTGGTTTGTATTAACAGCAATGACGAGCATAGATAAAGAAAGGCTGGGTCCGACGCTTAATCGTCGCTCGCCCCTTTTCACACGCAGCGTCGGACCGAGCCCCTGTTTATTTATGCTCGTCATTGCTATTAATACAAATCAATCGATCTGAATTTTGGATATGTTATGATTTAATGTATAAGAACTTAACTGATATTGTTTATTTCGGTCTCTTTTGAAGTTTATAACTGAGATTTTCACCTCAAAGTTATAAAAAGTTCGGGTGTTTTAAAAAAATCGAAAATATAGGAAAAAAAGTCATTTATTTGGGTTCGTTGGAAGCGCTAAAGACTTATGAGTATTTCTATGCAAAAACCAACACGATCCGATGATTATTAACGGAATGACGGAGTTTTAAAATTATTTGTCCAATCAACTCGGTCCGTAGCAACGCGTTATCCCCTCTCTTACCTAATAAGCTGGCTGAGTCCACGCGCTAAAGTCGTTGTGCAATCCGGCGCTCAATTGGAACTTTCAGTGGACTACAATAATAACTCTGCAATCGGTGAATGACTGCGTCTTTTCTTCGGCCTGATGTTTTTGAAGCCAGAAAATGTTTTCCCATGCTTTTTAAGTGATTTAATGTTCATCATGCCGAACGATGCTAGAGTATTCCATTTCAAGAATTACTTATTCAGCACGTACATAGAAACAGCTTTTACGTATTCGCCAACATTGTGGACTGAAGCTACTTCCGATTTAAAAGGACCACGAATGCATGTGAGTCATTTCACGCTCGCTATAACAAGTCGTTTTAAGGTAAATGTCTCAGTTTGGGCGAGTGACCCAGTTTAGGCGAATGCTCAGATACTATAGGTAAATCCGTGGCAATCCTAAAGTTAATGACACTAGCAATAGTTTAATTACATTCTAGAATGGATTAAATATATTTTTTATATAGGTTTTATAGTCATTTTATTATTTATTCGTATTGTTTAAACGTAAAATAGTCACGCGCGTCGCCATCTGCGACTGATCGAGCATAACATTGCTCTCGGCTTGTTACTTCGGGAGTTGACACGATGCGTTATTTTTTTGTCACAACAGTGCTTGAAATATTTTGTGGTGCGAGTGTTTCATTGTAAAGTAAGTAATAATTATAAGTTTTTCAAATGGGCTCGTCAATATAACTCAAAGTTAATACATAATTCGTATATTTCTTGCCTCCCTAATACCGATGAAAAAAACGGTTGGAGGAGTTTGAGCGAGTGTTTACAAATAACAAGGTTACATCAAAATTATGCGTTTTTTTTATGAAAAGCACACTATCTCAATTCTTAAAGCTTTCTCCTGTCATGACGCGTGTTTTTTTTATACATTTGTGTTGAATAATTGATAAAAAAGTACGCGAAACGATTACAATGACAATGTGACAGCCATTTCTTCCCGCCATATTCGGGACAGTGTGAATTTGGTCTCAGTATCAATCACGATATCCCACAACTGTAGGAAATCAAACATGGCGTCGCTCGCCCAAACTGGGACATTCGATTCCCCCAAACTGGGTCAGAGACAAAATTCATTCGCCCAAATAGGTTCATCGGAACAGTATGAAATATTCTCCATTAGTCAATAAAAATTGTTTGTTTATATCGATAAGCAGACAAAATGTTGATGAAAAAAGGTTCAAACTGTGCGATGTTAGAAACATTTCTCGATTCATAAGATTTAAAACACTTTTACAAGGAAAATACGCCGCACAAATCCTTACATTCGCCCAAACTGATACATTTACCTTAACTATTTTAGGGACTTCTAAGGGTTGTACGCAAGTATTTTCTGCCAAAAAATACTTACTTGTGCAAAAAAACATGTCTTCCTAATATCCTTTTAGATTAATCAGAAAATCTTGTGTGATTTTAGTTATTAAGAAATGTCGATATTTCGGATTTAATGTTTAAGAGATAATAAAACAACCCTTAAAGTAAATTCAGAAATCTTTCCTAGCAAGTAAACGTGTCTTGTACTTATTTTGAAGTTATTTCAAAGACATATTCTTGCTATGCACGCTTCCTGTACTTATTTGAAATTGTTTTCATACCGTAGAAGTTGAATAGAAAATCTCTAGTGATTTTAGTTACGAAGAGATGATGATTTTCATACGTGGACGTTTAAGGTACGAAAACACTCCCAAAACATGCTGTATGCTCAAAAAATAGTTAAGCTTTCTAGTCCGTGGGTATGAACCTCTCGTTTCGGTATGTCTGATTGTCAAAATGTAAAAGTTTTAGCCAAATCTATAAAAGATATTTTGAGAAAATAAAACATTTCACTAAAATGAGCATTTTGTCATTAAAATAGTGAAAAAATTGAAACTTTGACATGTGATTGTCTAAAAACTGTCCTCTTTTCTCACTTTTTCTTTTGAAATTTTCAATTTGTAGGTTCGAAAATACAAAAAAAATTATTTTCAAATCTTTTAACAAAAGGCAATTTTCTGTAGGTACATTTGGTGCGGGGTCCTTAAGAAAAAATTTAAAAAATATAACAATAAGAATAAAATATGAAATTATTTAAATAATTTTCATTACCAAACAATTTAATTGATTATTTACTAATTAATTCATTTTTTTACTGATAAGTTACATTTTTAATTACTATCAACTGTTCATTTTCAGAATGAGATCGCAAGAACAGTATTTCCCAATACTGTGTCTCAATTATGTTTATATTTTTAATGCGAAAAATGGTCACAACATATTATTTATGATTTATACAACATTCACTGCGAATTACAAGTGTCCTGCAGGTAAGTACGATATAAAATGCTGAGAAAGTGTTGATGTGAAGATTTTGTTATACAAAATTATTTGTTCGTTGATGAAAAAAAACATCCTACACATTTGCAATAAATAAAAATCACTTTTCTATCACAAAATTAATCAAAAACGACAAAAAAGTACCCACACGGGGTGATGACAAGAGATTTATTTTGACAAGAGATTTATTTTGAAAAAACGGAACTGCATTTTTTCGCCCCTTAAGGCAAGCAAAAATGGTCAATTTAGAGAGGTCATACCTCATGACCTATTACAGGTAGGATATTGTTCCTTTTCAGAATTTACTGCAAATTCAGTCTACTTTCACTTACCTGTAGATCACTTTTCCATAAAGTCATTAGATTCGAAGGTACAGAGCTTTTCTGAAAACATAGTGATTTTCCCCCGAAAAACCGAAAAACTGGGTATTTTCAAATTACCAGAACTCGGAACCTATTAAAGATAGAAAGTGTTATTTTCTTGTAGTTTTCCTCATAATTTTGTGCACTATCTTTTTCCTGTAGAACATTTTGCTCAAAAATGAAATGAGAATGGTTCGTCCACGCAAGAGTGAATTTTGTAACTGTTCTCAAAAAAAAAAAGAAAAAAAAACGGGTCAAGCTAGGTCACTTAAGCCATGTATTCAGTTCCATTCCAAATTAAAAATTTTAAAAATTACACTATTTAAACGAAATAAAAATTGTAATATGCCAGACAGACGCGCCATTATACATTTCGAACCATTTCCTGAATTTTCAGCGCAATATTCACATTCTTCAAATTATAAAGACCAAAAATATAAGCCATGTAAGTTGTCGCGTTACACTCTGGTGCATACCCTCAAGTTCGACTGCCAAACATTTTCTCTACATGTTTTTTTTAATAGGGCAATTTTGTTTTGAAACCTGGTCTTCCCTAAAGCATTCAACATAATTTTTCACCATTTTTTGTGTAATTCCAAAAATATACATTGTTATCAAAAACTTGTTGGTGTCAGATATCAAGAAATGGAAGAAGAAGTCTTTGTACATGCAACTGCAAGTTTCGGAGGTATTTACTTTGAATATTCGAGTACCTAAGAAACGTTCAAAAAACATCCCAGGATATTGTATGGATATCCTGGATATACTGGGGTGTTCTTGAAAAATTTAGAGAAGGAGTTGCCATTATATCTGAAGCATGATTTTATCTCCAAGTCTTAGGCCTAATATTTGTCATTTTCAAAGAAAAATTTAGATGATGGAGAGTCCCTAGTTACCCTCGACTTCGCCGAGAACTATAGCTTCAAGATACAGGATGCAGTTCAGTCGTATCTTTGGTCAAATGATCAGGCTACACTGCATCACTATGTCATCTATTATAAAAATGAGACGACCATTGTTAAGAAATGTTTTGATGTAATGACAGAAGTCAATAAGCGTGATACCGTCGCGGTTCACTTATTTAACACAAAAATGAAAATTCATTCGAAACTTATTTTTAGAAGCGAAAATGTAAAGAGAATAATTTCTTCTCTGACGGATGGGCAGCTCAATAAAAAACAAGTTCAATTTTATAAATTTTAGAAACACGGAAAAGGGGCCTGCGATGGAGTAGGAGGAACCGTGAGAAGATTAGCATCACGTGCGAGTTTGCAAAGGCCTGTCAATAATTAAATAACCACACCATATCAATTATTTCAGTGGACAGAACAATATTTCGATAATATCGTTTTCGAATTTTGTTCCAAAACTGAACGCGAAAAACAAGCAATAACACTGCGAAAACGTTTTGAAAAAGTCAAAACGTTAAAAGGAACGTGACTGTATCATTCTTTCAAACCTATTGAATGTAAAAGTATTGAATGTAGAGAAACGTCAGTTTCAGAAAATTCCGTTGTCCATGAATTGTTGTAATTGTTTTCTAACCATGATGTACATAATCGCTGTAAAAAATTTTAACTGATAAACCTTATCATGCTTTTAAGAGAGTAAACAGTTAATTTTTTCCATTTCATCATCTTCGCACTAAGTAAAACAGGTCACAATAAATGCTCTCTCGGAAAAACTGCGCCCCGTGAAATGGTGAGCGCTCTGATTTATCACGCAGCGCAGCATTATTTCAATCATAATTACCAAAGTAATCGTGGCACGAATTTTTTCTCAACGAATTCAGATTCCTCTGAATTTTGTTGTCAAGTAAAATTTTTTTCAGATTTCAAGAAGGTCCAGAACACAACAAAAAATCAATTGTTTATAAATAATTTCATTGAAAATTATGGAAAAATGAATTTTTTGGAAATTCTAGTATAATTTTCCGAAGCCTATTTTATTCTATTCGACATGCCCTATTTTCATCAAGATTAATTAATCGGTTCAAGAATAACAAGGTTTGGTTTGAAAAAATACCGAAAATTTCATTTAATAATAACTTTGCTAAAAAAAATCCGATTTGGTCGAGTAATTTTTATAGTAGCTATTTATTTATATTTATTTCGTGCTGATTTTAAGATTTCTGACCCAGAAGGCACATTAGGAAAAAAGTAATTCAGTGTTTGTCTAATGAATTAGTAATATTTTAACATTTCAATAATGAAATAATAAAAATATCACTGCTAGCCTCGATTAAGTTCAATCGAAAAGTGCTTGAACATCCAGTTTCTCTTTCATAAGTGTTTCGAGGATGCACCCGGTTATTTTTAGCTTAGAAAGGGAAAATCGTACCACGCAATCTAAAACGATTTTTTCATTTTTAATGATTCAAAATCTTATTTTTTCGAAAACGACGCAAAATATGGATAGCTGTTCATAGTTCAAAATTGTTCCCATTCTTGAAATCTATAAAATTATACGCTCACCAGATGTGTATCCTGTGTATTTTAAGGAATTTTTCCAAAATAATAGAAAAAGACAATCAAGATCGACTAAAATAACATTTAGCTTAACGAACTTTAACATTTAATTTTTAAAACTGTTTGTTTTTATTTCAGTAAAAATTTTAAACTAAACTCATTTTTAGTCGATTTTTTCTATTTTTTGGAAAAATCAGTTAAAATACAGAAAATAAACATCTAGTAGGGGTATAATTTCATAGATTTTAGGGAGTGGAACAATTTTGAATTATGAACTGCTATTCGAATTTCGCACCGTTTTCAAGGAAAATGAGATTTTCAATCGTTAAAAATGAAAAAGATCGTTTCTCTCAAAAACACATTGTACGATTTTTTTCTTGACTTAAAATAATCGGGGAGCATCCCCAAAATACGTAGAAAAGAGAAACTGGATGTGCAAGTACTTTTGGATTGAACTTAATCGAGGCTAGCCTTGACATTGAACGTGAAATAAACGACCCAACCAATGTCAGATGTACTTTTATACACACCTAAATACAGTAAGGTGAAATAGATTGAGTGTGGAAATCATTTTAGTTTTTTCATTTTGAAGCAACAACTTGTAAATGCTTTATTTGCAAGTTTCACAATAATACCTTCGGCTTGGTGCATAAATGACGTTATGCTAATGTGACTCATCGTAAGCCTAAGGCTTATAGTTTCAACAAGGCTGAAAATGTTTCACAATGACGTTCTTTTTTTGAACTTTCCTATTTGTCATGTTTCACATACCTGTAACAATTTTTCAATTAATAAATTCATTCTTAAATAAATTGATATATTTTCACGAAGCAATTAGGAGTTACCCACTATCGGATCAGTAAATATTTCGACTAATCGAATCAGTAATTTTGTACATATCTTAAGCGGCTAACTGTTCTCTATTTGAATGAGTGAAGTTTCACTAAATACGTCTTTGTGAGTCTCTCAATTTTTAATCGTTCAATCCGGAACATTCCAAAATTTAAAATGTAGATACTTTTCCAGAATTATTTTGTCACGTGCATTAAATTTGAAATTTTTTAATTTTGGATGTTCCCAATTTTCAATTGCGAAATTTTAAGCAGGCTTTTGATATAATATTGTAAAATCTTAGTAAAACAATAATTCTGAAGAAGCCAGAAAAAGAGTCTAAGAAACAAAGTTTTGATGCTCGAAAACAGAACTACATAAAAAAATAGCACAGGAAGATCCTGAAAAACATAATTAATTTCAAATCGATTGATAAATATTTCGATTGGGCGCATCAGAAAAATATGTTTGCAAAAAATCTTATATAACTCGTGTCTGATAGAAATCTGTTTTCAAGAAACAAATATTTCACCTGTGATTTTTGATAATCGAACCGCCTCAATTTGTTCATGTTTCAGTAAAGAAAATCCACATGTCTAAGATATTTTGCAATTATTTAAACAATTATTGATAATCTACTTACACCTTTTCATAGAAAAGGTGGAGAAAATTCTAGTTTTTTGAAATATCTTACACTATGTCGCGTATTACTGAGTATCTCCTTATCTCAGAACGTATACCCTAATGGTTTACACAATAATCATTTGTTTCAACAATTAATTTCGGTTGTTCTAATAGATGTAGTTCTTTTTTTCTCAAAATCGCCCCCGTAGATTGATGGAATCTGTGAACTGAAAATAATTTGTATCTAGATCGTTACTAAAAACCGGTGTATGAAGAGACCAGGACATTAACGAACCCTCTAAGAACGTAATATATACGATTCTACGTTGATGAGTATGACCGTTAATGCGTTAGGAAAATTATTCATGTTCAACGAGATCGGTCTGAAAAAATGACTACCCATAACGTACTGAAGAAAGGGCTTTAAATAAATGATTAATGTTTGTACAATTGGGTATAAGCTTTGACATACGAAAATACTAAATAATAAACGTCAAATTTTGAGTTTTCAAAAAACTAGAATTTTCTCCACGTTCCCTATGAAAATTCACGATTAATAGGGAAAAAATTGTTTAATAAAAATGAAAATTGCTAAAATAACTGCTGAATATCCTTAACAAAAATGTATTACTCTTAACATTCGTTAATTGTAACATTGGTTTCAGAGAATAATAACTTTTCACGATCAACAGGAGAAAAAATTGCTTAAGCGAATTAAAATTGTTTATTCAATTGCCAAATATACTGAAAAACACATATATTGCTCTTAACATTCGTTATTTGGTCATGAAATACAGAAAATAATAAATTTTCACGATTCACAGGAAAAAAAATTGTTCAAGCGAATGGTTATTGCATAAACAATTTATAATTAGTTAAAAAATACTTGAAAACCTGTCACTTATCGGCTAAAAATAAATTATGTTGAAAAATATATAAAAAATACCATTTTTACCATAAATTTTACATACAACTGCTGTTTTCCATTTTGGGGTATTTTCTGGGCACAATTCAAGGGGGCTGGGAGGGTCAAAATTGAAAGTTATTGGGTGGAAATTATTCCTTTAACTTTCTTCAGAAAGTGCCCGAACTTCATTTCACAAAAAGTTAATAACGAGTACTTCTTTTATTTCTACAGATATAAATTTGGCCCACCCTGATGGTATATTCTTTTCCAACAGGGAATAATATACTCACAAGTGGATGATGGCAGGCTAAAAGTACATAGAAATTTGTAACTCGGAACATTGAGAATTTTAAATCGTTCAATTTTAATACATTTTCCAAGTTTAAATATGTAGAACGATACGAAGCAGGCTTCTGATTTGCTATTGTAGAATTCTAACAACTCAAAATTTAAAATTATTCAATTTTTAGTGCTGGGAACATTTTGAATTGAAAAATTTTAGTTTCTTATCGTGCGATCCAGGAATCTTAATAAATCAAACTATCCTAATTTTTGGGATTTATATGGTGCCGTGTAGTTTAAAATTTTAAGTGTTTATCTTTAAATACTTTCTTATTTTGGAAGCTTGGAATGTTAATTAATGAAATTCTCAAGGCTACTATTTCGAAATTCAAACAATTTTAAACATTCCATCTAAAACCGTGTTCAATTTTGAAAATCTTAGAATGAAACGTATTTAAATTAGATGAACCTTCCAGTTAAGAATGAATCATACTCCTCTTTTTCAGTTAAAAATTGACTAAAAATTCTAATGCCTTATTTTTTGTTGTTACACCAAGTTATGTACCTTTTCTCAAGTGGCCTTTTTTCAAGTTGATGCTATAAATTCACTTCTTCATGCGCCAGCGTTACCTCTTCATGTGTCAATTATACTTGGGAATATTCTAGTTTTATTCTGGTTTCATTCAAAAAAATCATATTTTTGACGCAAAGAAGTTGAAAGAAAAAATTATTTTTCAAGCTAGAATCTATATTATGTCGATGGCTAGCTATATATTGTTTAAATAAAGAATGTAGATAAAAACGGTGTTTGCCAAGCTGTATCAGAGTTCCTTTGCTTTCATGGTAGCAAATTGCCTGACCATTTGTAGGAGAGGATCTCTTCCATTTGCAACTTTGTAGGCTCTACCCACGATAATTCGGTTATAAAAAATCTGGATGTTCAGAATTCCGCGTCCACCTTGACGGCGTGGCATGTGCAATCGCGGAACGGACGAATGTGTATGCAAGCTCTTCTGCATATGCATGATTTTACGTGTGGTGATATCAAGGGCCACCAGCTCGAGCTTTGTCCATGGAACTACCCCAAACGAGTAGATTAGAATCGGGACGGCAAGCATGTTAGTTGCAGATACTCGTACGTTGTTCAATGCCGAGAGATTGGAAGACCAAATCCGCCGAAGGAGATTTTTGTATCTCTTTTGAAGAGATTCCTTTACTGATGTTGCGTCCTGAATGCGGCTCTGGGGCACGCCTAGGTACGAATAGGTCTCTCCAATGTCCAGGTGTCTAATAACATTGGTCTCTACGAGCTCAGGGTACTCAGGAACGCCATTAATTCGTCCTCGCTTTAGATGAATCTTGGCACACTTTTCCAGTCCTAAGTCCATACCGATCTCTTTTGTGTACCCCTCGACGACATCTAGAGTATTTTGAAGTTGGCTTTTGTCTTTGGCATAGATTTTTAGGTCATCCATATAAAAGTAAGTAACCTTATGTTTGCGATTATTAGTTTTGCCGTAGAGATATCCAGGAGATGTGCGTAGTGCGAGAGATAGTGGCAGAAGTGTGATGCAAAAGAGGAGGGGACTCATGGTATCGCGCTGAAAGATGCCCCACTGGTAGGTGAAGCTGTTCGTTGTCACACGATGATTTCCAGATGAGATTTTAAATCTGGTTTTCCAAAGGGGCATCAATCTCTCTATGCACCTCACTATGTGTGGATGAACCTTCAAGCTTTCCAAC
>JAUMHM010000004.1:4909460-4939664 GCA_032362435.1 Melikaiella ostensackeni
GCACGATGGTGAAACTCTTTCGTAATAGCAGCGCCATCGGGCGGTGAGGCTAAGTACTTGTTGAGTGACCCTCGTATCCCCTTTCAGGGCAGTTGTCATCGTTTACAGAATCTGGCGGAGTAGCAGGATTTCGTCACTCGTTCAAGCAACAAGATCATACTGAGAGAAAATCTCGTTCATCATTATCAAAATAACAAAGATGCATACATCACCTGATATTACTGTGGGATCAAACATATAATTATGCAGTGCTTTCGACTAGTGCTTCGACTAGCTTTGAATTTCCGCTGAGCGAGAAATCGGACGAGTGGAGTCTGGTCAGTTGGATTCAAAGTTTTTCCGAAGTTACGTATCAAAGATTAAAGACTGGGACCGTGGTACCGAAACGACTCAGGATTTGTACTCAGCGACCTCGAAAACATAGAATATAACCACTTTGCATTGAAAAAATGCATGTTTCACATAAAATTACCAATTTACCACGTTTTTTTGAGGTTGGAGACGAAGTGTGACGTCATAAAACCACAACGACTCCGGATTCGTACTCAGTGACCACGAAAACATAGAATGTGAGCACTTTTCGTAGACAGGAATCATGTTTCACCTGAAACCAGCGATTTTCCATGGTTTTTGAGGTTAGGGACGAAATGTGACGTGATGGAGTCAAGCTAGCTCCGGATTCCGATTCAGTTTCTGGAGCTGACAACTTTTTTTTTGTAGAGCTGTGCAATTGACTTTTTCCTTATCATTCCTATTATATCAAAATACAAAAAAAAGGTATTGGAAAATTGAAAATAAACGAAATGAGAACCATTTTTTAGAAAATTAGAACATTTGGTTAGTCTATAAGTAAAATTGTTTCATTCGAAGAGCTCTACTGAAAGCTCCTTTTCCATTTTTCGATATTTTGTACCTTTTTTGATTGTCTGCAAAAATATACATTTAGAAAAAAGATTTTGGTGCAGAATGCCGAATTAAAATAAGAACTCTTTGTAGAAATCTTCGAAAGAAATAATTTTTTTTTCTTGGAACTTTTTACGCATCTCGCTTGTCTTCGAAAAAAAAAAAATATTTTTTATTTTCAGAAAAACTGTCGGCATTTTGTCAATTTTCAGCTTTTTCATGTTTTTTGAAAGATATTGAAAGACTGAGAAACCCTGCATCCGAATAAAAAATAAAAAGTTAATTATCTAAATTATTTCAAAAGATACTGGATTTGAAAAAGTGCATGTTTTTCTTCAAAAATTTTTGGGTGCAAAATATCGAATTAGAAGAATAAGAAATTTTTGTAGAACTCTTTGAAAGAATATTGAAGACCAAATGTAACATACGGAAGTATAAAATGCACGAGTGGTAGCAATTTTTTTGAAAATCCTGTATTTCTGAAAGTAATGAAGGTAATTAGCTTTTCCCTTCTTATTCTGATGAGGGGTTCCTTATTATTACGAAATAAACAAAAAAAAGTATTTTAAAGTTGAAAAGTAACAAAATGAAACCATTTTTCGGAAAATCAGAAAACTTGGTTAGTCCATAACCAAATATTTAATTAATTATTTTTTTCGAAGAACTCTACTGAAAGCTCCTTTTCGATTTTTCGATATTTTGTACCCCTTTTGAATGTCTAGAAAAAAAAAAATTTTTTATCGAAAAATTTTTAGTTAAAAATATCGAATAAGAAGAATAGAAACTCTTTGTAGAACCCTTCGAAAGAAGCAATTTTCCTTGTGAACTTTTTTACGTATCTCGCTTGTTTTTGAGAAAAAAAAACATAATTGTTCATTTTCAGAAGAACTGTCGCCATTTTGTCAATTCTTATCTTTTTAATGTTTTTTGAAGGATTTGGAAACAACGAGAAACCCTGCATCCGAATCAAAAAGAAAAAGTTCATCATCTAAATTATTTTTTTTTGAAACTAGATTTAATAAAGTGTCTGTTTTTTAAGAATTTTTTGGTGCAAATTATCTGAAAAATGGAACAGGAACTTTTTGTAGAACTCTTCGAAAGGTTATTCATTTGACTAAATGTAACATCCAGAAGTATAAAATCCACGAATAGTAGCATTAGTACTAAAAAAATTTGAAAAAATGGGATCAATTTTTGTTTAATTCTGTAATTTTCCAAATAATAAAGATTACCTTTTTTTCTCATTATGATGAGAGGTTTCTTATTATTTCAAAATACACAAAAAAAGTATTGGAAAGTTGATAATTAACAAAATGAAAACCATTTTTCCGAAAAGCAGAAAATTTCGTTAGTCCATAAGCAAAATTGTTTCTTTCGAAAAGCTCTACTAAATGCTTCTGTTCCACTTTTCGATATTTTGCACCCTTTTTGGGTGCCCACAAAAAAACACATTTTTTTCAAAACATTTTTGGTACAAAATATCGAATTAGAAGTATAAGAACTTTTAGTAGGAATCTTCAAAAGAAGCAATTTTTCCTGGGATCTTTTTTACGTATCTCGATTGTTTTTTTGGAAAAAAGCATAATTTTAAATTTTGAGAAAAACGGTCGGTATTTTGTGAATTTACAACATTTTGATGTTTTGTTAAAGGACTTTTGACAGAATGAGAAACTCTGCATCCGAATCGAAACGAAAAAGTTAATTATCTCAATTAATTCGAAAAATACTAGAAAAAAAGTGTTTTTTTTCAACAAATTTTTGGTGCAAAATATCGAAAAAAATGGAACAGGAACTTCTTGTTGAACTCTTCGCAAGGACAATAAATTGACTAAATGTAACATCCTGAAGTATAAAATACATGAAAGTAGCATTAGTACCAAAAAATTAGGAAAAAAATGGGCGCAATTTTTTTGAAAATTCTGTATTTTTCAAAATAATTAAGATAATTAATTTCTTCTTTCTTATTATGATGAGGGGTTTCCTATTACTTGAAAATCCACAACAAATGTATTGGAAAGTTGAAAAATAACAAAATAAACTATTGTTCTGAAAATCAGAGATTTGATTAGTCAAAAAATAAAATTTGTTCTTTCGAAAAGCTCTACCAAAGGCTCTTTCTTTATTTTTCGATATTTTTTACCCTTTTTAAGTGCCTGCAATTTTTCTTTAGAACTTCTTGACGTTTCTCGCCTGTTTTTTTAGAAAGAAACCATAATTTTTCATTTTCAAGAAAATGGTCGCCATTTTATCAATTTTCAACTTTTCAATGCTTTTTGCCGGATTTTGAAACAATGAGAAAACCTGCATCCGAATAAAGAATGAAAAGTTAATTATCTAAATTATTTCGGAAAATACTAGATTGAAAGAAAGTTTGTGTTTTTTCCAAACATTCTTTGGTGGAAAATATCGAAAAAATAGACCAGGAACTTTTTGTACAACTTTTCGAAAGGAAAAATCGGCCTTCGGACTTTCTTCCGTAACTCGTTTGGTTTTTTGAGAAGAAAAAAACAAAATTCTTTTATTTTCATGAAAACGGTCGCCATTTTGTTAGTTTTCAACTTTTTAATACATTCTTTGCAGATTGCGGAACGTGCAAAAATATCCCATCAGAAATAGAAACGAACAGTTGAAAATTTTATTTTCAAAAATACCGGATTCTCATAACAAATTATGTTTTTTTCTGAACAAAATTTTGAAAAAATTCTTTAGAACTCGACTGATCAGAGTTAGACAATTTTTTTTGCATCGCTGCATGAAAATTTATTAATTGGAATGTATTTTTTCAACAGTTCAAATTTTAGATTGTTTATTGGTATGTATATGGGTGAAATTCAAAAATTTGGAATTACACAATTTTAAACATTCTACATTATAATTAATAAAATAAGTAACTTTGGGGTTATTTGAAATTATTTTCAAATTAAAAAATAATGAGAATATCGATTATTTTCCTTCTTGGAACTAATTTCACCTGATGAAAATATATTTTGTGGATTTTGTGTTATATCGAATAACAAGGTTATTCAATTTTTTTTTATTTTAAATTTTTACGTGGAAATTACTTAATTTCTAACAAAATTTGCGAAAGATGGCCCTGTTTTCAATAAACTTCCCCTTTTTCTTGTTTATTCGTTCAAATGTGAACTGAAATAATAGAACCAAATAATAAAATCAAACTATTTTTGGCGAAAAGTTAATTTTTTCTATTGAAAGCTTACTTATTTTGTTGAAAATTCAACTATTTGATTATAAAGTAATCTTTTTTGGTGAAAAATTCAACTATTTAGTTGAAAGTTGATCTACTTTGTTAAAAATTCATTTTCCGGTTGAAGACTTATCTCCTCGATTGAAAATTTAACTACTATGTTAAAAATTCGTTTTATTCTTAGTTAAAAATTAATTTTTCTATCAAAAATTTAACTATTACATTTCTGGTTTAAAATTTATCTTTTTTTGTTGAAACTTTTTGTCCTTGATTGAGAATTTAACTATTTTGTTCAATTTTTTTCTTGCTTAAGAATTAATTTTCTTGACGAAAAAATATGTAACGATCCCATTTTTGGTTGAAAATTATTATTTTTAATTGAAAATTGATCTTTTCTCATAGAAAATTCATGTATTTTGTTCCAAATTCGGCTTTTTTAGACGAAAATTCAACTATTTGGTTAAAATATCAACTATTGCATCTTTCGCTAAGAATTCATCTTCTTTGGTTGAAAAATCAACTACATAGTATAAAGCTGAACTACTTTGGAAAAAATTAATTTTTTCTTGTTAAAGATTCGACATTTTAGTTGAAAATTCAACTATTTGGTTATAGATTATTCGTATTTTTGGCTTGAAAATTAACTTTTTTGTTGGAAATTAATATTTCTAATAAAAAATTGCTCTTTTCTAGTTGAAAATTCATGTTTATTTATTCAAAATTCAGCTTTGTTAGATGAAAATTCATCTTGGTGAAAATTCAACTGCTTGGTTTGAAAGTTGAACTACTATGTTAAATTTTTTTAAATTCACCTCTTTTGGTTACCAGTTAAACTATTTTGTTGAAAATTCGTTGTTTGTTTGGTTAAAAATGAATTCTTTTATCTGAAAATTCAACTATTCCATTTTTGGTACAAAATTCAACTATTTGGTACAATGCTCATGTGTTTTTCTGAAAATTCATTTTTTTCGGTAGAAAAATAACTTTCTTGTTGATGATTCATCTTTTCGGGTTTAAGAGTCAACTTTTTTCTGAAAGATTCGATTTCTTGGATTGAAAACTTAAACTCTTTTTTTTTTGAAAATTTGTCTTTTTGGGTAGAAAATTGATCTTCTTTGTTGAAAATTCATCTATCTGAATGAATATTGGACTATTCTTTTAAAAATTCGTTTTTTTTTTCTTTGAATTCAACTGGTTGAAAATTCGTCTTTTGGTAGAAAATTGTTCTTCTTGGTTGAAAATTCATCTATGTATGTAGATTAAAAATTCAGATAAGTGGTTCAAAATTCAACAATTTTGTTGAAAGTTCAACTGCCTTCGAAAAATTGCTTTTTTTTGTGAAATCTCGTGCAATCCTTTGCGATCCCAGGCAATCTTTTACATCCCTTGTAATCCCTCCTTATGAAAAAATATTATGGGAAATTCAATACAGTTCTCTAATGATTTTCCTATAATGAATTTCTTATAATTATTTAGTGATTCTAGAAAAAACATTATAGAAAATCAATATATGAATAAATAATCATAAAATATTTTTAAAAATTCATGCAAAAAATAGAGAATCTATGAAAGAATGATTTATTTGTTTACTTACCGTATGATTTCAAATCATTTCGAGGGATTTTACAAGATTCCACAGATTTCAAGGAATTTTACAGAACCCAAAAAGAGTTAAAAGATTTCAAATACATCATTGAATTTCAACGAATTTCGAGGAATTTCAAGGAATGGGGATGTTACATGAAATGAGATGAAAATATTTTTAGGAACTTGAAGCAGTCATGTTACTTTTTTAAATTTCGACCAATTAGGTTTCGCGGCCGTCGCGGCTTTCGACCTTGACAGCATATTGTCTAAACTAACCTAAAAATGCCGAAAAACGAGAAGTCAAAAATTCGAAAGTATAAACCGAATCAAGAGGGACTAAAAATAGAAGCAAAAAATGGATGTGAAAATCGGCGAATTCTCTAAAGAATGTAGGTTATTAGCTAAGAAGTGTTTTGTGCCTTAATATGATCGAAAATATCTTTGATGTGATTCTAGAGACGATAAAGATCTGCACAACATTTTTGGGCAATGGGCAGAAGCAGTCGGCCTGACGGGTGAAAAAATGATACTTAGTGTAAACTTTATAGAAAACTTTCCACTTGTTTCCACTGACATGAAATCGAGAGTGCTAGGTTTGCCCGCAATACGTAAGTGGAATGGCTGGAATCGCGAGACAATGGTAATTCTTTTCTCCGTGATTATTACTAATTGTTATTTGATAATACATGAAAGCCGTTCAGAGACATTTATACATTCAGATACATGTTAATGAAATATTTAAAAAAAAATAAAATTCACATAATTCAGGTAGTTTGAATTTTCCCGCGGAAAATGACGTCACACAGATATAGCCGAACGATGCTTTTGGCGAAAAATGCCGCGAGCGGGCTCAATATTCAAACTTAATTTATGAAGAAAACATGTTTCTTTTTCAATAAAAAACTTTTCCTTCCTGAGATATGTCAATGAACTATTAAATAATCAAAATATCTTTTCATCTCATTTCACGCAACGTCCCCATTCCATAGAATTTCCAATGAATAAGACTAATGTAATTTATATTCAAGGGATTTCAGATTATTTCTACTTATTTTAATCGATTTTTACGATTTACAAAGATTTCAAGGGATTTCAAAGAATTCCTAGAGAACTCTAGGGAATGAACCTAATCTAATTTCAAAGGAATTCCATGGGTTTTAACAATCGCAAGAATTATGAAGAAGTTAAAAAAATTTGAAAGCATTTTAAAGATTTTAACTCGGACTTTGAAGTCATTTTGAAAGATTGAAAAGAAATTCAAGAGATTTCCCAAATCCCAAGGGATGGCAAAAAATTTTGTATGATTTCCAAAGATTTCAAGGAACTGGAAAGGATTTCACACGATTTGAAAAATTTTATGGAATCTCAAAGTATTTCAAAAATTTTAGGAGATTTAAAAAATTTCAAACCATTTCAAAGAGTTTTGTAGGATTACTAAAGATTTTAAGCTCGATTTTAAGGGATATCTAGAGAACTTTGCAAGATAAATGAAAAAAAATTAAATTTCAATGTATTTTTAGCAATTTCAAAGATTTCGAAGGGGAAAGTTTTTTATTGAATTTCCAAGAATTTCAAAGATTTCTAGGGATTTCAACGTCTTTTTTCAGAGAAATTTAATGAATAACTTCAACTCAATTTATATTTAAGGGATTTCAAATGATTTCTATTTATTTCAATGTATTTTTACGGTTTACAACGATTTCAATAAATTTTAAGGGATTTCAGCGAATTTCTAGAGAACTTCAGGGAATAAATTAAATTTTATTTTGAGGAATTTTTCTCTTTTTGCTTGAGCAATTGAAGATGAAAAGTGTTTGAAATTCAAGAATTTTGGTAGTAAAACGTTTCAAGTCGATTAACTGTAAATATAAATTAATTAAAGATTTTTGATATTAAACTCAAATATTCAAAATTTAATAAGAATTAATTGTGAAAATTTAAGAATGAACAATTCTAAATCAATTCAAAATTGAACGATTTTTAATTTAAAGGTTTTAAATGTTTTAAACAGAAGTAATTGAATAATTATTTATTAAACATTAGCTAAAGAGTAGAATACTTCATGGAAAAAAAATGAAATACTGTTTAAAAAATGATGCTTATTGATGTTCTTTTATTATTTGTTCTTTACTACAAAGTCAAACAAAAGCTCAACAATTAAAAAAAACGTAACTTTCTAGCATTACTTTAACATAGTGTAGTTATAAACAAATGAATAATAAATAAATGAATTGTTCAAACAATTATTTTTGTTAACTTTAAATGATAGGTGCCTCACTCGATGTGACTCTTGGACAAAAAGCTGAAAATTTCAGAAAAACCTTTCTAACTTTCCAATTCTATTCTAAGAAAGAATGTTTATAAACAATATTAATTGCTTAAACAATTTATTTAAACGTCTGATTATCGGCAAAAAGTAACATATTATGCGTTGGAAATCATTTGTACTAAAAAAACGCAAAACAATAATAATTACCACCAAAAACTCGCAAAACCCAATTTTTCACTCATGGGGCTTGCGGAACCTCTAAATATCATTCTTTTCAAAAAAAAGGAAAACGCATTCATTTTTTTGTGGATTCGAACAAATTTGGGAGGGAGGGGAGAGAATAAAAATTTTAAAAAAAGAATTTTGTAATGCATTTTAAGCCACCCTACTGATTATCCTATAATCGTTTTCTGCATAATGATTTTCTATGATAAATTTCCTATAATCCATGGAATCTTTTCTAACCTCATGCAATCTTTTGCAATCCCTTTCAATCTTTCGCAATTCCATGCAATCTTTTGCAATCCCATGCAATCTTGCAATCTAGTGTACATAAAGAATCCGAGTATTTAATATTCTTATAAACAATTGAAACGAATCATTCATTTAAACAGAAAAAGGATTGTTAAAAATTCGATTAAAATTGTATTTATTGTTTCTCTCAATCCTTCAAGTTTCACATGCAATTTCTGCACAAAACACCTGCGGGTCTATGAACAATTTATGTTTTATGTCTTACTGACTCTATAAAACACAGAGAAATGTGGGTAATTAATATTCAGGGACACTTAAATGCAAATTGTGATTTAGAGCCTCTGTATAAAGTTTATAATAGAATGTAAAATGTCTTGTAATAAACAATATAATTAAGAATTTAGAATAATAATAAGTAAATATATACAGAAGACACTTGAAATATGAGAAAAATATGCATATCAAAAAATGGTTACACTTTAATGAATGATTTCATCATTTTTCAGTGATAACACGAGTAAAAATCATAAGTATCGGAGTGATCAATCATTGACTTCCCAAAGTATAAAAAAATGTATGACAAATGAGATAATCCCATACTTTAATTATAATCAAACAGTATAGAAGATAAATTCTCAACTGAAAAAGACGAATTTTAAAAAAATACATTAATTTTCTACAAAATTGTTAAATTTCGAAGTTAAAAATGACGAATGATCTACAGAACAGTTCAATATTCAATCAAAAATATGAATTTTCAAAAAGAAGTTGATTTTCAACCAAGCGGTTCAATTTTCAACCAAATAGCTGAGTTTTGAACTAAAATGCCGAATCTTCAATAAAAAAAAAATGAATTGTTTACAAAATAGTTCAACTTTAAACGAAGTAGTTGATTTTTCAACCAAAAAAGATGAATCTTTAGCGAAACATAGTAATAGTTGATATTTGAATCGAACAAGATTTGAATTTGAAATGAAAAGTAGCAGAATTCAACCAACAAATACAAATTTCGAACAAAATAGTAGAATTTTGATTTAAAAAATGACTTCAACAAAATGATTGAATTTTCTACAAAAGAATTGAATTTTTCACAAAGTAATGAGATTTTCAAGCAAATAGTTGAATTTTCAACCAAATGGTCGAATTTTCAACAAAAAAGTTGAATTTTCGACCAAAAAGATTATTTTGATAAAGTAGTTGATTTTTCTACAAAATAATTGAACTTTCTATAAAAGAGTTGAATTTTGAACCGAATTGCTGAATTTTTAACCTGTAAAGATGAATTTTCAAATAAAAAACATAAGATTTCAGACAAAAATGAAATTGTTGAATTTTCAGTTTAAAAAATTACTTTGCAGCAAGAAAAATTTCAACCACTTGAATTCAACAAAAAAAAGAATTCCTAACAAAATAGTTCAATCCTCAACCAAGTAGATGAATTTTCAACAAAGAATATTAATTTTTTACTCAAATAAAACGAATTTTCAACAAAAGAGTTAAGCTTTCAAGCTAAAAAGTCGAATTTCTTAGAAAAAATTTGACTTCTAAACCGGAAAAGATTAATTTTCAACGAGCAAGTTCATTTGTAAACAGGAAAGATGAAGTTTTTACCAAGTATTTGAATTCAACCAAAAAAATATGATTTTTTAATCAAATAGTGGAATCCTCGACCGAAAAGATGAATTTTCAACAAAACACAAGAATTTTGTATGAAATAAGTAAATTTTTAACTCATACTTGATATATTTCCTAACAAAAATGGAATAGTTAAATTTTCAGAAAAAGATAAATTTTTAACCAGATAAATAATGAATTTTCAACAAAATAGTTGAAATTTCAACTGAAGAGATGAATCTTAGAAATAAATGAATTATTGAGAGAGCAGTTCAACTTTCAACCAAATACTTTAATTTTAAATCAAGAAAGATGGATTTTCAAACAAACAGTTGAATTTTCAACCAAAAAAAAATGAATTTTCTACCTTGAAGATTAATTCTCTACCAAAAAAGACGAATTTGCAACAAAATTGTTAAATTCTGAAGTTAAAAAGACGAATTATCTACAGAAAAGTTGAATTTTCAACCCAAAAATATAATTTTTCAACAAAAAAGATCATTTCCAACTAAATAGTTTATTTTTCTACCAAATAGATGAATTTGGAACTAACATCCCGAATATTTAACCAAAAAAAAAAGAATTTTTTTACAAAGTAATTCAACTTGAAACCAAGTAGTTGTTTTTTCAACCAAAAAAGATATATTCTCAACGAAACATTGTTAGTTTTAACCAAATAGTTAAATTTTCAACCTAAAAATGAATTTTCTACCAAGAATATTGATTTCATACCGAAAAAAAATTTGACGTTAAAAATGACGAATTATCTACAGAATAGTTGAATTTTCAATGTAAAATATGAATTTTCAAAAAAAAGTCTATTTTCAAAAAAAAAAAGTTTATTTTCAAGCAAGCAGCTTGATTTTCTACCAAATAGTCGAATTTAGAATTAAAATGACGAATCTTTAGAAAAAAATGAATTGTTTACAAAGTAGTTCAAAATTTAAACGAACTTGTTGATTTTTCAACCAAAAAAGATGAGTTCCCAACAAAACATGTAATAGTTAATATTTCAATCAAACAAGATTTGAATTTGAAATAAAAAGTAGTAGAATTCAACCAAGAAATACAAATTTTGAACAAAATAGTTGAATTTCGACCAAAAAAGATGACTTTAACAAAATGGTTGAATTTTCAACAAAATAATTAAATTTTTCACAAAGTAATGTAATTTTTAACCGAATAGTTGAATTCTCAACAAAAAAGTTGACTTTCAACAAAATAATTGAACTTTCTATAAAAAAGTTGAATTTCGAACCAAATATGTAGCTGAATTTTTAACCTACAAAGATGAATTTTCAAACAAACAACATAAGTTTTCAACCAAAAATGAAATAGTTGAATTTTCAGTTTAAAAAATTACTTTTCAGCAAAAAAATTTCAACCACTTGAATTCAACGAAAAAAAAAGAATTTTTAACAAAATTGTTCAATCCTCAAACAAATAGGTGAATTTTCAACAAAGAAGATTAATTTTCTACCCAAATAAAACAAATTTTCAACAAAAAAGTTAAGTTTTCAAGCTAAAAAGATAAATGTTTTAGAAAAAGGTTGACTTCTAAACCGGAAAAGATGTATTTTCAACAAGCAACTTCATTTTTGAACAAGAAAGATGAACTTTTAACCAAGTATTCGAATCCAACCAAAAAAAGATGAATTTTTAATCAAGTAGTGGAATCTTCGACCAAAAAGATGAATTTTCAATAAAACACAAGAATTTTGTACCAAATAGTTAAATTTTCAACTTATAAATGATAAATTTTCAAACAAAAACGGAACTGTTAAATTTTCAAAAAAAGTTAATTTTTAACAAAATAAACAACGAGTTTTAAACAAAATAGTTAAAATTTCAACCAAAGAGGTGAATCTTGAAAAAAAATGAATTTTTAACAGAGCAGTTCAACTTTTAACCAAATATTTCAATTTTCAATCAAGAAAGATGAATTTTCAAACAAATAGTTAAATTTCCAAACAAAATAATGTATTTTCTACCATGATGATTAATTCTCCACCAAAAAAATGAATTTTCAACCCAAGAATATAATTTTTCAGCAAAAAACTCAATTTTCAACCAAATAGTTTATTTTTGTACCAAACTGTTGAATTTTGAACTAAAATGACAAATCTTGAACCTCAAAAAAAAATTTTACAATTTGCTTCAACTTAAAACCAAGTAGTTGGTTTTTCAACCAAAAAAGATTTATTCTCAACGAAACATTGTTAGTTTTAACCAAATAGTTCAATTTTCAACCAAAAAAATGAATTTTCTGCCAAGAAGATTAATTCTCTACCGGAAAAAAAGCAAATTTTCATCGAAATACATTAATTTTCAACAAAAAAGTTAAACTTTGCATTCAAAAAGACGAATTATCGACAAAACAACTGAATTTTCAACCAAGAAATATGATTTTACAACAAAAAAGTTAATTTTCAACCAACTAGTTTAAATTTCTACCAAGTAATTGAATTTTGAACTAAAATAAAATCTTCAACCACAAAAAAATGAATTGTTTACAAAATAGTTCAACTTTGAACGAAGGAGTTGATTTTTCGAACAAAAAAGATGAATCTTAAACGAAACATAGTAATAGTTGATATTTCAATCAAACAAGATTTGAATTTGGAAAAAAAGTATGTAGTACAATTCAAGCAAAAAATACGAATTTTGAACAAAATAATTGAATTTCGACAAGAAAGATGACCTTAACAAAATGGCTGCATTTTCAACAAAGTAATTAAATCATTCACCAAGTATTATGATTTTTAACCAAATAGTTGAATTTTCAACCTACAAAGATGTATTTTCAAATAAGAAACGTAAGTTTTCAATCAAAAATGAAATAGTTAAATTTTCAGTTTAAAAAATAACTTTTCAGCAAAAAAAAATTTAACAACTTGAATTCAACGAAAAAAAAAAGAATTTTTTACAAAATAGTTAAGTTTTCAAGCTGAAAAGTCAAATGTTTCAGAAGAAAGTTGACTTCTTAACCAAAAAAGATGAATTTTCGACAAGCCAGTTCATTTTTCAACAGGAAAGATGAATTTTTAACCAAGTATTTGAATTCAACCAAAAAATAAGAATTTTTAATTAAATAGTGGAATCCTCGACCTTACAAAACATAGACTTACATATGGGCGCGACTTTAGTTAGGTTGATGTTAAAATTTTGTATCATGAGAAGAATCAAAAAAAGAAAGTGTTCATGGAAATGCTTTTTATAAAGAGAGAAGTTAACAAAGCTATTAATTTAAAAAGAGATCTTGCTAGATACAACAGAATTTGGGATGAAATCATTAATTGGATACAATGACTTTAGTTTTGTGTCATAATGTGGAATTTATGTGAATCAATTTCAAATTAAAGAATAAAATAATCTAAATTTGGGATTTATTCAGAATTTCTCGCCTATGTCAAAATTTCAATTTTCAATTAATGAATGAAATATGTACCAAAACTGAAATTACTATCAATCATATCTGTTATTACTTTTAGGTCATCATGTTTTTCTAATCTAACAATTTTTTCAATTTTATACCTGTTGTTTTCCTATAAATTACCCCTGATGGGGAAGTCTAAATTGGCTTTGAAACATTCTGGTCCCCAGTAATATAAAATAGATGGAGAAAAGAAAGAGTGTGAGGTTGGTTTAGTTGACTTTTTATTTCTTTCTGCTGTGTACATTTATTGTACATTTGTCTCTAATGAGCCAAAAAAGCAGGTAGTCTCAAAGTCTATTTTTGAGTTGTGAACTTTTTGGGTATTCATTTTCAATACACAAAAAATTTTCATAAGAAGATAGATTTTATTTCGATCCTTAAGAAATCTTGAGAAATTTAATCAAAGATTTTCAGAAATGTTTTATTGGCTTGCATTATCACCTTTTTCTTTTTGAACAATGAAATAGTCTGAATAGATTGGTTCTAAATCAACTCACAAAACAACTTGTCTTATCCTGTCTTCGTTTAAGGCAATGTTGCATACTGTTTTCTCACCCCTTCTTTTAAATACGATAACTTTTGTTTTATTTGCGTTAATCTTCTCTCTTTATACATAGCGTCTCCATGAACTCTTTTTTTTTGGTTTGTCTCATGATACAAAATTTTAACATCATCCCGAATAAAGTCACGACCATGTGTGAATCTGTGTTTTGTAAAGACCAAATAATATCTTGCACTTCTATGAAAATTATTTTTATGTTCCTCTTTTCTTGTTCTAAGTGACCTCCATGTTTATGCTACACTGTAAAAACAGGGAATTATTTCAGGGCTAATTTCAGGTAATAAAATAAGACTCAGAAAAAAACAGCCTCGAGTGGTACTAAAATGAGACTAGTGGAATCCCAGAGTCATTTGTTTCACATTGAAAGTAACAAAATGAAGTTATCCCATTCAAAAACAGGACGCCCAAAAAATGCCACCATAAAAAAAAGATCTCAAATTTGTACAGTTTACATAAACAGCATCAGGCAGTCTACATTTAAAATTGGTAAATCACACATTTTTTATCAAGTTTCTTATATTTACCTTCACCCAATTTTATAATCAAATTACTTTTGAATAGAACTCTATATACTATTGTATGCAAGCTCAATTTTCCTAGCATTGATTTCAAAATACTTGAAATTTTTCCAAAATAAGGTGAGACAAGCATATCGAATCTATTGTAATCCTGTATATTGTTTTTGTTCTGATTATTGCTTTCCCTCTTAATTTAGACAATTCTGTTATACATATGTTTGTTAATAAAGGCAATCGGATAATGGTTGAGAAAAAGAGTCTCTTTACATAATTCAGTATTCTTCTCATAAAATTTTGGATGAGATCATTCAAGAGCTCCATCAATCAAATTCTTTACAGAATTTTAAATTTAGTGTCCTTCTTGAACAATTTGTTTTGCTGTGCCAACCACTGATAATACAATTTTCATAAGTTTTTATTAAAGTCAAATCAAGAAAATTCAATATACCTTCAGTTTCAGTTCAAACAGTGAATTGCAATCTTGAATGTAATTTTCGGATATATTTTTCTTTAAATATAGTTTAAGCATTTTGTGAATTGCTACTGAAGTAACTTGAATGAAAAAATCGTCATATACCATTTGCTTAATATGCTGAATGTAACAAGAATCTTTGTTAGTAAACAAATCATCAAGAAATTAAATAAATTACATACCTAACTTAAAAACAATTTATGTACGAAATTTTCACTTTTAGAATGCGTTTTTGGGTATTGTTTACCTATACGTCATACTTAATTATTGATTTATGTATGACCATACGCTAAAACCAGCGATTTTTTATTTTCAATAAAAATATAATGCGAACCATATTTGCAGGAAACTTTCATTTTTCTCATGATTCGGTGTAAAAAACATATATTGTAAAATTACATTAAGTTTTGATAATAAACTTCCAGTACATTTGTTGTGAAATTACAACGGAAATTTTTAACAGTGTACATTTTGTGCATGTAAAGAGAGTACAGAAGCCTCAACATATCTTGCATAAAAGTCCAACTTGAAATTCATTTGATTTCCCAAAATCATTTTCAAAGTCATTTTCCAAATCTTACATCACAATTTCAGCAAGAATTGAGGACAAGACTGAGCCTATCGATGTTCCAAATTCTTGCTTATAAAAAGTACAATTGAATTTAAAATAAACGGAATTGAAATATATTCAATAGCACCAAGAAATTATTTTCTCGAAATCTTAGTATGAAGTTTGATCATATCCCATCTTTTTTCTATGGCAAGTTTAACTCTTTCATATGGGACGTTAGGAAATATGGCTATAACATCAAAGGAGACAAACATGTGATTTGTTGTTATTTTGACATTTTCGATTAATTTTAGAAAGGCAGCACTGTTTTTAATTGATCTTGCTGAAAGGGTAACTGATTCTTTGATAATTTAACTAAGAAGTTGTAATAATAATGTGTATAGGTGGGAATCTTGGAAATATTTGTGAATTCTCCTGTAAACTTTTTTAACCTTATGAATATTTTGAAATTTTTACATTCTCATCAGAGAATGTATAAGATTTGTGTAAAATTTGACACCTCCCCCCTCCATTTTTTGTCAAATGTCCACGTTTTGAGACCCCCTGAAACCGAAAAACAGATTTTTACGAATGTGTCTGCCTGTCTGTATGTCTGTTTGCCTGTATGTCTGTCTGTGAGCACGATAACTTTTGAAAATGAATCTATTGGATTGGCCTTTGGTACACTCTTTAAGTGTCGAAAACTGAAGGTCAAGTCCGTTAGCCAGCCATTTTGGATGAAAATTCAAAAAGTTAGAGCATTTTTAAATTTTTTGAGACCATTTTTTTTAAGATTTGAAAATTATATGTACGACTATTCGTAGTACTCAAAAATTCGAGCAATGTATCCCAATGACTTTCCTCGATAAAAATAGAATTACGAGAGTTATAGCATTTTCAAAATTCAAAAGAAGAGACGAAAATGAAAATTTTAAGCCAAACAATGCACGATATAAAAAAAGTCGAGAGTAGAAAAACGTTGCTTTTTGAAAGCCCTACAAGATTGTCATAACAAATTTTTGAATTTAAAAAAAATCGAAAATTCAAATTTTGAGCCAAATAACGCGAGATACGAAAAAAGTTATGGTATCAAAATTGTTGTTTTCACGAAGAGCCATGAGCTTTCTTCTGAAAATTTTTCGGTAGGGGGCATAGTTTGTTTTTTAAGTATGGAAATGATATTGGAATAATTTAATTTTAATTTTTGAGCCAAACGACCCGAGATAAGAAAAAACATCAGGAGTGTAGAATTTGTGCTTTTAAAAAGTCAAATAAAATTGCCGTTAAACATTTCTTTATAAGACCAATCGTAAATCATTAAGATAATTTTTTAATCATCTTTTTAAATATTTATTTGTAAATATTATACGGCGAGCGCAGAAAATCGAGCGCGAATATTATGATGAGAATGTATTCCTTAAGGCCGATAGAACCTTAAGTAAATAAATTTCCTTCTTCATTTGACATGAAAAACAAATTTAGTAATTTGTACATGACGAACATATAACACCGAGCGCGAAGCGCGATGAGAATGTGCCCTCGAGGCGGGAAGATTTTTTCTTTCATAAATATGACGATATAATTAAAGTTACATTTACTTTTAATTTGTGTAGGCTATCATAACTCATCGCTGCTACCAGGACACGGACGTAATCAACAAATTTGTGATTACAACCATCCACCAAGATCAGGAAAAGTGTGTATGTTCGATGTCGACAATCTGGGACCGTGTTCATATGACAAAGGCTATGGCTTTGTCCATTCTCAACCTTGTATTTTTATCAAGTTGAATAAGGTGAGTGCAAAGGTTTTTTTTACTTGAATTTGTCCATCTCAAGTGAGTTCAAAGATCAATGTTTATAATTTTAAAACGCACTTTTGATGCAACTTTGGAATTCTTTCCCAACATTTTACATCCGTTATGAAATCTTAAAATCTCTTTCCGTACGATCAACTGGATTCACAATGAGCGTTAATTAGTCCGAGTTAAATTCTGATCACCATAGAAAAAAAATATTATTTCAGGGCTCATTTCTAGTATTAAATTTTACTCTTCCTGTTCAATAAATTTAACATCAACAAGGGGTTAACTATTATTGAATACAGGTGAATACCTCCTTCTGAACTCTTTGAATTCCTTGAAATTCTCTTGAATTCCTGTGAATTCTTTTGTGTTCTTAGAATTCATATTCATTTTGTATGCATTACCATTGAATTCTTTTTAGTTCTTTGCTTTTTATTCTTTTAAATTATTTTAATTATCAAATTCAGATGTAGATCAATTTAAAATTGGAAGTGGTTAACCCCTCGATTTCAGTTGTTTAGAAAACTATTAGGCGAGGGGTTAGCCACTATTGAATTCAGATAGATAAAACCCCTGTTTCTAAATTTTTTGAATTCCTTTAGATGTGTGTAAATTCTTTAAATTTATTATTGGAACTATTTTGAATTCTTCCAAATTCCAATGAATTCTCTTGAATTTTTTCAATTATTTTGAATTCATTTAAATTCTTTTGAACTCGTCATGCATTTTTTTGGAATTCCTTTAAAGTTTTGAGATACTTCTGGAATTTCTCTTAGTTATTTTGAGTTCTTTGAACAATTTGCATTCTTTTGAATTCTGGAATTCAGTTGTTCATATAAATTGTTATAGTGATTAGCTCTTGGAACGTCAATTATATTATAATGGATTGTCAGTCTTAATTCCCGGCACATGAAACACGGGAGTTCCTAGTTCGAATTCAGACTAGGGTATATTTTTTCTCGTTCTCCAGAAAAATTAGGCAGTTGGGCAAAAACATTAAAATCTTGGTAATTACTCAAATATATTTGAATTTATCATAAAATAATATGTTTCAGATATTTGGATGGATACCCAATCACTACAATAACTCAAAGGAATTTCCGAGCCACATGCCACAGAGCGTTAAGTCACACATAGAGAAGAACATAAACTCTGGCCGGGTTAGTTAGTCGGTTAGTCAGGTGTATCAAGTATTATTAACTTGATCACTAAAATTACCTTTAGTTTATTAATGTAATTGAATTTTTTGAAATAGATCTTCAATTATTTTATGTTTTTTTTCTGTGGTCAGTATATATTTAGATTGCAATTTCCATTCACATAATGATAAAACAGTTGCCTAGATGTGTTTGTGCACTACCTCAAAACATTCAATTCAAACTGAGAGAAGGACTAAGCCGCTTTTAATTTAAATTTCCCGTTACCGACATTTTTCAATTTTTTTTCTGGTAATTTAAAAATTTAGTACCATATGAACGTTCCTTAATGCCTTACCTTTCCCAAATTTTCAACTCGATATCTCATTTCGTGTACACGTAAGTTGTTCCAAAGAAATGTCGGTAGGGTCGGCATCGGGTAATTTTGACATGGCCTTAATGCAATTAAAAGTTATTAAAAAATCATTTTTAAGGGTCTGTTTAATTTTATGTAAATTTTCATCATTTTACGAAAAGTCACGTGAGAATTGAAGGAAATGGGGGCTGTGGGGTTGATCACAAACATCACGGAGGATCACCGGAAGGGAGAAGGAAGGGATTCGAAAATTAGCTAAATATCTACCATGTGATTTATGGTTATTCCCTAAATGTAAGGTTTTTTTAGGAGGGGGAAATGGTGACGGATGGGGATTGGGAAAGGGGGTAAGGGGTGCCATGAGATATGAGAAGGGTGGGGAAAAGGTTTGTTATTGACCATTATATTTGATTTGAAATAATTGATTTAAGTGGGCTATAAAATCCATTCTTCTAAGCGCGTTTTTAAAATTTACAAGTCGAGGTCCCACTATAAAAATTTAGGTGAGTTATATGTATAATATTTGAATAAAAAATAGGGTGAGGTCTCTCTTTATTGTCGCCGGAATAGTTGTTAACCCTTTGCATTTATTCGATTAAAACATAAAAATTTTGTAATGGAAAGGTTCTTGCGAAATAAATTTTTTTATTTCGATTTATGAAGTTGACAAAACAAATGAATAACAAGGCACTACTGAATGTGCAGGAAACCACTATATGCACACATAAGTAATTTTAATACACAAGAAACTTTTAGGTTGATATTTGATTCTTTTTATATAATTAGGTAATAGTATATCAAGATAATTTTAGTTCTCTCTTCAGGTGACAAAAACTATAGGGTTCTTACTGTACAGATGTCGATATTTACCAGAATTCTGTCATAGAACGGAAAAACATACGTAGGCGGCATTGTCGTTTAGTTCGACTTTTTATTTTCCCTGGTATAAGCGGAATATAACCCAAAACCACAAATTCGCTTACGTAAGTTTTTCCGTTCTACAGCAGAGCTAAAAAAATTTGAATTCAAGATTTCTGTAATTTCATTCCAGAGTAAGAACGTGTGGGTGTCTTGTCACGCAGTCAAGCAAAACGAAACTTTGATAGAACAAGTGAAATACTACCCAGAAGTGCAAGGATTCCCTGGATATTATTACCCATATGAAAATCAGAAAGGGTACCTCAGTCCTCTCGTAGCTGTGCAGTTTATTAAGTTTAAAAGTATGTATAAGCGTTACAATAATGTCACAATAATGAAGGTCACATTTTTAAAGACTCAAAACTCTACCTTTTAAGTATGCCATTATCACGTCACACTCAGTAGTCAATGATAAATATAGTAAAACGATGTCATGTGGTGAAATCTGAAGCATTATTTATATGGAGTTTCGGCGAAATATCGTTTTTTGTGTATAACTGGTGAGCAAAATGTGCTATCTTTCTGCTTTTCAAGTATAAAAATTAGTTTTGCGAGTGTGAATTGGTATTTGGTCTATTTATGTTTCTTAAATATCTCAGAAAACAATATAATGTCAAAAATTTGAGATTGAAGTACCCAGGGTTCCATACGAGAGAATCATGGCATCCATGAGTCTAACGTCATTCCAACCTCAAATTGTGGGCATTATATTTTTTCGTTTCAGATTTCGAAATCGTAAATCGAGAAAATATTAATCGATAGTTGAAAAAGTGTCATACGAAATTGAAAAGCAAAAAGATAGCACAATTTTCTCACCACTTATGCACTGAAACCGATAATCCACTGAAACTCCATATAAACCAAGCTTTAGATTCCACCATATGTGATATCGTCCTACTATAATTGACATCGACTGAGTGCGATGTAATGAGAGAATGCTCTATTATCGTGTAGTCAGAATTTTAATTGGTTTCAAATTTGAAATATTATACCTTCGCTGAAAAAAAGAGATTACAAAGATATTACAATAGGAATAATTTAATAAATTTTGATTCAAAATCATAAATATAAATTACGCACAGTTTTTTTTTTCAATTTTTGTAGACTAGAAATAGATATAAAAAAAATCCTCAATTACGTCATGAGATAGGGAGATGACAGCATAATACGTATTCTTTATTGCTGTATGTATCGTCTGCCGATAACAATCATGCTATTTTTATACAATGTTTATAAACATGCACAATGCAGTTATTGTTCAAAATGTAGTGATTATTTTTCCAGTAGAATCATTCATAAGTCGGATAATCATGTTTCATCGACTATAGTTATATAATATGACAAGTATGGTCATTGATATAAACAAGTTCTATGAATAATTCTTGAGAATTTTTGCACTAAGAGCACGTCTATCTTCAGTGGACACTCTATGGATATGCATTGCCTTAATGCAAACAATAACAGAAATATTTTCATAATTAGAAAATGCGCTCCAGTTTTGTATTCAAATATATAATTATATATCGCAGATTTTTTTGTTCAAAAAAATTTACTTTTAGCATAATTTTTGTACATAAAAGTATTTTAGTCCCGGTTTCAGAGTCTCATGAAAACACTTTTAGAAAATTTCTTTTTCAAATAATTTTATCAATAATATTACCGTTAAGAAGAAAAATGTTTTAAATAAAAATTATTGATTTTGGAAAAAGACACTTTTGATATTATAAACATTCTACTCTACGACCGTCAGTTTTCAAGAGAAAGAAAAACGAAAAATTATTATCTGCTGTTTTAAATTCAGTTCAATTGAACTTGCATTTATTTAATTCTCTTAAATTCTTTAGAAATCAGTTTAAATCATTTTAAATTCAATGAATTTCTTGAACTGAATTATATCGAATTTCATTGAATATAATTAAATTCCGAGGAATTCCATTGCATTGCATTGAATTTCTATGAATGCCAGGAACTTCTCTTACGAGAAATAAGTATTGGTAAGTATTGGATTTAGTATTACATCCAATACTTCCAATCCTTTTTTTTCGTAAGGGTTGTAATGAATCCCATCGAATGCCATACACCTCTCTTGAATTGCATTGAATTCCGATTTATTCCACTGAATTACGTTGAATTCCATTAAGTTCCGATGAATTCAATTGCAATGCGTAGAATTCCTATGAATTCCAGTAACTTCCCATGTGAAAAAAAACATATAAGATCCAATACTTACCAATATTTATATATTTATATTTAAATTTTATATATTGAATTTAATAATTTAAATGGGTGAAATTCAAAAAGTTGACAGTATTATGTCTCAGAAATATTGAACGCTTTTGATTGGAGGAATAGTTTTCTTAATTACAGGGTTTTATTAAACGTATTTTCTCCAATTATATCCTATGTGCCAATTATTTTTACTTTTCTCCGTATCAAAATGAATTCGATTAAATGTGAGTAAATGTCATTCGATAACCTGTCCCTGACTGTCTTCTTTCAAATTTATGGCGTTATATCTTTTAAAAAGAAGCTCAAAATCTAATTGTTAAATGCACGTATTTTCCAGAATTAATTTCATAATTACAAAATAAAGCTTTTTTCTCGTTTCCAATTATAGTTTCAAAGTTATAATCCCTCTCTGAGTGTCCCCGAGTTTTTATGTCATTCGGTAACAAAACAGTTTTTCATTAATTTTATGTATGGCAGTGTAATTCCCACACTCAGATTGATTAGTAATTAAAGATAATTGAATATACTTCAAGATATGAAAATTTAATTACACTCAAAGTGTCTTTAATTTACCAATATATCCGATATAGGAGCCCGAAAAAGATTGTACAACAATTCGATGTCACTCGGTAACAGGGGTTTATTATTAGCATATTTTGGAGGTGAGTTTATGAAGAAAATATTAATGAAAACATGTAAATTTTACCTGTAAAACACTAGATTGATTAGTAATCCAGAATAAAGATATTCTTTAAAATGACTGATTACGAATTTGATAGTGAAAATTGGCGACTGGGCCATCTTCATGGTGCAACCATGAAAAAACCATAAAAGTCATAGTTGCATTTATCTAAGCCAATATGCAAAATTTCTCAAAATGTTATTCACAAAAGTTGTAGCTCTCATTGAGGTACATATTTTTTGTTTGGAATATTTTTTTCTGCGAGTGATAGTTTCCGAGAAAATGAATGATATATTGATTTTCATGTAAAAAAACCCATAAACATCATGGATTTTTCAGTTTATGTCAGCCAATACGCACAGTTCTGCAAAATTTTTCAGACAAAAGTTGTAGATCTCATTGAGATTCAAATTTTCTTTTTAAAGCATTTTTTTCCACGAGTGATAGTTTCCGAGACAATTAGTGATACATCTAACGACCAACTATTTCGGTACTGTGCATTACCGTGGCAACAAGCCCTAAGTGGCGACAAGAGTAATTATTAGGAACCTCTGTGATTAATTACAGAAATAATGCTGGTCAAATCCCTACCATTTCCCCCTACCCATTTCCAGCTTCTCGTGTTAAGCGGAAAGTCACCCCTGAGACTGGTCACAGAAATAATGTTGGTCAAACCCCTACCCCTTTTCCAGGTCCCGTGGGGGGCGAGAAGGCACCCCTGTGGCTGGCTACAGAAATAATGTTGGTCAAACCCCTATCGCTTTATGAGATCTATTGCTTTTGATGAGATCTATAACTTTTGTTTGAAAGATTTTGCAAAATTTTGCATATTGGCTTAGATAAACGCAAAAAACCATGATTTTTATGGTTTTTTTCATGTTTTCACCATGAAAATCGCCTTATCGCCAATTTTAACTATCATATTCGTAATCAGCGCGTCAAAATACTTTAGTATACGAAGTTTGAAGAAAATCGGAGAATTCAGCTATTCGGAACTTTATCCAAAAATATTATATACTAACTATGGGCGTGAGAAAATCAATAAAGTAAGAATTTTATTCTGGCAATTATTTGTTTAATTAATTGTATTATAATGAGTAATATTGATGAAATTCTAATTTTCATATTTTAAGCCTCCAGAAGCCGATCTACTTAGTGGTTTTTTTTTTTTTTACTTACAAAATATCGTAAATTGTTTATATTAAAAGATTTGCAATTAATACAAAAAATATAATTGTAAAAAAGAGCCTGCTTCTTCATCTCGCAAATCATTATTTTTTCACTTAATGTAATTAATATGAATAGAAAAATCAGTTCGTTTATCCATACGGTCGATCGGTTACAATTTCTAAAGGTTTAATTTTTTTCTGAACCTACTAATTTTGGTTTAGATAAGTTCAGACTTGCGAAAAATGCATTTTTGTTAAAAATTTGATGACTTTTTTTGGAAGTTGAACTTTAAAATTCCAGATATTCCATAAGGCCCCCCCCTGCTTGTTGTCCTTATGCCTGAGCTTACTAAAATTAAACTATTTTATTGTTGTGATAAATTGTCTTTTGTGTCAAATAGTAACAATATCTCATCCGAAAGTGCAGTTATTGAAAATAAAAAGGATTCCAAAAAATTTTGATGCGCGTGCAGAGTATCTCCCTGAAAAAAAGTTATAAACATTGTGGTACGTTGGTCAAAAAGAAAAATGAAAGTCTGATAAGATTCTGGTCATGAGTTCAAGTCCCGGTCGAGGCGCTCAAATTTAAAAAATTTTTAAATTTTATTTTTAAATTTCAGTTCGATTTTGAAGTGGGCCAAAATCAATGTTCGGTAATTTTTTTAAAAAAGTAATTACTTTTTTTTACCTGTTTTTTTCACGATTCAATAGAGCCTGGCAATACGTCTAAACGTGTTTGTAGGTTTTTGTTTAAATTTCGCGTTTTAACACTTACGCTCTTTTACCCAACGACCCTTCACATATTAACAATACAGGTACATATATATTTATTAAAATATGTTTTAAAATGATGAGGAGACAATTATGAAGTGTATTTTTAAAAACTAAAAATTTACCGTCGGGGCAATTGCGAGGGCCCCTCGAGGGTAACCATAAGGGAATCATGAGGAAAGCCCATGTTGGATCCCCATGGATGAGCATGTTGTTTTCATGAGGGGCCACGTCTGGGTTGCCCTCAGTGGCCCCTCATGACCTGAGAGCAATCCAGGAGGAGAAGGCCCACTCCATTTCTTACACGGGATAAGGAAATGTAATTTACGTTCAATCTTTTAACTTTATATTTAACTTTGCATCCTATTCAATGCCATTGATCGCCATTGTATTCCATCGAATTCTTTTGATTCACATTCCATTGATCCAGTAAGTAATGTTTGGAAAAACCCCATGCATATATTTATTATTTCTAAAATTGAGTTTTCAAATAGTGATTATTCTTAAAAGGTCCAGAATACAGGATTTAGATGGTTATATACTAGTCCACTTCTCAAGTTCTCAATATGGAAAAATTATTTAAGATTTTACATTTAAAAAGTTACGATAAAAAGTAACGCTTCACTATGTTTACCAGGAACGGAAATGATATCGCGTTTATTTTGTGTCATATAACATGCCAAGCACTGTTGATTTATAATTTACAATTTATAATCTTTTATCTTTTTCAGAGAACGAAACTATCGAGGTGGAATGCCAGGCTTGGGCGAAGAATATAAAATCTGGCAACAAATTTGAAGATAAAGCCTATCGAGTACGTTTGTCTTTACGCGTGAATGTTTGACTTACCTATATAGTTCCCTCATTAACGTTCTAGAAACTGTACAAACACTTCCTGGAAGTGGAATAGGAACAATCTGATAAAAACTGGCGACCATGATGACGAATGTTTGTATCGTGAGAGAAGCGTGATTATCTGATTATTCTTACACGCAGCTAGAAAATAAGTATTTATATTCTATTTCTGTACTTAACTTTCTAAAATCAAACAACATTCTTTTTAAACAAAAAGAAAGCTCATGGAGTACAATCCAGATATTATGTTGGATCTGAAGAATTTAATGATCTCCGATAATAATCGTTGCCGTACAAACAGACAAAGATAATAAGTTAAAGAATAATGCCCACTATAGTTATGTATAGTTATATATAGTTAGATAGTCTCGAATTATGTAACTGCGATCACGACATCAATCAAAGCAAATATTCATTGTTCTAGAAATGGTTCATTTTCTCTCAGGAATTATTTAATCATCCGTAGAAGTGTTGAAGTGAAAGAGATAAGAAATCAATCTAATCTGAATCCGCACACTCTAATTTTGAATCAGTAAAATGTGTGTGTCACTTTATCAAATAAGTTTGATTTTCACTCATTATTCAGTGGATTTTTGCTGATATTTCAGGGAATTTCCACTGATTGATCAGTGCAACCTGTTGCTGATATAAATTAGTGAAAAGTGTGTCGCGGAATCAAATCAGTGAGGATTTTACTCAGTATTCAGTGAATTTTACTGATCTATCAGGGAATTTTCACTAACCGATATGTGAAACTCCTTACTGACTTGATTTAGTGACATCTCTCTAAATTTGAATCAGTGGAATTTCACTGAGAATCTTCGACGTACTTTTGCTACTTGAATTACTGAAAATTCATAGGGAATCAGTGACTATTCACTGAAATTTCACTATCTCTACACTGAAACTGCTCTTTCTTTAAAGGGGGCTCCTAAAATAATTTTCAGGGTGGCCTGCACATTTCATGTTACGACACTGTTTAAACAGTACATATTCGCTGATTCGCAGTGGTAAACTTATAGCTGTCTAAATCAGCGTAAATGCACTGCCAATTAGCGAAATTTTGCTGATTCAGATTTAGAAAATACGAGAGATAGAATCCTTGCGGATATTATTTACATCCAAATTTCCGCGTTTTGCATTTCTTCAGCTATTGGAGAATCAATGCATATTTGTACAAAATTATCTCAAAAAATGTTGCAGGCAATATTATTTCCACATTTTTCGTGATAATTTTGTATAATCTGGAATTAATTTGGCAAATGTTGCACATTTTGCCCATCGTCAGTCACAGAGTAACGTCAAGTGCATGTGTGATGTGTGATGGTGTGACGTCCCAACTGGGAGTTCTATAATAATTTAATGATTCTCGGATGAGAATGGAAGTCGGTAAAAGGGAAAACTTAATTGCCTCGACCGCGGCAAATTCCAATTAGTGTTAAATGACATCTTTGCTGGTTTTTTGAAAGACATCGTTTTTCATTGACCCAAAGTATATAAAATTGTAAAGAAGACCCTAATGCCAACTGAAAAACCATCTTTTTTACAATTTTAATAAATATTCAGTTTAAATATTCAGTCAAGGATGTGAGTAAAGTAGACACTGTTGATTACTGGTAATCAACACTGTCTACTTTACTCACATCCTTGACTGAAAAACTGAAAAACTGACCAGATTTTCAACAAAATAACCAAGATATTCATAATTAGGAGATTTTTTTACCTTGGAAACAAAAGGTATCTCAAGGCCCTCTTATGTTAGTGCATGCAGAAGTGTTAATAGCGACTGGACTAAAAACAATTTCGAAATAAGTTTATCATTAAATATAATTAAAAGTATGGCTGCGTCTAGTCGTCCCGAAAAATTGGCGGAGCTGGAAAAAGGAATGAACTACCTATTATTTTGAATACTTAACCCGAATTTCGGGACAACGAGACGCTTCGTAAGAGTATGGGACGTTACCAAATTCTTAAAAATATTGCAGTACCAATATGAGAAATTTCGAGAGAAATTTAGAGTAATTCAAAGTAAAAACATGATTGAATTGAAAACTTTTACCGGGTACTTATAAATATTTTTATCTATGTTTTATATAATTTTAAAATATTTTGGAATATTTAATGCATTTGTGCAAAATTGTAAACATTTGGGCATCAACCCGTACACAATAAATATTAAAAAGAGAAAATCCTATGATAGGGTTAGTTTATAAAATACACATGTTGAGATAAATATAAATATTATTCTTTTATTTGTTTGCAGAATACCAAAGGTTGTTCTACACAAAAAGTTGAGGATTTCAAACCTCAGGCGGCTAAGTTTGAGAAGCAAGCCACTGATTGCTTGAAGAAATTATAATCTATAACTGTCGATAACTAGCTGCGCTTAGGAGAGGATTTCTGCAGTTTTCTTCTCCCATGACCAGACAGTAATTTTATAAGATCAGATTTACTATATGTCTGATTGTACGCAGATATCAATAAAAAATTTACAATGATAAAATTGATTAAGTGACTGTCAAATTCATCTTTTATACAATTTACTGCATGTAATCATACATACTCATAAAACCCTAATGTGAATACAAAAAGCTTCTAAAAAAATTTTAGTACTTGGGTCAATTAAATACATCTTTCAGAAAATCAGTAAAGGTGTTACTGAATGATAATCTAATCAATAATTTTTTGCATTCTCATTGTAGAATGTACATTATAATAAGTTGGCAGATAAAAACATACTGAAATACTTTATGAATACATTTAATATTCAGGCACTGACTAGTGTTACAGATTTTTCCGTAAGACTAACCCGGCCAAGTATAGCGCTAGGGCTAGAGTTACAGAAAATTCCGTAACTTTAGCCCTGAAAGAGCTGGAGAGGGGTTGGTCTTAAGAAAAATTCCGTAAGGGTAGACAGCTCGTAATATTTATAATATATATGCTGATTTGAATAATATATACTTATCGCTGATTCAGATTTCGAGAGTATGTGATTTCATATTTTGGAGTGGTTGATGTAAATATATTTTAAAATTTTATATTTGAATAATAATGTATGCTCAAATTAATAAAATAGGGCATAACTTTAGCTTTCATTCATCAAATTAAAATTAATTCACATTTAAAATTGATTGGCATATTAACGAGAATATTAAACTAAAAGTTGAATCACAATTTATTATTACGCTAAATAATAAAGAAAATAATTTTCAATCATTGTTGGCAAAAAATGTATTTAATTGAACTCTGAGATCATTTTAAAAGGTGTTTTTGCAAATTTTCTCATACATAAGCTGTTTAGTCTCTGATAGAAGTTAATTGATCGAGAATGAATTCCTTGTCCAAAAAAGTTATTCAAATTTAGTTTCTTATGCCCATTTAACAGCTGTTGTATGAATAGCGCTCATCGTACATGAATATGTATTTTGTATATAGAGTAGTTCATTATCATATGCAAATATTTCTAACTATTTGCATTATCCTTATATATAAATACTAATCCTCAAAACTTAGGAACTATTCTTGATATTGCTCCAAATGAATTTTGAATCCTAAAATATTCGTTCACGTTATTGTGAAGAGCGATACCATTGTTCCGTTTCAGTTCAGTGCAGAGAGAAACTTCATAATCTCAATTTAAAATCGTTTTAACTTTAGTCTAATGGTCATAAAAACATTAGATATGCCAAAATATAGTTTATAGTTCAAAGTATCTAACTTCACACTAAATCCTAAGGTGTCAAATTTTCATCCAAAAATGCATCAAATCGTTGTACAATGGAAAAAATTGACACTTATGCAGGAATTAGATTTGAATTCAGCTGTAATTTTTAACATAGTTATGAAATTGTCAACTGTTTTCTATTGTGCAAGTGCAACACGCTCTGATCTACTTCTGGATAATAATTTAATACCTTTGGATTTAGTGTGTTTTAGAGAGATATTTCAAACCTTGTTTATACATGGTTCGTAATCGAAAAAATCATGTTTACAATTTTAAGGTATTCGTTCTCAATCAATTGTTATGGCGTAAAATCTCAGAACTGTTTTTTAATCCTGAAAGTAGAAAACGAGGTAGATAAAAACGTTCCAGCGGATCCACTCTTAAAAAAGGTCTTTTTTGTTCCGTTTAAAAACTTTTGGAAAACTAGATTCTGCAAAATTGATTCCCCTAGTTTGAGAAAGTCGAACAACTCCAATTTGCTAAAGTTTTTAAATTGCCTTCGACTAGTTGAAAAACTATGATAGCTGTACTGAAAGAGGTGGCTAAGCGGGACATTTTTTTAGATTTTTCTCAATACATTACCAGAAGTAATTAAAATTAGATACTAATGCTTTAAAAATATAATGTCTAGCTCTTCTTCTTCCGTATCATGATCTTAAAAGATTTAATTTAGCTACAAGTAACTAATTATTGCACACTGAAAAAAATTCTTAGTAGATTTGACTACTTTTCAACTAAGGTGCTTAGTTCCTCAAGGCCCCAATATCACTTTATTAGTTAAATTAATTATGGGACATATAGTTAAGTAAGAAAAGCATTCGTTGTAGCAAATATTTGAGGTTGACCTAATTAAATTCAATAAGAATTGGAACAAGTAAGATTAGGTAATATATCCAACTAGTTTTCTCATCTTCCCACGGCTCCCAGTGGCGGGTCCAGGGGGGGGGGGG
>JAUMHM010000004.1:4982733-5009849 GCA_032362435.1 Melikaiella ostensackeni
TACATCTCTGAACTCTAGTAGAGCTTGCCCAAAATTCCTTTCAAGGTGCTGTAGTTTTTCTGGGATTTCGCTGTTTACATCAACGGGAACGTTATGTCCGGATATGGTTCTAATGACCTGGTAGTTGTTCTTCATCATCCCTAGCACCTATGCCCTCAGCTTCAATCACTTTTCTATTATCCACACCTTCCATAAGGATTTCATCAATAGGGGGCTGTTGTACTTCCATTTTGATGGTAGCTATTTCAACCACCGAAAGCAATTTGTTGAGAGATATTGAGCGTTTTTGGTCTGCTAAATTCTGCTCCTTTATTCTTGTGACTAGATGCGGGTATTTAAGTAAGAAGAGACGATGATGTTCTTTCCTCATATTCTGTCCACTATTCTGCTCCAAAAAATTAAGGCGCATAATATCTCTGTTCATATGGTATGTCCATTTTAATCGCCTTCCTGGTTGCTGGATCTCTGCTACTGCCTCTGGTGGACGTGGTGGCAAAGGATCATCACGACTTTGCGCATGAACATCAATAGCACGACGATGTTGTATTGCCTCACCGGTTGCCGATTGAACTTGTGATGCAGCTTCCTCTAATTGATGTTCATTACCAGGGTTTTCCCCGCCAACTCAACCTGTTGTTTAATCTCTATGATTCGTTCTTCTGAGATTAGTAGATTTTTTCTGATGTCCTATTGTGTCCCTTTTCGCGTTTAGTTCCAAAGTTCGCGCTTTCATAGCAGAGACGCATCAATTCTTCTAAAATTTTTGTATTCCAGTTGATGCGCTTCCATGGTATTCCTGTACAGGTGGTTGCCTGCGAATCACTTGCGCTAGCCAAAGCATCCCCAGCAGGCTCTGTTAATGTTCCACTGTTTACCGTTTGTCGCAGATGTTCTTGCTAGCCAGATTGTTGATCGGTGAGATTTACCTGACCATCACGCAGCTCACTATCACCACCGTTCCGCATGCTGTGGCCCCCAGCGGAGGCTCCGGGGGCGCCCCGACAATCCTCGGGTAGCGACTATTGTATCAATTTATTTATTAAACTCTCCATTATTTTGGGTTTTGGTGTTCTGCTTAGTCCCCTTTCTCTCCGTTCTCCGCCTGTTTGGCATGGTAAACCCTGTCAGTAGCAATGCTACCGCCAACATAGCCGTCGAAGTCATGAGATGAAAGCTTAAGCCCTACCGCGACGACAACGCGAGAACACCTTCGGTAGGGTTATTATTATTATTATTATTATCATTATTATTAGGATTGAGACCAAAAGATCCCCTGATCCTTGGATCATTCCGCTGCGCCCCTTGTAGGCTTATGCGTAACCCCGTAGCTCTTACCATACGGAGAGGGCAGCAGCCACACCCATAGCCGATATAGGATATAAATAGCTGTCTTATCATCCTTTCCACACAGGCGGCAGAGGGGACTTCCCACGAACACTCCTTAATGTCTCTGATAGTTGAGGTTTCCATGCCCGACGAACATTTCTGTTAGGACCTTGACTCCATTCCTACCGAGCTTGCATTCCGAAGCTCGTTTAAACTTAAAATTCAAACTCGAAAGTATTTTAAACTATCTGGAGCCAGTGGCCTTATTCTACTCCTTCTGATGTTCTTCGGTCAGCCAACTGTGAATTTCTTCGGTGATCAACTTACTAGAAATGCCTATGACTGTTTCGGGACCAGTGAAGTTTTTTTTTTACTGCTAGTTTTAATAGCCCATCCGAGATCTCATAACCTTTAATGCCACTGTGTTCAGGGATCCAGAGTAGGGTCGCTCGATTTTTTGTCGCTAGATTGTTCAGTACCTCAAAGCACTCCCATACTAGTAGCGGCGTAGTCGTTGTTCCACTCAGGGCCACTATAGCAGCCCTGCTGTCTGAGCAAATGCGGACATTTCTTCTATTGCCATACTTCTGTGCCTTATAGGTACACTGGAGCATGGCCATGATTTCAGTTTGTAGGACTGCGAAATGGGTTCTCTTTGGGATTGTGAAGCCCATTCCATTCCTCCTACGATAAAAAATGGCTCCTGCTTCCTCCTTGTTCTTGGAGCCATTTGTGAACCAGTTGTCCCTATCACCAGGCAGATATGCCTCGCCGTTAGCGCATTCCTCTCTCGTAGATCGGCTGACTCTATACAGTTCGTCGAAGAGGTAGCGAATAAGCGGTTTGTCCCTGACCATGGTCTAGGCCGGCCTACACGCGATGTTGGTTTGGAGCCGCAGTTGACAGCTGGGCTTAGGGCAATTGAAAAAGTTCTATCTACAATTCTCAAAAAAAAGGAACTTTGATTTATCCCCGGTTGAAAATGTTAGTAATGTTGGTAAACTGTTGGCAGACTGTTGGCAGACTGTTAACGGATTTACAGCGTGATAAGTCAAACATAAGAAGGAATCTTTTACTGTCTAGTTTGACTGCCCATAAGGAAACTTTAAGCGACACGACACCAGACGAATGGTTATTCGGAAAGGATCTTGAAGAAAAATATGAAGCAAAGAAGGCTTTACAACAAGCAAGTAAAGAACTTAAGGTCCCAGCAAAACCTAAGTTACCTGCCTTCCTGAGTGGGAGCAATCCTCCGACGTTGAGCAACAAGAACCAATGGACTTCTCAGAATTACGGGAACCAATCAGAGGAGCAGGAGATACTAGAAAATGTAAGTGTTTTAGCTGGCACACTTGAATATTTCCAATGCAGTTGGGGAGGAATTACTTTTGATTCCATCATATAGGCTTGGATTCAGGATTACGGAATACATTTTCATACAAAAGTTCGTCGAAATGATATCCCAATAGATATCAATTGGTTTTGGAAGAATTCAAAAATATCTCAACATGCATTTCCAAGTTAAGACAATAGGAAGCAATAAGAGAGTACAAATGAGAAGCAGGACAATTTATCTCAACAATTTTTCTGGTCAACAAATCAGATAATTCTTTCAGATTAAATTTAAATTTAAGAAGTCTACACCAATTTGTAGAGACAGATCACTTTAAGCTCGAAAACTAGAGAACAGTCATAAAACTTAAAACGCCTGATTGCCAACTAGCTTCCATAGATTAAAAATACGTATATCACCTAATACCAATAGTAGAATCACATAGGATATATTTAAGATTTTATGTCAACGGTGAGTTACGTCAACATACCTGCTTAACCTATGGACTTGGCTCAGCCCCTATGTTTTTACAAAACTCTTGAAGTCTGGGGCAGCGCGATGAAAAAATGAAGGATTTCTTCCAGTAGTGTATAGAAACGATTGTTTATCATCAGCTGATACTAAAGAAAAATATTTAGGAAATATCTCATGCACATGCACAGTGACAGAAATTTCGGATTTGTTAATAATTTCAAAAAAAGTCAACTAACACCTGATAAAGAGGAAAAATATTCGGGATATATGTTCAATTCAGAGGATATAATGATTGAACTATCACAGCAAAAGGTCGATGAAGTATTAACTTTGATCAGTAGTTTAGAAACTCATTCAATTTGTAAGATACGTCAATTTGCGGAACGCGTAGGTACAATAATTTCTTGCTGTCCCACGGCAAATTATGGTAACAGCCTCCCTAAGCCCTTCGAGAGAGAGAGAGAGAGAGAGAGAGAGAGAGAGAGAGAGAGAGAGAGAGAGAAATTTCAAGCTTCAGAAATCAATAATAACGATTACGAATGCAAAATAGTAATTTCAGACCAAGTATGTGAAGAGTTAAGCTGGTGGAAGGAAAACATCAGGCCAGCGAGAAACTCTCTTAGGCAGACAGAATTTCGCATATCAACATTCCAGAATTAAAGACTGCTTTTATTAAGGTGAAATGTGACCTGTCGCGAAGAAAGGGACCTTAGTCGGAAAGGCAAGATTTTTCAGGGCGAGTCTTTGAAATAGCTGAGAAAAACGTAGAATCTAGTGGAGAATCTAGACTACAAGATCTAGTGAAGAATTTAAAAGAAACTAGAATCTAGTAGTGAAAGTTCGCTATGTTGCTTAATTGTGAGGCAGAAAAACTTTTTAGAATTTTTTCGTTTTGCTTATTAGAAGGAGCAACTTAATAAATATTTAATAGTGAGAAAACCCGTAACTCGATTTTTTCCGACTAAGGTCCCTTTCTTCGCGACAGGTCACATATCTTGTTTCGCAGGTCCAGTAAGTGTAGTAGTTAATTCTTTTACGGTATCGTAGTCTATAGACATTATGATTTTATCGCTGGCTACATTTTCGTCAAAACAGTATGAAGTTTGCTCGAAAAAATGTTCGATGTTCAACTGCAAAACAGGCACTAATCCATTTCACAGTTCCGTCGATAACTTGTTATTATTGCTGACAGAAAAGTTCGAAAGAGGAGCGTCTTATGAATTCTTAAATAACTCATGATCCGCAGTTTTCGCTCATAGTTGGAAAAAGAATGGTTCAAGATGATAGGCTTAAACGGTTTTTTTAGATGAGTTTACAATCAGAGACCCACTCAACCGAAGAACGACCAGACATGGGATCCCACGATCGTTTTGAATCACATGTCAACCTTAGTTCCTCATAATGAGATTACACTAGAGAAGTTATCGATGAATTCGCGATCTTGCTTGCACTCGATGCGAGGCACTGTTCGCAGACCTTAGCTTTAACAAACGTAACAAATATAATGCAAGAGAGGGATAAGATTGAGATTAGGATTCCAGACAGAATGAGAATGTCTGGACTCAACAGAAAGCAGCCGTTATTAACAATCCCATACTATCCTAAAACGAAAGCATCCGTGAAGCTACAATTTCAAAATGTTCCTTGGGGAGAACTTCAAAAGCAGAAGAAACACTGATAACTTGTTTATCTCATTTAGACGTTCTTTTTTGGCAGTATCATCTAAATTGTTAAGTCGCTTGGTAAAGATTATGCTACAAGAGAGTGGAGTAGATGCAGTATTTTTCCTGACTACAGTACTGGGCATGCCTCTATCTCGGCTGAAGAGAAAAATGGTATAAACATCCACACGATTAGAGAAACTGCAGGCTGGACACAGCATTCCAAGAGGTTTGCAACATGTTATGACTCAAGTATTGTTGAAGAAAATACGGCATTTGCCAATACCATTCTTACACAGAAAAAGTGATACTTGCGTCTTGAATAAGGCTTGTTTATTTGAATAATAATTAATGTTCTTCATTTTGTAAAAATTGTAATGTTGAAACATTTCTTCTTCGAATATATGTGGCGTGGAATGAAGAAACCGACCTTACAGCGCCAAAAATCGAGCGCGAGATTTTCAATGATTCCAAATAACAAAAGCATTCCGATTGAATGAGTCTGATCTCGAATCTGTACGATTGAAATTGAACGAAATATAACGTGTTTTATATGACGTCCATGGGCTACTCATAGGGACCCGTCTCATGAAAACCCGATTTTCTCGAAAAGCTGAAAAAGAGCTATAAGGTCGGTTTCTTCATTTCACGCTACATATATATTCCTGCTGATATCAACATATGGTATATTGTTTTTCAGTTGCCAAGGTCTTAGACATCTACTTGTAATCTATAGGAAGAGATACGTCATACAATTTATTGATTAAACGAACTTACCTCTGAGTGAAGTTCTATCAAAATCATATAAAGCGTCTCATCCGAATAGATCAGTCCCACCCCTCTTATTCCCATTCTCATAAAAGTAAGAAGCCCAAGAAATAATCACAGCAGCACTTTGAACGGAATGGACTTGGAGAGCAAAGAAAACAAGTAAACATGCAGTGCACTCCTCGATATGGGGTCGCCACCAAATCTAATCACTAGCAACTTAGTATGAAAGCTTCAATTGAATTGCAAAAGGGCAGAAGCATCTTTGAATGCAGTTCAAATGATGAAATCCACAGCTCATCAGACACCTCAAGTTAACATTAAATCAGAACTCAATAATTATTCCGCAACAATGGAGTGTCTGGTTACGAAAAAAATCACACAACAGCAGTGGAACGCTTTTTGTAAGAAGAAGAGCTTAATAGACCAATACCAATTTCAGAAAAGGAATAAGAGTGCGGAAAGTAGTTTTGAAAAAACAGTATGTCATAATTCAGACTGTCGTTTTGTAGTTAGTATGTCAGAAGATGAAGAAATGAAGCTAGGACACTCTAAAAAAGAAGCAATAAAGAGATTGTTGTACTTGGAACGTTGTTTGAAAAAATATTCAGAACTGAAGCAGGAATATTGTGAATTTTTGAAAGAATATGAGCGCTTAGGGCACATGTCCACAATTAAATACAAGAACAACTCAGAAGAAGAAGACCTTGAAACATACAATAGACCACATCAATCGATAATTCGCACAGATAGAATTAACACAAAAATAAGGGTGGGATTTGATGCATCCGCTAAATCAAGCAGCGTAAGCTCATCAAAGAACAAATGATTAGTAGGGGCAAATTTACAAGGCAGCCTACTCGAAATTAATGTACGATTCAAATTTCATCATGTTGTCTTTACAGCTATCATTCAAATGAAGTTCGGGCAAATTTCAGTCAGACAAGAAGAACGACGCCTTCAACGAATCTAATGGCGAAAATAAGAAACTCATCAAATTCAAATCTACGAATACAATACGGTAACATGCAGTATCGCAAGCGTACCTTATCTAGCAATACTTCGCTTAAAAGAATTGGCAATAAATGATAAACAGGAATCTCCTACAGCAACACGGATTCTGAACGAGGATTTTTACATGGATGATTGGCCGACAGTCACAGACACCGTTGAGGAAGCAACAGTACGTCAACTTCAATGAACGCAACTTTTGAATGAAGGCAAGGTTTACCTTCGCAAGTATAGATCTAAAAAGATTGAAGCTTTAAATCATCTAGCACTGTACAAGAAGAAGATCCTCTATTACTTTTAGCTAAGGAGGAAACGGTCAAAACTTGAAGTTCATTGTTAAACACAGAAGCTGACGAACGTCAATATAAAGTTACGTTAACAGATGTCAAGATAGTAACAAAACAAATTATTTTATTGAGCGAAGAAAATATTTCATCTTCGCGTGGATTAAGATGAGGCAACGAAAATGAAATTAGAATTTAAAAAAAGCTCAGGGGTTTTCTATGTAATTCAATTAGTAAAATTTTCATTACCTAATTCAGATGAGAATGCAAAAAGTATTACTTTAACTTCATCATGCTTATATATTTCAGCGTCATTGTGAACTGCTTCAGACGACAAGAATCCAGGTAAGAAGTCTGGATGTTAGCCACCTAAAAATTGCAGCAAACAATATTGAAGTCTTATCTCACGTTACCATATTCTTATATTAAGAAATTTTCGTTTATATTGCGTCGCCTCTAATATCTATACTACACTTCAATCCAATTAAATTGATAGTATATAGAAATAAAACAAAACAGTCGTAGAAAATGTTACTTTCTTTAACAGCGACTCCAGGAAAAATTTCATTAAACTAGATAAACGACTCAAGTCATTTTTTTCTAATCAAGGTATTTCATCTCAAATGGCACGTCAATGCGAAAATTGTATCGCCAGAGTAATCTCTTGGCTTCTACTCAAGCAACAGAAGGAAGTTAAGTTTTTTTCCAAAACCCCAGTTTACATTCTTCAACTTACTGTTTTTGTAATTAGAAATTCTCAACTCATTTTTTATCATTAAAAGAATCCACTCAAGGCGAATTTTCAACTTTTTCAGCAAAAACCATTATTTAGGCAAATTGAATTTGTTTAAGTAATTGAAAGTTTATTTGAAATATTGGTTATTGTTTCACAAGACCAAAAATAATATTATTTGGCAAAAAAACGAGAATAAAGTGTTCAAAGTGCAGATTACGTGCAGAATCGACATTTTTGGATTTGAGGGTACATGTCGGGGCACCGTGGGGGCGTGCTTGGGGTAATAACCTCAAATGATTATACATAGAATGCTTCGATGGAACGTCCTCTGCAAGTTTTATGATTTTCCCGCAACATTTCCCCAAATCCACAGAAGTTATTTCAAGAACCCCAGAAAGTGATTTTTTCCCAAGTATTTTTCATGGAAAATTTCAACACACCAGCGGCACCTGTTAAAATCAAAATTTCGATATGACAAAAATATGCTATTTATTTTTTCGGATTTGGAACCGAATTGGAGGAATTGTTGTCCTGTATAAAAAAAAGGTAATTTTGATCTGCTCTAATCGGCACGCTCAAGCTAAAAGTTATGGATAAATTTTTTTCTTTCTAAAATTCGCAACACTTGGAAGTAAGTGCTGAAAATTTTGTTACACTCGAACCCTACTATAAGTGCCCCCGTTATAAAAGACAAGGGGACCAAGCGGGTGAGAGGGAGGCAGTGATCAGGGGCAGTGTTTCCACAACAACGCAGGAGTGTATGAAAAAAGCGGGCAGTACACTTCGCGGTTGATCGTGTCGTCTGCTTCAGTCAACTTCAGTCAGTTGCAAAAGTGTCGCAGGGCATTTGCTTTAGTTCGGGGTTTAGGTTATGCGAAACCAGGTGTTAACAGGCGTCACAAAAATGTCGATGAAAAACAAGAGGAAACATTCATCTTTCGAAGAGAAATATGATATTTGAGACGAGGTGAAAACATGTGAATCAAAACAGTCTATTTCACGGAAATATGGTATCTCTGAGAGCGTGAACTAGGCTGTGAGAGCTCACGAATCTTTTTTAAGGAACAAGGTTGAAAGTTATGAATATGTGAAAAAGAAATAGTCAAGGACGAGTGACAATAAGGATTCAGATGCTGCTGTCTTAGAATGGTTTCAGCAAGTCAGAGACAGAGGCAATCCTGGATCCGGGCCAATGGTTAAAGCACAAGCCCTCATTTTAAACGAGAAGCTTAATGATCCTAAAACGTTGAAAAAAAGTCAGCAAGCAACAAAATATTTTAACGTGTAATAGCAAAATTTTGATTCTTATTTCAGCTAAATATTTAGTTCACCTTCGTTTCAGACAAACTGAAATTTGGAAAACTTCGAGATAGAACGAAGGCCATTGAGGGTACCGCCATCATGGTCTCTATAGTGGGGTTCGAGTGTACATCCTCTCCACCTTTCCAGCATCTCGAAATCCTGATGTTGTGCAAATAGTCCGCACAGTCAAATTTCAATAAGAAAACTTTTTGTTTGCCTATTATATGACACAACTCCACAGAGAGAAATGGATACTAGCGGTTAACTTCTGGATATTGGGTCTTAATATATCTGTGATCTATCTATGGGACAACAATCTAGATACTTGGATTCAACATCCACAGATATTAAGTATCAATATTCAAGATATTCATTCTAAATATCTGAGATACTGATTCTAAATATCTGAGATATTGAAGTTAGAAGCTCGGAGACATTAAACCTGGTAATACTGTAGATTTTTTGAATTTCTCAAGAACCCATAGTAAGAATAAGGCTTAAATAGAGGAGAAATGAAGATTTTCAGATTTTAAAGGAAAATTTATCATTATTCTATGGTTTTCAACACCTGATTCATCCAATTTGAATTGATTTGCATTGAAATTCTTAAACTCATAGATATTGGAGCTTTGTGAACTTTGAACAATTTGAGAAACATTTCAAGAAAATCTATTACTTTATTGTGAATTGGAGCTTCGTGTTAAAATCATGGCTTAACTAGAATAGATAAATATGCATTGTTTACATTAAGATCTGAAATTCTATAATTCTTCTCTATGCAAGCCATCTTATCAGGCAGTGCATTATTGGAGTCTATACAAAAGCATAAATACTCCGAAATTGATATAATACGTATGGAACATGAATCGTACCTTCGAACCTTTTCAGTGTGGAGTCGTCAAGTTCCTATTTTTCAAGTAAACTGCTCACATCTGTTACATATAAATTCCGAAAAAAATTCTAGTAAAACCAAAAAACACAAGTCGAAAATCAGCTGAGTAATAATAACGTGACTAGTAACAAATCAGACGACGCTGCTACGCTTGTCGGAAATTGAAGCTCCAATCCCAACACAAAAAGATCGTAAATGCGCGCACGACCGCACGAAAGCCTCTCCTTCAAACGTATATAATTTCTTTGCTGTTAAATAGAAGAAATCCAGGAAGGCATTTTTTTGTTCTCGAGTAATTGAACAACGAGTGATCGGATAAGACAGGGATCGCTGAAGCCAGCATTAATAACTCCCATGAGAAGAGCCACACACATAAAGGCTGGGAAAGCGATAATTTCAAGTTTCGTTTCAATCGATGATAGACTCAGTAACTTCTGCTTCGGTCGCGGCTTATATACCAACTCTCTTACCCCTATGCTTCAGCAAAGCGGGATGTATAACCTATCAAGAATAAATTTCATCCTCAAATTACACTGGAGCTTCGATTTATTGTCCCTGGATTTATGCCTTAGTAGAATGTCTGCCGGCTCACATTTGGCGATGAGGGGTCGGAGACGCCGGGAAAAGGGATTGTCGACAGCCTCGCATTCGTTGATGAAAAGTTCCGCGGGGGTGAGAGAAGAAGCGCACGAGCTCAACGGATTTACGCAGTTCCCGTCGACTGTTTACATCATTAAAAACTTGGAACGAAGTCACGGTCATCGAGGCAATGACAGAAACACAAACTAAATCGAGGTTCCAGTGTACGTCATATTTCCCTCATAAAAAGTGGCTGGCCAATAGAGCGGGTACAAATACCCAACACGAAACTGATGAATACAAGATAAAGCAAGAGAAACGTTCATGAAATACACGTGCATCATTTTTTCATATGAAAAAATTTGTTTGTTTCTTGGAAAACTGTTGACAAAGGAAATAGACGTGGAAAGAACAAAGTATTTCAGAATTGGAAGCCTTCAAAAATAATTGTTATTTGATGCGGTGACATATCGAAAAGATACAGTTTGGGCTAGATAAATGCTGAATAGTGTGAGACTTTTTTAACAGCAAGCGAGATGTTTCGCTTTAGACCACCATCTGTGAAGCGGATCTCAATTACTCGTACACGCCCTTGAAATTTTTCTCAGAGGAAGCCTTGAATGTCAGGGCAGAAGCAATAGAGGAATTAGAAACGCAATGGAGACAAAAAGCTATCAAGGGCGAGCACCCCAAAATGTGAGATCAACATGAAGTGAACAGAGGCATCCAATATTTGGCTGAAAAAGGGCGACCTATTTGCGAAAACGGAGGGGTTCCTGTTAGCGATTAAGCACAGGGTCGCCAGCACCAAAAATTATCGCGAGCTCGTGTTACATTAAGACATGGTTGACAGGTGCCGATTGTGAAGAAATACCAACGAATCCATCGAGCACATTATTGATGGTTGTCGCATAATGGCTGGGACAGAGTACACGCACAGACATAATAATGTGTCGAGCATTATACATCAACAACTTGTCCTAAACTTAGAAATCTTAACAAAACGGATGACTTGCTATAGATGCATTCCAGTGCCCGTTTTAGGAAATGAAGTCTCCATCTTATACTAGGATATTACCATCCAGACGGATCATTATATTATAGTGAATCGACCCGACATCGCGATGCGTAAGAAAAAAGATGGAAGAGTCTATACGATCGACTTTGCTTGTCCACTCAACTGGAACTTGTAGGCAACCCATACAACCAAGATCCAAAAATATAGCGTGCTATGACATGAAGTAAATATAATATGGAGAAATGTGAAACATGTATCTATTAATCCTATTGTGATTTGAGGTACAGGCAATGTGCACCCTATGGATTAACAGATGATAGCTCTTAAACAGCATCCAGAGGCGAATGATGAAACCCCGAACGCTCTCGGCAGCTCTCGGATAAGTACAACAAGGTCGCTAGTAATTTCAAATATCGTATTAAATTCATAATATTATTAACAAATCAGGCACTTGACTTAGTCCATGGCTGATGATGAAACACCGGGTTTGCCCGAGAGAGAAGTTAAAAACGCAAAAAATGATAAAATTACATTCGGTTCTTATGTACTTAAATTCTGAAACCTTAACAATGATGAGAAAAGGTTTTGTATGTTTCTTCACTATTGTCCCAAACGTCCTTTCATCGTGTCCAAGACATACCACACGTTAGTACCTTTTGGTCAGATTGTAGGGTTAGATTATTTTGCTTTTTGTGAATATACAAGGATAATATATCCTGTTTTTAATAAATAAATGCAATCATCAAATGCTACAGTACAAAGACATGTACATCAGTTTTCAAATCAATGTACCATTTTGATGATACAAATTCAAAATTTCAAAGTGTTCCAAACTTACCGTCTTTTCCCTTTCTACAAAAAATCTAACGTCCCCTTTTGCCCATAGAAAAGAATTGTTGTATACTCCAAAAGTTAAAATTTCAAATCCACACACAGTACAGAAGAAGAAGAAGTGCGGCTAAATACTGAAGGACTTACTACTATTGAGCAAATACAACTTTCACCCACTATTAGAAAATTAGGACCCACAACTCAAAAAAATTGTTTTTTTCGGCCTACTCTAATGTGCATACACTACACAACTCGAAGTGATCAAAATTTCTCCTAATGAAAATAGGTATAAGTATATCATCCGTCAATTTTGATAACAATATCAACAATATGATTATTTTATTTTTATTTGCACCTAGCAGTAATAATTCGTTTCAGCTTTTCGGAGTTTTTCGAATTAATATATATTTAAACTATTCAGTGCAGTGTTGAGAACATTATATTTGTGATAAAATTAAAGCAGAAGATATTCCTAAGATATTTGTATTAAGGACGTATTATACGTACAGTCAATCTCGAAATTCATCCAACGTTGTAATGTTTTAGAAAATCGACGAAAATAGATCTTATGTTAAGTACTGCTAATTTTGGAGGAGAAACCCAATCGTTTTTTCAAAAAGTTTTTATGTAGAAGTTGCAATTTATTTGTAATTAAATAATTTAACATCGAAATTAAAATATTGAATCAATTGACAAATTTATTTGCTTCGCTCTTATTCAATTTCAATGATCAAGTACTAAATTGTTTCCTTGAGAGATTCTTCACAATCCGAACCGAACAGAATTATGAAGAATCTTTCAAGAAAGCAAATCACCCCTTGATTTTCAGGATCGGATAAAAATTGCAACTTTTACCTTGAATTAAATTAAAATACAAAAATCCATATAGCTTTTCCCAAATGAGTAATTTCAAACGAAACGATTTCTTTCTAAGACACGCTTAGATTACTACTACAAAATTCACAGCAATGAACATTGGGTCTATTTTCGTAACTTCATTCATAATTTTGAAAATTGCTCAATTTTGAAGTAGACTGTACGTAGGGAAAATCTTTCATTGTAAACTTTCGAGGTTCAGCATTACTATTTTAAGGAATTCCATGAACCCCCTTCGATATCTTTTCCTTTATTTACTGCTTCATATTCTTCCTTTTTTCCTTCAACGAGGGATATTATTTTAATTTCTCTAATTCAAGGTTTGAGTAAAAATTTCTGAATCATAAATAATGAAGAATGAAATATATTCCGTGAAAGCTTTCCAGTCTCTTATCAAGGATATAATAAAAACGACCCTCAAATTATAACGATCCTACTTCTGTCAAGTTCTTGCAAAAGTTGAGAAAATATTACGTTATTTATTACAAAATTTACATTATATTGTCAAAAATGAAAACATGATATAGAGAATTTTGCATTTAGAGTTTATGTTTAAAACTTCAGATAAATAATTCAGTCGCATTGTCAATAATTATACTGTAGAATATAGAATTCATAGAGAAAAACAGTTATTATTGTTGAATCTAATACACAAAGTTACATAAAATTCATTTCTACAATATTTCATATACGAGTAATTTTAAGAAGCTCTGATACAACCCTAGATGTAACCAAAAAGAAAGCAAAACATACGTAACATACATTGTTAATAAAATAAAAGAATGTAAACAATCTCACTAATTCTAACCGAAATTCTGTGCCACCACGTTAGGGATTTGACTAGTGATTCTTTCCTATTTGAGTCATTTTATCTATTCCATTATGCAAATCAACAAAAGGAGCGTTGCATTTACTCGTTTAATCTATTCTGTTAGCCTCACTCAGGACGCTCGAAATCTTTTAAAACGTTGCTAATGTGGAATTAGCTCAATCAGGAGTTATCAGTCGCAGTTCGAAAAATTATACTCAGTGGAAGAAATTATGTATAATCCTAATTTCTCAAATACATTGTTTGTATACAAGTGAAAATTATGCATAATTTATTTCACTATGTATAATCTTTCCGCATGGGGCTCATTGAATTCTTTTGTGATATGATTACAATATGATTTCATTAGATTTCTCCTTAGTTTACTCCAATCAATCACTGTTCATCAAAAAATACTTATAAAATGAAATTCCGCGGGGGTGGGGGGGGGGGTTTCTAAAATGACCATGATTGTTTCAAGTTTTTAAAATTATTCAATTATCACAACATTGAAGTTGAAAGGCTACACTGTAGTTAAACATTTAGTACATTATAACTCAAATTTTTAGGTTTTCTACGATGTAAAGATCTTGAAGAAAATAGGTTTTTTTTCTCTGCATCGTACCAATCAAGGTAAGCATAGCTGGCCCGTCACTGAAAGCAGAAATATGTTTCATTACTCAATACCATTATTTTAAAGTATTATTTTGAACATTGCCTAAATAGTGATGATTCCATTTTATTTTTTCAAAAGTGTCTCTATTCTAGTAAAATATTCGGTATTTTTCCTTAGAATTGATCAAGAAAATTTCGACATTAGAGCAGTTAATAATATTGAATTCGGTTTTATTGTGGTCTTTTATGGCATTAGAATTCTACTTTGATTGTTCATGAGAGATACTTCAGGTTCCTGTTGATTTGTACTCCTTATATGATGAAGAATTGAAGTAGAGCCGAAATGCCGCAAAAGACAACAATAAAAAAAAGTCAGTTTAAAATTTAAGAAACATAGCAAGAACGTAATTATTAATAATTCCTTGACTCACCACCAGGATAAGAAGCACAACGTTTATAATGGCAGGAGCCACAATCACTATCTTCCTGACAAGAGCAGTCAGCGTTAACAGCTCCGATGAGAAGAGCCAAGCACATGGCAGCGAAGAAGGCGATAATTGAAAAATTCATTTTTAGTTGATAATAGAGTGAACCTCTTCTGCTTCGTTCGCGTCATATATACCATCACTCTTCCCCCCATGCATCAGCAAAGCCGGATGTATAACCCATCAAGAATACATTTTATCGCCAAATTACGTCATATTTCCCTCGTGAAGTGTGGCTAGCCAATAGAGCTGGTACACATATCCAACACTAAACTAATAAAAACAAGAGAAACAGGCATGAAATACACGTGAATTATTTTTTCACATAAAAAAATATATAAAATTTCATTTATTACTTGAAAAACTGTTGACAGAAGGAATACATGTGAAGAGAAAAGAGTATTTTGAAATTGAAAATTTCCAAAAATAAATATAAATTGATGTGATGACTGTACGAAAAAATATAGCAAAATGTAATACGAGAGTTTAATTGATATATTATTGGATATAATCATACGATAGAAATATAATTTATACGGAAGTTCGGCAATTGATTTGTCGCACTGAAGTGATCTCGGCTGAGATCTCAAACGAACTGCGGATCTTTAGGAGTCTTGGCGACACCCCGATTCAGCCATGCCTCGGCCAAGCTTCAGCCCAAATCAATCATAGCTTAGACTCGACTTTGGCGACTGTGTTTGGCGGATGTTTATGAAACGTGATGCTTGGGATATAAGATAAGCCTGAATACCCTCTTTGTTCGTAACTGTAATTCTGCTCTACAAAAATCTCTGAAGGATACTGAAATATCCAATTGGAACACTTTCATTCAGCAGACAAATTTACTGAAATATTATTAAAAATCACTTGTGTGAAATGAAGTGAATTGAACTTTTTTACCAATTAAGTTAGTCAATTGAGTTATGAAAAACTAGAACCACCTAACCCCATTAAAAATCAATTGGCTGGCTATAACTTCTCAAAGGTCAATCGCAATGAACTTTAGTGATTTTTCACTAAAGTTTAGTCAATTATTACTGATTTTTTTAACTTTAGAATTAATTTTTTCAATTTTCATCAAAATTGAACTGATTCGAAGTAGGAGAGTAATAAAAATATTCAGTAAATGTTGAGTAAATTCGATTGTTAATGTTCAGTTAATGTTCAGAAAATATTAAGTAATGTTAGATGACTTCTTTTAACATTAAGGCTATCGCTATGCATTCCAAAAGTTTTGTATAAATAGCCAAAGTTGTATTTCGGAGCTATTCTCACCGAAAAATTTTATTTCCAAGAACAATTCTGTTTGTATGAATTCGTATGGTCAAATAAAAATTCATATGTGAGTATTTAAAAAAATTGATTCCTCAGTAAAATAAATTCACTCTTTCTCAACATCATCTTGTTGTGTGAGGCATATGGTATACCTTTATTGCATACTAAATTTTATCGGAAACAGCACAGCACTCCGAAGCATCGAATTAAACAAACCGTCAAACTCACGACTCCGATGTAGACTGGGATTTTTTAAAAACAAGGTTAAGCATTGAAAATGGCATTTGGCGGACATTTCATCGTCATGCTAAAAAATAGGTGTTTCTGGAAAGAGGACTTCTGAGAATCTTTCCGACAAAATCTAGTAAACAATAAAACTATAAACCTATATGAAATGTATGTGTAGTTATAAATGTTTCCTTATCTCTTTTGGCGTTTACATTACTATTTATAAAAAACAGAACGTCAGTTTCGCCCTTTATTCTTCTTGCCTTGTCAAATGTTTGCCAAACAAAATGAACACAAACTCAAAAACAATCAGCATCACTGGCACAGACGCATTGACGTTCATAATTCGTGCCTACTGGGATTTGGATAATTTGTCCTGGGCCAGTACTGAGCCAGTCGTGAACTTTCACCCGGGCGATGTACACACAATAGGTTTACAGCACATCAATGAAGCTTCTATGATTATTGTAAAATTAAAAGACTCATTGAATGGTCGCTTCCCGAGGATCATTAACTGTGCCTGCTGAGGATGCTTTGCCTTGCGAAAGCAATCTGGAGCAAATTTGTCTTTTCGGATAGAAAAGTCATCTTTTTTGGGGAAAAATTCATCTTTCTCGGTTGAAAATAACTTTTTTGTTTAAAATTAAAATTTTTAAGGTTGAAAATTCAACTCTCTTCTACAAAATTTGGCTTGAGAATGCAACTATTTGGTTGTTCATGCAACGGTTTTATCGAAATTTCGTTTCTGAAAAATCAACTATATGGTCACAAATTCATCTTTTATGGTGGAAAAATCATGTTTCTTGGTTCAAAATTCATCTTTCTTGGTTGAGGATTCAGCTTTCCGGCTTAAAAATGCAGTTGCCTTTTGAAGAATTCGTCTTCTTTGCCTGAAAATTCAACTGTTTACAAAGTTAAAAATGCAACCGTTTTTGGTTGAAGTTTAATCCTTTTATTTGAAATTCCACCATTTGGTTGAAAATTCTTTTTTTATAGGTTCAAAATTCAACTGTTTGGTCAGAAACTATTTTTGTTTAAATTCACCTTTTTGTGTAGAAAAGTCATCTCTTTAATAAAAAATTCATCTTCTTAGGTTGAAATAACTTTCTTGTTGAAAATTTAAAATTTTAAGGTTAAAAATTCAACTTTTTTCCAAAAAAATTGTCTTCTTGGCTTGAAAATAAAACTATTTCTTTCTAAACGCAACTGTTCAGGAACATTTTTTCTTTTTCTGATAATTCAACTATTTGGATGAAAATTCAACTATTTGGATGAAAATTTAAGTATTTGGTTGAAAATTCATCTTTTTAAGTAGAAAAGTCAACTATTAGGTTGAAAAGTCATCTTTTATGGTTGAAAAATAATCTTTTTTGGTTGAAATTCATGTTTCTTGGTTGAAAATAACTTTTTCGTTGAAAATTCAACTATTCAGTTTGAACATTTAATGGTCTTCTAAGAAATTCGTCTTCTTGGCTTGAAAATTCAACTATGTATTTACTTGAGTATCCAAACTGTTTTCAGTTCATGTGTAATCTTCTTGCTTGATAGTTCAACTATTTGGTTATAAATTCAACTGTTTTTCAGAAAAAAGTCACCAGTTTTGGTTGAAAATTCATCGTTCTTGGTTAAAAAGATATTTATTTTTGACAATTCATTTTGAGAATTCACCTTTCCGAACTTGAAAGTCAACTGTTTTCTAAAATATAAATCATTTATAAAAGTAATATCTACTAGTCGAAAATCACGATTTTATATAAATTATATAAATTGAATAACAATTGACGATGTATTAGAATTTCGTTTATTGCTGTTTAGTTTTCGGAAGATAATTATAGTTGTAAATAGAAATTTTTACATCCATTTTCATCTGTTAAAAAATTGATTTCGTATCAAAATAACAAAAAATGTGCTATTATTCGTTAATTTGAGCCCTATCGTCGATGTGTGAACATAAAATAAATTTCTTTTATCTGTAATTTTTTGTGGGAGATCTAGGTAGCAAAATAAAACTTTTGGACACCCTCCGAATCTGAAAGAAGAAGGATATTTTTCCGCTCAGCCCTATTTAAGAGGATACAAAAGATTTCGGCCACTGAACAAAGCTACGGAGTTAAAAAAAGCGTAGATATAAAATATCATTACGACTTTATTTTAAATTGTAAAGATAACTTTTAGTTTCACATTTTCTTTTCTCTCGAAAGAATTCTCATAAAATTTCTAAACTTGTAATTAGCCTTTGGGAAAACCTTCGAATATGTTAGGATACACACCGTGGTGCGGAAATTTCAATTCTGAATGAAAATCCAAGGAGCGAAGAAAATGATGAAGAAAAAGTGCAAAAAGTGGCTGCAAGTCAGCAAGAATCAGACGATCTTGATGACTGAGAATCACTAATCGCGAATTGCGCGCAATCTCTGTTTCAGTCTGAGCCCGAGCGTAGAGAGAAGCTCGCTATCTCGACCAAAAGGTACTTTGTGACTGGTTATGATATTCTATATCCTACCCATATATTGATATTTGCATATTTGCATAAGTGTATTCCATATACGCACATCACTAAAGGATGAGATCAAGGCTCGATTTCCATTCGAGTTCAATTCTAAATTAAAAATCAACAGAAATCGCTCATGATTTTATTCGAAAATTTTCCTAATACTTTGGAACCTCTATTTAACGGGGGTCTTGGGTATGGTCTGCGATGGCCGTGAGGATCTTCCAGAACTTCTATGATGTAAACAGTCAGGGCCGTATTAACCATTTCTAGTAGGAATACATAATATTAATTCAATTAACTAATAAATAATAATTAAATTGACTCTATTTTGTACAAATGTAGTTTTTTGTTATCATAAGGGATGGACCTTTTTTATCAATAAAGAATAATTCATAAAAAGAGAATTTTCCGCGTGATTCTTGAAAAACGTATCTTTTGGATTGAGGGCTCGACTACTTCGCTAAAAATTCATCTTTTTTCGTTGAATGTAACTGGTTGAAAATACTCTTTTTTTTTTGGTTTCTAGGAAATTTGGTGAAACTATAAATGTGACTTTCTATTTCTCGGTGATAATTTACAGGTTTTGACCTTTTGACTTCACAATTCCACTGTTTTGTTGAAAACTCTCGTTTCTCGATTGAAAAGTAATTTTCTTCAACAAAACTTATAGTTTCCCAGTCAGAAGTCAAATTTTTTTAAAACATTCAATGTTTCTGTTTTAACATTTCACTCCTGTGTTGAAAATTTGTCTTCTTCGGTATAGAATAAATCTTTTTTCTTGAAAACCGTATCTTTTGGATTGAGGGCTCGACTACTTCGCTGAAAATTCATCTTTTTTGGTTGCATGTAACTGGTTGTAAATATTCTTTTTTTTTGGTTTCTAGGAAATTTTATGAAACTATACATGTTACTTTCTATTTGCGGGTGATAATTCACAGATTTTGATGTTTCGGCTCCACAATTTTACTGTTTTCTTTGAAAACTGTCGTTTCTCGATTGAAAAGTAATTTTCTTCAACAAAATTTATAGCTTCCGAGTCAGAAGTCAATTTTTTTTTAAAACATTCAATGCTTTTGCTCTAACATTCCACTCGTGTGTTGAAAATTCGTCTTCTTCGGTATAGAATAAATCTTTTTTCTTGAAAACCGTATCTTTTAGATTGAGAGCTCGACTACTTCGTCATAATAATATTTAATTGTAGAATCGTTTATAGATTCATCGATTTTGATATTACACATGTCTTCAAAAGTTCGTGTTGCCTTGTTCCAAATTTTACTTCAGAAGTAAGAAGTGTCCGATTTCTATGGGTGCATTGAGCTAGCACCTCCAAAGTCGAATGTCAGCACTCCTCAGAGCTCACAATTTTGGGCCTTTTTTGGGCTTCTTTTGTGCACCAATAAAAATTTTTGGGCTCCTTCACTCTTTTCAAAAGAAACAATTTTTAAATTCAATTCAACAAGTTTTAAATTCAATTCAACGTAATGTCGCCATATATTTTATTTACAAGAACTTAAACCCCTCTCATTCCATCATTTTCATGTTTCCCCCTGTTTTAAGAGTATTTTCGTTGTGAAGTCTGATATGTGAATATCTTTGAATATTGTTGGTTCAGTATTAAAACTTGCAATTCACCACACGATCACCAACACGGCCCACGGGTTGATGTTATACGATTAAAAAAATATATATGTAATTCATTTCTCTGGCAAACGAATGCTAAATTCTGATATAAACTCATAATTCATCATTCCGTATACAATGATCATTCACTTGTCGCAGGGTAAAGTGAGAACGTGTACCCCAACCTGTGAATTAGAAAATTTCGTACTTGTATAAACCAGTACACCCAGGAATGTTAAGGAAGCAGTCCTTGCAGATGAATCAACGGTACCTGCTATTTTAAGAACTTCGGCGCCAACATCCGCAGTTGTGTCTGCATCCGAACCTGCAGCACAACAGCGCCCTGCTTGCGTTTTTTGTTCCTGCCATGAAAAGCGAGTGGGTGAAGGCAGAGTAAAAGTAGTTTTATGTCAGGCAGAAGAGACGCGAAAAAAAAATCTTTGAACTCGCTAAGGAATTAGAAGATTCTCCTGTCCTTAGTAGGTTAGAACCATGCGTCGACAAAAAATAGAATTCAACTCTCGCCAAACTTTATAACGAAAAACGAAGAGGAACTTGGCATCTCAAAAGAGATGTTCATAAATCTGCTCTTGAGGCAATATCCGCGTTGATCGATAGCGAGGTTTTCTTTTTGGTTGACCTACATTGTCATTTTAAAGCCCTATTGGTTGAATTTGGTGGCGATGCTTTTAATACGGAAGAATGGGAGGATTATAGGCCTGACCATTTACAGGAGAAAATTCTAGAAACTTACGGTGATGTTCTCATGATAGAATGAATATAGATGTCAGCCGTTTGACCACTGATAGACTAGTAAGGGACACTTCGGAAGCAACGAAATTGGAAAAAGCTGCGTACGAGTTAAAAAACGCGGTGAAAAGAATAGAAACAAGAAAGCTTCCAAATAAATGGCAGGTAGACGACATTATTAAGGGCGAATGTCACGTTCCCGACCTTCTCTTTGAATTTATGTGCAATCTTATTGAAGGTCCTGACGTGCGCAGGAAAAATTCCGAAAAAGATGACATAAAAATCAAATCCTTGTGTCACGACATAATTTATATGATTACATGCCGTAGGGTGAAACCAACAAAACTGTTGATGTTAGGTTTAGCGATAAAGTCCTTGAGGAGTAGTAGGAAAGTGCTGACAATACTAAATAGACATGGTCACACAATAGGGTACAATCTTGCAGAAGAATTGGAGACGGAAATGACATTCGCGGCTTACGATGAGAACAAGTTAATTTCTGACGGTATTTCCACTGATGAGGGACTCAGTACGCACCTCGGGTTTGATAACTATGATCGCTTCGTAGATACTTTTACCGGTAAAGATACGTTGCATGACACTGTGGGCATCATCTACCAATTCACTCCTAAAAATGATGCACATCCTGTGGTCACGCTTCCTGAAAATTCGGAAAGTGTCGTCGCAGTCAGTTCAATTTCTGGAAGCTCAGAAAGCGCTGCTGCACTTGATACACTTTCAGAAAATTCAGAAAGCGCTGACGCTGTTAATAGGCTTTCCGCAAATTCAGAAAGCGTTGCTACAGCTGGAACGCTTTCTGCAAATGCACAAATCGCTGAAACAAGTGATCCCCTTTCTGAAAATTCTGAAAGCGCAGCCACAAATGATCTGCTTTCTGAAGATTCAGAATGCGCCACCACAGTTGATCCGTGGAATAAGGAATGTAGCACTGCAGAATGCGGCCCGATGCCTCGTAAACGATGTAGATTTGAGGAGGTTCCTCGTGATGTTCAACCGTATTTCAAAAGACCAACGGCACATTCACCATTACTAACGTATGAAATGGTCACTGAAGCTCTGAGTGAATGTCGAGTTGCACGAGAAAGCGCTGTTGCTAAAGACAAGCGATGGGCAATTTCCCAATCAAGATAGCCCACCTACCTATTTGGATAGGATTCAATTCTCAGCTAACAATTGACAAGAGTGAAATGCAAACCGTTGAGTATCTGCCTCAGATTAATCAGTCACCAACTTCGTATTCTGTCGTTAACGAAACGTTGACGCAAGCTTCGAAAATTGCAAAGCAATGCAAGCAAGCTGCATTATTGTGACATACGATTTGGCAATTGCCAAAATGGCCATGGAAATACAAGATACTGAAGCTCCGAAATTCGATAATATCTTCATAAATTTAGGTTCCTTCCATACGGAACTAGCAAATTTCAAAGCAATAGGGAAATTTATTGATTCTTGCGGCCTGGTAGATATTTTAATTCAATCCGGAGTTTTAGCTGGAGGTTCAGTAAATTCTTTTATTGACAGTAAACATTTTAATAGATGTAAAAGAATACACCCCCAACTTTCTGTGGCGCTTCAAACTTTGCATTTTGAACGATTCATGGGAGAGCATGAAATAAGTGCGCAAATCTTGGTGGAGGATTTAAAACACGCGATAAAACATCCCGTTTAGCCTCAGGAACCCATGAACTTTTCCCCCTTGTTGCAGGATGTCTTTGTTAAATACGAAGAGTTTTGTTCCGTAACTGCAAAAGGTGGTCATGGTAAAACAAATGGGACTTTGGTACGGTCAGCTGTGGATTATGTTGTTGAGACAACTGTCAATGCAAATGGTGCTGATTCTTTGACGGGTGTCAGCCACTTCACGAATTCCATATCAGCCAGACAACGCTGATCTTCAAGCCACAGTATGCGAACTACGATAGTTTCGAAGTTGCTGGAAGATATTGGAATTTCGCGTAAGGACGACGTTTCGTATGAGTTCGTACAGAAAAGAATAGAAAAAGACAGGAAATCAGTAGAAGACATTGTTGAATGTTTCCGACAAAATCTAAATCCATTTGACCCGAAAGTAGATCCCAACAACCTATTCCACGTGACGACAGGCAAGGCTGTTTCCAGCAAAGTATCCCATTTTCTCTTGTCCGTAAACGAAGTAGGTAACACTCAGAAACTTAATTTTTTGAAAGACTGTACTAAAAATCCATCGCGCTTTAAGCAGCCAATCAAACGGAACAAAATCCTTAATTTTGCGTCTGAATCCATGGGAAGGGCTCAAGAAAATAAAGATAAAAATAAACAGGCACTAATCAAAATGGAACGAGATATTTTGGTCGTCTATCGGGAATTGCGATTGAAAACAAAGTTGATATGTCCGTTTGTTTCCAGTACCCACTAGCTCCTGCACCACCAGCCCTCTGTCAGTACAGCGGTGAAATGCACAAAACCGACAAGTCTGCCCTTGCCAAAGTACTGAAGTTACAAATCCATCCATCTTTGCCTACTTACATCGACATCGACATTATCGATGGCTTTCATTTCTTGCACCTGTTAGGTGCAAATATCCCGTAAACGTTCGAGAAAATTTCGGAATCGATTCTGATTAAAATGTGCAAAACCCAAGCGTCAGAAATTCATCTGATTTTCGATCGATATTTTCCTTCGTCCACAAAAGACTGCGAACGTAAAAATCGCGATGAGCAAGATACAGATTACTGTATTGCTGGACCGAAGTAGACCAGACCAATTGACTTTCAAAAGAGTTTGAAAGATCGTCAATTTAAAACAGCTCTCGTGTCATACCTTGCCGAACACTGGGGAAGTAATTCTCAATCACTGGCGTCAATACTCGGGAATAAAAAGGTATTCCTGACAGTAGAGGAAATGTGTTTTTGTTATCAAGTCATGAATAGCAGCATCATTAAAACTCGGGCATCGGAATACGAATGTTCTCATGAGGAAGCAGACACCCAAATAATTTATAATCTTGATGTAATTTCCACGTCAATGACTGAGTCGAAAAAAGTGATGATTAAAGCAAACAATACGGACGTATTAGTAATTTTGTTGGGTAACATGCATAAGTTCCCCAGTTTAGAAGTTTGGATGGCCACCGCTTGTTCAAAAAAGAACGACCTAGACTGCGTTAACTACACAGATCTAGGGAACAAGTTAGGAACAAGTCTATGTAAAGCCTTGCCTGCATTCCATGCCTTTACTGGCTGCGATTATACAGCAGCCTTCCATCGGAAGGGCAAAGTGGTACCCTTCAAATTGTTGCAAAAAAATTAATCGTTCCAACATGTTTTCGCGTCACTAACTAATTTCTTGGACATTCATAATGAGGAGAAAATGGATACTTTGCAGGAGTTTACGTCACTAATGTACGGCATGAAAAATTGCAAACGGGTTAATGTGGCGAGGGTACAAATTTTTGAAAAATTATATTCGAGTAAAAAGGAGGCCGAGCAATTTCTAAAAAAAGTAAAAAGTTTCGATTCCAGCCTCATTCCGCCTTGCTGGAAGTCGTTGCAGGAAAAGATTTTGCGAACCATTTACGTTTCTTCGATGTGAAAAACCCAACGTTTGATACGGGCGCATTTAATAATCCTAGCGACTATGGCTGGGAATTCGATAATGACCGCCGATATCGGCCGCTCTGCTTTAAAGGTAACTCAACGCCCTTAACCGTTGAAGACGTTCTGCGTGTGACGTATCCTGATTCAGATGAATCTGATGAAGATGATGACGATTTGACGAGGAATGTGTTCAGTTCGGATTCTGAGTGCGAATAGATCTGTCTCCGTTCATAAATATATTACAATATACATGCTCTTCATGGCGAATTAATATACTTAAGATTCATCTCAAGTCTATGAAGTCGCCATGAAGAGCGTGTACATTAAATTTCGCATACATTCCCTTCAATCACTGACAAGACTGATTTAGCTGTTTAGCTGTAACTTTCTATCGTAAATAATATAGCATGATACATTCTCACAGTTAAACATAAATAAAACTGGATTTTCAGTCTGAAAGTTCAATTACGTAAATAAATAACCGACCTAACCTAGTATCAACTGTATTGAATGAAAATTCTACCATTTAAAACGAACTTTAGAAAAACTTTCACTCGTACGTTGCACTTCAATTATGCATAAGATGCAGTCCACTTAAAAAGTTTGAAACGAAAACTGAAAACACTTTCTATACAGTTGTCGTGTGTGATTTTTAATTTAGTTCTTAGAATTTTTTATAAATACACAAATGTGACGAAAAAAATTGCCATTTTTTCTATTTGACTATGCCGTTTCTCGTCAGTAAGAGAAAAATTGTTGCGATCACCTACGTTCTATAGAGTAACATTACTCGAAGATATTCCATCATGATATATTAAACAAATAATTTTTTCTTTGAAAAATTTCGAAGTACTGAAAATTACAGAAAACACACTCTAAACAAATAATTTCTTTATAAAAATGCTTTTATTTATTATATTGTTATGGAACATCTTCAACTAATTTGTTCATAATATTCACAAAAATACCATTCAGAGAAATATTCTCCATTATAATATTGTTTCCAACCAAATGTCTTGTGAAACAGCGTAAAAAAATGTAAAATTACAGAAAAGTACAGGAAACACACTTTACACAAATAATTTGTTTATAACATTTTTTTCAGCATCACATTACGATGGAACATCTTTAAATAATTTGTTTATAATATTCACAAAAATAATCTTCACAGAAATTTGCAACAATTTGAATATAGTTTTCATCCAAATTTCTTATGAAATTGCTTTGAAAAATATCAAATTATTGAAAATTACAGAAAACACACTTTAAACAAATAATTTCTTTATGAAGATGTTTTTCTTCAATATATTGTGATGAAACATCTTTCACTAATTTGTTTATAATATTCACAATAATAATCTTCAGAGGAATTTTCTCCATTAAAATATTGTTTCCACCCAACTTTCTCGTAAAATATTTTCAAAAAAAGTAAAATTATTAATAATTACAGAAAACACAGTTTGAACAAATAATTTGTTTATGACATTTTTTTCTTCATTATATCATGATGGAACCTCTTTTACTCCTGTTAGTCTATGAAACGTAGACAATTGCAACAATTTTCATATTATTGATGAGCAGCGGGATCGTCAAATAGAAAAAATTGGCAATTTTTTCCGTCATATTTGTTTGCTCCTAAAGAAATTAAAAAGGTATATAAAAAATTAGACTGACAAGTTTGTAGAAAATTTTATCAGCTTTTTTCTTCTTCAAAATTTGAACGTCAAAATCGGTCAGTATTTTTGGGCTGTACGTTACTTTCAACCAAAAAGTCATTTATTTCCCCACTGCGTGCCGTCTCTTATGCTGACCCATATATTAAAATTGATACACATTTATATGAAATTCACTACAGGAATGTATGTTACATTTTCAGAAGCGATAGTGCATATTTGCTTCACACACAGGTGTGCTGAACCTCATACATACATTTCTAACAGTGACTGTTCAAAAAGGTATCAAATTTAATATACTAATTTATATGAAGTTCAATACATCAGGTGCATGAAATCGCCATTAAGAGCGTGTATCGAATTTCATATACATTCATGTTAATCAGTTACTACCAAAATCATATAAATCCATTGTACACAAGTCACAAATAAATTAATGTATATCTTTTGATTGCAAACAATGAAACATAATACCTTCTTA
>JAUMHM010000004.1:5009949-5021158 GCA_032362435.1 Melikaiella ostensackeni
GTCGCGATATAAATAACTTCTGATACGTCGCTGACTGACGGAGCGAAGACATTGAGTATAGGCCGTCAAGGGACGCTCAGGGGAGGAGACAAAAGCATTCAAGCGTGAACGACCGAGAAGCCGGCACATAAAGGGGGAGGGCACACTAACGGGGTATGAGTGTAAGTTTAAATATTTTTTTAACTTCTAAAAAGTATACTTTTTTAATTTTTTGCGGGAAGATGAGGATGATAGTGAGATGTAGGAAGTAAACATCAGTCTGAGTAGCGTTGCTGTTGATGGTGGAATTAATATGGCCGCTAGTGTAGACAGAAAACATAGCCGTTTTTCACGTCTTTTATTTAAAACGTGTTAAAAGAATATAAAGAAGGGGGCCTTAAAGGGTATTCAAAATGCCTAAAATTGCTCTAAAACCGGGATTTTGTAAAGTGCAACAGTGCGAACGCGCCAAAAGTCGACATTTGGATAGTCACAAATTTTTTCGCCATCTGTCAGTCAGATACTTCCTTAGTCAATGGAGCCACTGCATGCAAACATTCTGATTAGTTAAGCGTTTTGCAGGATGTGACTTTTCAAGGTGACAGAGTTGTGATCCGTGAGTTGTGCGATGCCTTATTTTCCCGCAAAAAAAGTCAAAAGTATACTTTTCAAGCATTAAAAAATATTCAAACTTATTAAACAAAAGTTTCCTCAAGTTATTATTATATTCAATTTTCAGAGCTCTTCTAATTTCACCAGGAAAAAAAAATATTTGAAAATATGCAACAACCCTATTGTTAGGTAATCTTCAGGAAGCAATGAATGAATTTATCAATGTTAATAACACGAAATACCACTAATATTTACAATGATAATTAGAACATTACTATTAAGTATTTCTTTGTGAAATGACGAATATTAAGTATACTCTGTATTAAAATTATGTATCAAGGCATTAGTCGTTAATTATCTAAACTAAATAATTTAATTGAAAACGTTCCAAGTTGAACAATTTTAGATTGAAAACTTATAAATAAGACAATTTCAATCGATCAATCTTGTACAAATTCAAACTGAAAGTCTTAATAATTAAACAGTTTTCAGTACCTCTTTTTCAATTTTTCGAATTTAGATTACCCTAACCGTAGCCTAAATGAAATTTTTTTAAATTTTGGAAATGTTCAATTTGAATTATTTTTGTTTTGAATACCTCCAAATAAACATTCTTCAATAATGATAGCTTTTACTGTGGAATCGTACAATCGTACAATTTAAAATGTTTTAAATATGGAGATTCTTTATTTTAGAAAGCATTTGAATTTGAAATTTCTCAATATTGAATGTTTAATTTTTAATACAATTTTAAATGCTTCAAATTTAGAATTTTTCCGCATTAGATTCGCTAATTTGGAGATTCTTTTTTCAATAATTCAAATTGTAGATTGTTCATTTTTGAAGGTTTGAATTTGGAAAAATTCTGAAAACGGGGAAATGATCCGTCATTTTTTCTGATACTTGAGTGGACACCTGTTGTAACAAATGTACTACTTTTGAAGAATCAAAATTTGTTGGAATAACTTTTAATTTTATTTTTAAAGTTTTGAGAAAAATAGGTAGTTCTGCATCCCAAGAAAAGTTTTTCGAAAAGAAAAAGTGAAGAAAATGAATTTTACGAGTGGCATAATTTAAAATTTACTTGCGGAAAAGCATAAGTCAGTTGATAAAAATATTGTTTTTAATTTGCAAAGAGGTTTGCCGTGTTATAGGGTTAATAATATAATAAAACAGTGCTAGGAAATTATACGGAGTCCCAAATGGTGGGATCTGTTTATCACGATAGTTTATGAAATAAATTCTAGGTAAAGTGAATGTAAAAGCGCTCTCAAAGCGTATAAAAAGCGAACTGGGAAAAGAAGCGCGACGACATCAAGCACAGCAAATCCGACAAAACAAGCGAGATGAGGTTTTGCAGAAAAAACGTCATTTTGGAAGTTCCGCCGCACCCCCATTTCTCATTGCTTTGATACCTCTGCAGAAAGACATAAACATTCAAGATGTTTTAACCGTCCTAAAAAATGCTGACGAAACTGCAAATATTTCTTTCAGTCCATGCGGGGCCGTTCACCTAAGGTTCATCAACTGTTTAATTTATTTTCTTTAGACAACTTTCTTTGCAACTTATATAATGCATCATTTTTTAAACAGTATTCCGAGGTTCAAACAACGATTTTCCATTATTATACCTCCGGTTGGTGATTTACTTTCAACTTTGGATGCTGCTAAAGTAGCGGACACAGTGTTGTTTCTAATATCCGCAAAGTCTAACATTGAGGGTGAAGCAGCAGAAGAAATTATTGACTCTTGGGGCGAGAATATTATATTGACTGCTCGCGCTCAAGGCTTACCCACGACAATAGTCGCTCTCACAGACTTGAATAATCTTCCACAAAAGGTTGATGGGCCTTTTACTATTACTAAATATGAGTTTAATAATCAACTGTATTTTATATTTAACACTTGAATTTGTTTTTCAATCATTCTCTTATTCAACAGAAGCGGCAAAAATATAAACAACTCGTTGAGAACAAGGTCTCCAAATGGCTTCCAGAAGAGAAGATTTCAGTTTTGGACAAATCGGTGGACGCACTGAACATTTTGCGCCGAGTTGGATCTCAAAAACAGAGGAATGTATTTTACCGAAGCAAGAGACCGTATTTGATAGCAGAAAAATTAAAGTATTCTCAGCAAGTAAGAGAATTTTTTATTAACAGCAGAACTGAAAAGTTCTTTATTCAGTGCTGCACTTATTTTTAATAAACAGGATACCGATTGGACCAAGAATCGGCAAAATTACAGTGAATTTATTTTTTGATTGTGAATTTTTTTCTGAGATTTGAGTGGCCATCTTGAGTAAATTATTTAATATTATTAATAGTAATATTTTTGATCTGGAATTTAGGAATTGAAGGATTTCGGAACGTTAGAAGTGACTGGTTATTTGAGAGGAAAACCTTTGTCCGTGAATGGTTTGGTTCACTTACCAGGGTTCGGAGATTTTCAAATGACTCGCATCGATGCTCCTGAGGATCCTTATCCCCTCGAAAAGGGAAAGAGGAAGACTAAGACGAATGAAGAGAATGAGCCCATGGAAGGTGAAGTTGAAACGAAAATTCTGCAGACGGTAGATCCGAGTAAACAGGTAATGAAATTAGAATTATTTAGTTACTTGAACTGGCTCAAAATGATTAATTTAATAGCCAGGTCAATGAGATTTATCAATTTTCTGATCAAATTCAGGAATCCCTTCAAGCAGAGAACATCCCAGATCCAATGGATGCAGAACAAACTTGGCCCACAGAGGAGGAACTGAAACAAGCGGAAGCTCAACAAAAGCGCAGGCTCATAAAAATTGTCCCCAAAGGAACTTCTGAGTATCAAGCGGCTTGGATTCCTGACGAAGATGCTGGTTAGTCTTCATTTTTTTTATTTATATAAGATTAGGAGAATTTTTAATCATTTTGTTTTTACATAATTTTAAATTGCAGAAGGCGTAGATGATGACTTGTCTGAATCGGAGGATGAGATGTCGGTTGATGAGGGAAAGTCAGAATCTGATAGTGAACAAGAAAACGATGAAGAGGAGTACGAAACGATGACAATGTCCGAGGTCGCTCAGGACGAGCAGCGATACGACGAAGAGTTGGATTTGATGGCAGAAAGACAGGAACTTGAGAAAATACAAAGTGAGAATTTTAAAAGAATTTGACATGTTGCTTCTCAAATTTTTATTATTTATTTTTTTAACGTTTCTCAAACACGTTATATTTTTACAAGACAATCCCGCAATCTCTCTATATTATAAAAATATCTCGCCGCCGCCGCTGTTTATGGAATCGAGACCCTCTCTCAATGCCCGCTACCTCCCTAAGGGTCCGCCCAACCTTCCTAAATGACCGTCCAACCGTCTCAAATTCTCGATTACCTCCCTAAATGTCCGCCCTATCACCCCAAGTGTCTGCTACCACCTTGACTGCTAACTACCTCCTTAAATACCCGTTACGACCTAGATGCCCGCCAGACTTCCCTAACTGCATGCCAAACCTACCTAACTGCCTGACCAACCTCCCTAGATGACCGCTACCTTACTAAATGACCGTCCAACCTTCTAAAATGCCCGATTAACCTCCCTAAAAAGTCCGTCTAGCTGCCCGCTTAACATCACCTTTGCTTGATCAACCTCCTTAACTATTAACCCTACCTACCTACCTACCCACTAGCCATGCTGAAATGTAACAAAATATTTAAATTCAAAATGAACATTTTTCAAGAATATAAGTATTAAGTTGATTTTTAGCTAAATTTATTGAATATGAATACACTAGAGCTCCCATATAAGCCCATCCGGTTTAAGAATTCCTAGAACTGCTGGCCCACGCAGTATCTCAGTTTTCGGGGCGAGGGACGGTGTTCAACGAAGCGTGAAACACCAGCAGCGTATAGACAAAGGCGCAGTGCGCAGGTACTGAAGTTCGTACTTACTTTCGGAGATTGCGTAATATTAGGAAATGATTCACACGTCCCGGACTGTTTACGTTTCGAGGAAGCCCGCTTACGATCAAGGCCAGTGCGAAGCAACTCCCGAAACTGTTCTTATCTGGGAGCTCTAGTGTATAATTTTATTCAATTCATTTGTTTCTGTGGTGCACCACTGGTGCATTTAAGCCTTCTTAGAAATGTTTATAATTTAAAGATTTTTTTATTTTAATTATTTATCATTCATAACTACAGGGTGGCATATCATCACTAATACACTAATCTAATACATGTGGTGTTTGAAAGATTTGTTCAAAATCGCTTATTTTATAGCAGTAATAAAAACATGGTTTTACCTGTACAAAAAATTTAGGAATTTTACATTCTGTAAAATCAAATTCGCAATTGAAAAGAAAAAAAGAATATACTTCCGAGCTGATGTATTGCTGAATCGATACCAAAAAAGGTTAATTGCAAAGAACCTTTCAATAATGTGAAAATATAGGGCAAAGTTGACGATATCGGATTAACACCTTTTTTATGGTGTCCGAGACAGGACACAAAAAATAGTGTCAACACGATATCGTCAATTTTGGACTACATATACACATAACTGGAAGGTTCTTTGCAGTCAAACTTTCTTGGTATCGGTTCAGCAATACATCAGCTCGGAAGTATATTTTTGTTTTTCTTTTTATTTGCGAATTCGATTTTGCAGAATGTTTTTTTGCTCACCTGTTAAATTGCCATTTCGTCCCTTACCTCGCTGTAATATAAGAAAGTTTATTGTGAATATATCAAGCACCTTACTGTAGTGTTACCCCTAATAGATAGTTATTAAGAGTAGGGACGGGAATAACACAGTGAATAATACGGAACGTTCGGTTAGATACTCGTGCTCGCGGAGGACACGGAGTGCTCCAGACAGGAAAAGCAGCGCCCTCAGGCCCTTACGGACATTTTACATACTAACACCACAATCACCTATATCTAAATAAAAATATTATTAAATTTGTCAAACAATACAATTTAATTGTACGAAATGTGTATTTGTCCAGCTTTTTATTCTTTATTGAATAGATAGGTTGGTTTAATAATCGATTCATTTTCTTACTTCAAAATATTAATAATTTAAGATTATTGTTAAATTATACAAGAATTATTCATCAGCATTTCGATAAATTAACTCACCTAGCTCCTAATAAAAGTTTACCTAATAGCATCAAAGGTTCATCGATAAGAGACATGCGTTTTAAACTTTGTAGGTACATGAATGGAAATACTTGAATCATCTGTAATATTGAAATAATTTTTTAAAATAGTATTTTTTAAAATTATGTCTCCGTTAGTTATACATCCAAAAAATTTAAAAAGTCGATTTTTTTACCAATAGCCTATCTTACAAATTTGGTGCTCCTTGGAAACAAAATTTATTGCATAAAAACCTTTATATTGAAAAAAAGATTTTAAATTATAAAACTAATTTATAAATTTCATAAATTTGGCTAAAAAGTCAATGTAAAAATGAGTATGTGTAGATATAATATAAAATATGTGTTTTTAAACTAACATTTTTATTAATTAGGTAAATATTCTTGAAAGTATGGAATGGAATTATCTTAAAGAATATGACATATAAAAGGGTATAAAAAAATTAATATATCTCTTCTCTTTTCTGTCTGCCCAGTATCCCTAACTGCCCAACTTAAATAACCATAAAAAATACAAATATGTTGAACTTGAAATGGGGATCGACGCGGGCTTCGCGCACGGGGGAGGTCAGGCCCTCGTATATTAGAATTTTATGGAGTGCTTAAGTAATTTATTCTAGAAGCGTTTCAAAAATAGTCATAGCTATTGAGTTAAAGTATTTAAATTTTTGAATAGAGGCATCAAAAAATCCTGTCGAAAGCTTCTATGAATTTCCGATTAATGTATTCATTTTTGCTAAATAATTTTGATCGTGACACAGAGGCAAAATTGGACGCGGAATTCCCCGACGAAGTGGATACGCCGCAAGATATGCTTGCAAAGCTTCGTTTCCAGAAATACCGAGGTCTTGAATCCTTCAGGACGACGCCCTGGGATTCAAAAGAAAATTTGCCGATTGAATATGCAAGGATATTTCAGTTCCAAAACTTTGATCGATTTCGAAAGAGGATTTTGAGGGATAGTGAAGATGTAGATGGAGTTCTGGTGAGTTCATTTGTTGTCCTTTTTTCTTTTATAGGTTTACTATAACATCCATTTTTAATATATTTTGTTTTTTACAGCCAGGATGTTACGTCACGATTCACGTGAAGAATGTCAGTCTACATTTGTTTCAAGCTCACTGTAATGTAAATAACCGTCCATTGATCATTTTTGGCTTACTACCACACGAGCAAAAAATGTCGGTTTTAAACGTTATCTTGAAACGCACAGGGGATAATTTAAAACCGATTAAATCCAAGGAGCGTTTAGTTTTCCAATGCGGATTCAGAAGGTTCGTGACGTGTCCGATTTTCAGTCAACACACCAATGGAAACAAGCACAAGGTTTATTTGTTTATTGATCAAATTTAAGGATAAATTTCCCAAGGTTTCCGATCAAATTTATTCAAATTGTTATTGTAAAATTAAATCCTAATCTTAACTTTTCAGTATGAGAGATTCTTCCAACCTGAAAGTACAGTTGTGGCGAGTATGTTCGCGCCAATCATGTACTCTCCTTGCCCTGTGTTGTGCTTTGTAGAAAAAGCAGGCGAAGGCCCTGTAAGTTATTAAGAATGACTTATTTATCTTTTTAAGTCGAAGACATTTAAAAATCATTTTTATTTTTAGAATTTAGTTGCGACTGGTAGCATTTTATCTGCAAATCCAGATAGACTTGTGATAAAAAGAGTCGTGTTAAGCGGACATCCATTCAAAGTTCACAAGCATTCGGCAGTCATTCGTTTCATGTTCTTCAATCGCGAAGACATAAACTGGTTCAAACCTGTACAACTAACTACTAAATATGGACGGAGAGGGCACATCAAGGAACCGCTAGGTAATTAAATAAAAAATTATGAGTATTGAGAATATGCTTCCCATAATGCTGGACCTCCCCTTCTTAGTGTCAAAAATGCTTAACTGTTTCGCAATGACATAAGTACAGGGTAAATTTCCCAACCTCCTGTTGTTTTTGACCGGGAAATTAATCTCAGAAATCAGAAATAATAGGCCTCACAGCTTTGTCATTACGCTTGAATTTTACATTTTAATTTACAATTTAAGCTTTGAAATTATTCATTTTAAATTAAGTGTTCATGGACCAAGCGTTTTAATTGAAAAGTTTTAAAATTAAAAACGATCATAAGCTGTTTGGATGTTTGGTATTAAATCTAAGTCGCTCTAATTTGTAGAATTTCCAAGTGAAAGCTTAATCAGGATCATTTTTAAATTAAAGTGGTCGGATAATCTGAAAAAAGTTCCAAATTAACAAAATGGCATCATTTACGAAAAATATTCGAAAATGCAATTTTCAGGAAAAAAATCTCCCGGCCTCAAAAATGGTTTAGTCCGCATAAAACTGATAGGATGCCTTCATTATATAAGCAGAAACTTACAACAATACTGTATATTGTTGTATATTGTATATTTTTAAAAAATTTTCTGCTTATATGTGTAAGGAAGGCATACTATCAGTTTTATGCCGGCTAAACTATTTTTGAAGCCGTGAGAATTTTTTCCTGAAAATTGAATTTTCGAATTTTTCTCATAAACAGTGCAAGATATCAAAAATGAGCAAGAGCTATTTTTTGTAGAACCTTACCAGCTGTGCAGACGTTTATATTAACATTTTTTAAATCTTTTTTTTTGCTTCTGATAAAAATGCGAAAATTCGATTGTATGAAAAAAATATTGTGGAATTTTGAAATTGAAATTCTGTAGAACCTCTTGTATATAGTAATGGCACCAATACCCGTCCAAAACGAATAATAATTTTCCAACGATCTATCTTTTCTCAATAAAATAATGTTATGAGTTCCTTATGAGTTATGAGAATAATTAAAAGTTGACGATGCTCACATTAAAAGGAGAAAAAAAGTGAACTAAAAGATTATTTCTTAAATTTATAAAGATTTGAAATGCTTTTTGGACCAACTTTGGTTGGGGGATGACTATTGCCTTATCTCTAACACGATATTTTGTTCAATTACCGCAGATGGGAAATGCGGCTTTGAAGCGAATTAGTGATTATCAACTTCAATTGAGAGGTTATGTTTCACTTTTTCAACGCGGTACCGATAGCTCATGTCAGATGTCGTTACTATCTAATTGCGATTTCTCTCTTATTTTTCCACTAGTCAGAGAAATTAAGTTTCTCCCACGGACATGCCATCGGTCGACGAACCGATAACTTTGTCGTCTGTTAACGAGCCTCCAAAGTCGCATTTCCCGCGCGGGTATTGAACAAATGTCATTTTTTTTCTTTCTTTGCTCCTGACTTCGTGAATAAATCAAATAGCCATTTCAACAATGAAAAGGTTAAGACTGTGCAAAAACGAAGATAAATTCAGATTCGCGCATCTCTATTATATAAAATGCTTCGAATAACTATTCTAAATATTTAAAAATAAATATTCAACAGGAACCCACGGTCACATGAAGTGTCAATTCGACGGCCAGCTAAAGTCACAGGACACTGTTTTAATGAAACTCTACAAGCGAGTTTTTCCCAAGTGGACTTATGAGACCTTCTTACTGACTGGGTCATCGCTCTCCAGTGTCACCGTCGATGAGGAGATGGAATGATCTTCAGTTACGATTTAATTTTAACACAAACAGCTCGGCTCAGTGAAAAATGAAAAGATTTTTTTCCAGCAAAAGAAAAATTTGTATAAATTAAAGTATCAAGTTTATTTTTCCTATAACGTCACATACGCTGTTTAGCGTCTTTGTTCATTTTTACCGATACATCGGAAATATTTTTCTTACATATAGTTCGAGCCTTAGAAAATAAAGTACAATAAATAAATCTACTGCGCATTCCCTCGTCTCATTAAATTACTACTGCGAATATACAAACTTATATATTACAAGCTAGCTTAATCGACACGATTAGGTTAGCAATGGTCCAGAATGAAGAAGGAACGCGGATGAAAGTAAAAGAATAGAAAAATCACCGGTCTTGGAATTCCGCGGATGTGGAATTATGTACAAAGTTCGGGGATGTGAACAGAATGCGTTAGAATGCTTAAGCTCGACGTCTCCTCCCTCAAGTGGAGAGATAAAGTCTGTGATAGTCATTAGCCCCGAAGGCACAGTTACACTTGGGACATTTCCGTTGTCGCGTTTCATATCGCGTTCGCAAACAGTCCCAGCAGAAAACGTGAAAGCACTTGGTGAGGACGGCGTCTTTCCGCTTGACTTTACATGAAGGACAAGTTAAGGTCTCCTTGTATTCTCGTAACTCCTCTGCCATTACCTCATCTAGAGTCTCCGCCAATTCAATCTTCTTCATTCGCTCCACCTTGCGACGAAGTTGCGCTATTTCCTCCTAGAAAAAAGAAGTAAATGAAGTTTAGATTAGATATTAAAATACTTTCGGATGCACGGTGTTATACATGTCAATTTAACGAGGGTCGTGTGTCAAAAGTACAGAAGAAGAAAGTACAAGTTTGAGCAGAATTTTAAAATCGTGAAACAATTTATGAAGCCCAGTTTTTTAAATCTGAGACATGACATGATTTCTGGTAAGATTATCTGCGATGTCTTTTCAATAAAATATCTTCCTTAAAGTATTGTCAAGGTAAATTCATACAAAGAGCTGTTCATACGAAGAACACACATAATACCATTGAAGACACTCCAACTTCATGTCGATCAATTGAAAGCGTGAGAAAGTGTTTAACCTATCGGACCTCTCTGTTCTTTCATACTTTCAGGACTCTTCTTAATAAAGGAAATGGCAAAAAATTTTGAAATTTTTACAGAACCTCTGTGTTATATCCTATGTTTTCTCAGTTTAAAAAAATCGTAATTTTCATTAAATACAGTGAAAAAACACGTTTCATGTTAAAACTGTTCTTTCTATAAAAAGAAAAAGCAATTAATTTGCTATATTATGTTAGTTTCGACACATCATAAGCTTAAATGAAATTTAATTAATGTATACAGCGAAAAAATATTTCCAGAATATGAATAACAGACGATCAGAACTTTGATACGAATTCTAACCTAACTTTCAGGTTATACCTTTTTAGACAGTAAATATTTCATGTGTAAAATAATATATATTTACTTGATCATTATTTTAGCGTCAAAATAAGTTCATTTAAGCTCATAATGTATTGAAACTTACATGATATAGTAAAATAATTGTTTTTTTTTCAGTAAAAACAGTTTTAATAGAAAAAACATGTTTTTTCACCGTATATTATTAAAATTCCATCTGAAATACTTTGTCTTCGATAAGTATTTATTTTTATTAATTAATTTAATTTAATTAATTTAATTAATTAATTAAATTTAATTAAAATAATAATAATAAATATATAATAATAATAATATAAATAAATATATATAATAAAAAATATATAATAAATATAAATAATATAAATAATAATAAGAAATAAATATATATAATAATAAAATAATTCCTCCCCTCGGACTAGAACCTTGACGAAGTCCCCCTCACAACACTTTGTGATGAGAGAGAGACGGGTGGGGAG
>JAUMHM010000004.1:5045595-5076316 GCA_032362435.1 Melikaiella ostensackeni
TCACACTGCCCCCCCCCCAAAAGGGGATATATTTGTTAATTAGTTGGCGCAAAATTTTTTATTGGTGGCGCATTTGAGCGCATTTAAAGTTTTGACGAATAGCTATGATGATTTTAAAAAAAAGTTATTATTTAAGAAAAATCGCGCCAGCCCCCCCTCATTTGTGTCGCTGATAACTCGGTTATCAATGTGGCGCAAAATTTTTGTTTGATGGCGCATATCGGCGCATTTGGAGTTCTTCAAGGAAAAGGAGATGAGAATGAAACTTTCAAGCATACATTCCAAAACTACACCCCTATGACCAGAGCAGTCATTAATTGAATTTGTTTCTCTATATGTACCTTCCTCTCCTACAAAATGTTTCGCATTACAATGAATACATTTATTATTCATTCCAGCTAAATAATTTTCTATTACGTCACAGCATATTTTGTTATCAATATATTTAAGTTCTTCGACATTAAAATCCATATTTTCGGTTAAAGAATTAGGTTCAAACTATATAAAAGTATTTTGTGATTGTGAATTGTTTAAAGTAATTATACTATTTTTGCTTTTACGTGATCTATACCGGTATTGCCTTTTAGCATTCTGCCCTCGCATTGTTATTCATTTATTTAAATCAATTTTTTGGCTCTTAATTTCTTTTTGTAATGCATCCATTTTTTTCATTTGCATGATGACGACGTTGTCTTTCCGCAGTTTTCTGTTTACGAATTTCTTTTCTTTCGTCTTTTTTTCAACGGAAACTATCATTTTTTCTCCTTGAATGCTCATTTCCATATCTTTTATTTTTTCGTAAATAACATTGCTGCAAACATTTTCGAAGCTTACAATAGAACTTACTATATTTTGCTTACATTCTTCATGTACATTCTTAACTGTAAGAGCACGATCGACAGTTGTATTAATGCAAGGAAACTGAAAAAGCCGTCTATTTATAAATATATTGAATATGTGTGATCTTATTTTCAAATGATTATAAGTAACTGTATTTAAAAGAATACCGAAAGCCAAAGATGTACAAAAATGTATCAAGTAATTTACCATCCTCACCTTTATTAATTAATATATCTATTGAAATAAATTTAAATATTATTATTTATATGAAAATCTTAAAGAATGCATTTTTATTCGTCAAAATGATCTAGGTTATGTTGAAATAAATTTAAAAAATATTTATATTTATTGAAATCACTTCAAGCCTTTCGATATACTTTTACAATATTTAAAATGTATTAAATCTCCTGGAATATATTTTATTTTTGAAATATTTTGAAATGTATTTAAATATTTTTCAATCTTCTTAAAATAAACATGCAAACAATATATTTAAAAAGTTGTATTATCTTTATAAATATGAATTAACGACAATAATTAAAATTGTGTATGTAAATTGCATATCAAACCAATTTTAAATTGAACAATATTGGAGTGCTTCTTGAAATTTGAAGTGATATAATTTAAAAGATTTCATTAGATTTTAATACATTTTTATTTATTTCAGGTAATTTATAAAAAATTTCATAAATTGAAAAATGTTTCAATTAATTTAAAAAAATTTAGAGAATTTCATAATATTTTTAAAAATGTAAAATGATTATAGAAGAATTTACAAAAGTTTCATGAAAATGTTATTTCAAAATTTAAAAAATTTGTTTGAATTCATTAAATTCCTTATAATCTATAATTTTAACTAACTTGAAAGATCTTTAATTTTTTTTTTGAACTTGAGAAAATGAATTAAAATATTTTTGATCTTTTCGAAAAATTCATAAAATCTTTGGAAATCTATTTAAATATTTATATTTCTCTGTAAATCTTCTGAAATCCATTAAAATTCGTTAAAATACAACAAATTATGTTGGAATCAAATGAAAAGTTTTCATAATGCTTGAAGTCACTTGAAGCCTTTTGATATACATTTCATTTATTTAAAATGAATTAAATTTATTTTATATTTTGATGTTAGTGTGTCGATTACTTCAAGAAAGTTGCGAAGTATTTCATAACATTTAAAAAAAAGGAAAATTATCTCAAACGAATTCATATATGTTTAAAAATTTTTCCAATCTCTCTTCCTCTTAAAAAACGTAAACTCATCCACTGTAATAATAAATATCCATAAAATTAAAATAATACAAATACAAATTCTTAAAATTTACTGTTTTTAAACATAACATTTGATATATAATTATGTTTTGTGGACGCAAGAAAAGATACACGTAACCGACAAAATTTTATTGTGTCAAAAAATATAATTTAGTATTGAACTGTTAACTACACATGCTTTACGGAAATAAAATAATTTGAATTACAAATAAATTATAATACTTACATTATAAGGAACGATAGTTATTAAATAAGACATTTCTTATCAAAGAAATATAAATTGCGTATGTCACCAGTCGTAACATGAGTTGTACGCTTTACGTACGATCACTACACCCTCACGTACACTCAGTGACACTCATACATAAGTTGTACACTTCTTCTTCCTTTCTTTCTTTCAGATCCGCCAATCAGCGGTCTACTTTGACACTGGACTAACTAAATCATGCAAATAAGAGGCTTTACGCTCCACACACATAAAAAGTCACACAACGTTACGGAATCGAACTTTGAAATTCCAGTTCGATAGTAACGCTTCTGACGAACACAAGCAAATCAGACACAGAGTGAAAGTGTCCGCCACACACACATATTGAGCCACCCATTCATAACCTTGCGTTACGCTTATCGTTACTCTCGAACTCGAGGATATCGAATAGAGATTTATTATATAGGACCTGCTTTCTTTCCCTCTTTCGAGGAACCCATTACCCTCGCTGTTTCCTCCCTTGTCACATTCTCTTCTTCGCCCTGTTCCCTTCCCTCATTCCCTCTTCATGTTATTTTCTTTTCCACTCTTCCTAGCAAATTCCATGAAATATCTCTATCCTTCTCAAATTTCAGTGTCCTGACTAACACTTTTCCTATCTTTCTTTTCTGTATTTACTACTTTCCATATTTTTACCTGCGTGCTAGCCTTTTCGCCCTTCTCCTCAAACCTTTTATTCTCTTCCTCTTTTTTTCTATCACGTAACTCATTATATTCTTCCTTCTTTTATCTGTACTCTTCTGCACTGTCCTTCCTGTATCACCATTCTCTTAATTTTTTCCTCACTTCCCTTTTTCTTCTCCTCACATCCCTCGTCTCATCTACCGCTCTTTTCTCATTGCTGACTTTATTATTAGCTATATCCTCTAATATTTGTTTTTCACTTTTCCTGTCGCTGCTTGCATCTCCTCTTTTACATTACTCTCCTCCATTTTCACCGACATCATCTTTTCCTTGAATTCTTCTATTCGCTCTGCTGAGCAATCACATTTCCCTACTCTTTTTTTCTTTTCTTTGGCCGTTTTCAGTTCATCTCCCCCATCTCTGCTGTCACTATAAGTAGGAGATGATCCAAGTCTACGTATTGCACTATCTCTAGTCTCCTCACGTTCTCCCTCACCTCATGATCAACAATGATATAGTCTATAACTGTTCCTTTTTTTCGCCCGTATGAGTGTACTCTCCTTCCTCTTCTCGCCCTATATTCCCGCTCTGGATGAACCATCTAGCTTTTTCAATACATTGAGTAATTTCCTTCCCTCTACATTGATTACTTTTTCTTTGGAATTCCTCACAGTCTTATCCCCTCTTTTTTCTTATCCCTCTCCTCCTCTTTCTCCTGTTCTTACACTGAAGTCTGTTTCTATGATTAGTCCGACCCCTTCTTCCTTCCATTCCACTAACTGCCTTTACTCCTCTGTTTTTCTCTTCATATCTCCACTTACATATATAACTACTATCTACTACGTTTCCTCTCCTACCATTATCTCTTCCTCCATTAATTCCCTTTTTTGTTCATTTATCCGATTTCCATATTTCTTCTTTCTCTCAAATCATTTCTCATTTTTACCAACATTTCGCCCACTCTTCTGCCCTCTTTATTTTTTCTCTTTGCCTCTTATACACTCTAATAAGCTCCCAATTTTAGATATATATCAGTATTGCATTATTAATTTCGAATGTTTCATTCAGACATTTTAAATTTTGATATAGTGTCGCAAGTTTGAAACGTCATTTCAGTTTCGTAGTTTTCAAATTTAAATTTCTGATTCTAAAAATATCTTATCAATAAATATTCAGCCTTAAACGCTTTTCATTTCGTCTGTACAAATTTTAAAGCTTAATTCTATATCTGCCAAGTTTTAATTGCCTTAATTATAAGAATTGATCGAATGAAATTTGACTCAAATCAATTTTTTTTTTTAATCAAAGAAACTTTTTTCTGTGTGTAGTTGGAAATCCGTATACAAAAACCGTGAATTTTTCTTACTCCTGTAAAGCCTGAAAAGCAACCTAGTTGCTGTCAGAAAAATGTAAGTTGCTTTTTGGAAATAATAATCTAAAAATGTATATTATTTACGATCCCACAACCAAACTATCTTTGATCAGTTTGTAGACGAATAAATTATATCATTCAAGGGAATATGTTGCTTCAAGTTTTAAGCAAAGTAATTATTGCATAGAGTGAGAATATTTACTCCATTTAATTAAATATTTTAATCAGAAACAAAGAAATAGATATTCGTTTAAAACAAATAATTTTGTGAATTAAATAAATATTTAAGTAGAATGAATCGAACAATTTGTTAAAATTAAAGACAAATTTTTAATACAACAATAAGACATTCCTCTGAACCAAACAAAGGCAAACCCACATATTTTTTCTAATCGAAAAAACTTCTCTTCGGCTGAGAACCAATATATATTTTTTTCTTTGATCCAAAGAAATTTTCTTTGAGTGACAAAATCTTTTTTCTGAGCGCTAGGTATTTGGCCAAGTAGAGTTTTTGTATGGTTTTGTGGCAATGCAATAGTCATAAACTCAAATAAATGACCGAGTCTGAAGTTACGGACTGTCAGTCCGTTTAGCTCAGTTGGGCTAAAAGTCCGGACAGTCCGTACGTTTATGTACGTTTATACCAAGATCGTGTTTAAGCGTACGGACCTGGTAAGGGGAAGTGGGTGTTGGAAAGGGGTAAGGGACATGCCACGGATGGCACAGGATTTCTTCTGAAAGATCAAGGAAATATGCTACTTAATGAATAAATTGAAAATATTTTTACCGGTTGATGGAAAAAAATCTTGAATTTCGGAATACAGAAAAAATACACGTTTTTATAGGTTGAAGATTCATATTACTCTAGAATGTCTATTTAAGGTAAGGGGGAGTTGAAAAGGGGTAGGGGACATGGCTTGTGTCCGGACGTATAGACACTACCAAAATGTGTCTATACGTCCGGACACAAGCCACGCCCCCTGCCCCATTCCAGCTCCCCCTCTCCCTTGACAGGTCCACTCGTTTAGACTCGGCTTTGGTATAAACGTGTATAAACGTACGGACTGTCCATATGTTCAACCCGGTCGTATAGCTGGACGTAAACGTACGGACTATTCGGACTAATAGACACTACCTAAATAAATTGAATAAAGTTCAGTATTTTTTTCTTACGCAGAAGATACTTTAGTACCCCTACAATTTGGTTCCGATGAAAAACAAAATGTATTACTTAAACATTCTTGAAGATTTTATCAGTAATAACTCTAGAAGATTTACAAAATTCCTGGATCAAGAATCTTTGCCCCTTCACGAAATCCTTCAAAAATTAGTCTTGAGTTCTCTAGGGTTATCTCTAATCGTAATTCATAAGCAACGGAGATCGTCATTTTATTCTTTGCCTGCATGGTTTTGATCAATTTCGTAAGTAAGTCTGCTCAATATAATATAAGATAATACTAACGTAACTAAGAAATATTACACATTCTCAAAACGTGTGAAACATTTCGTCAATCAAAATTTTCATTTAGTCTTTTGATGCAGTTTCACGAAAACTGCAGTCCGGGTTGCTTCGCACTGTTTTACTAGAAAAAATGCAGTTAAGAATTCCATCAGCTTGTTTTCCACACGTTTATTTTCCAATATTTTTCGACATTTCGCACGCGCAGTGAACCGTTTTCTCAATGGAAGTACCGGAGCTTTAGGGAATAAATTGAATTCCTTTCATTCAAAAGAGATTATTTAAAATTTCTACATATGCTTAGCTATTTCAAAGATTTCATAGATTTCAACGGATCTTAAGAGCAAGATTTTAATGGATTTGTAAATATTTTCTAAAGGTATCAAGGGAATTAAAGATTCAAAGGAAGTGGGGTGCTGCTTATAAGAATAGCGACGGGAAAATGGGTTGCGTAGATGACAGGCGGGATAACGACGAAAGTGGTAAAGAAATCATGTAAGGGGAAAATGGGGTTACGTAAGGAAGAGATGTTGGTGAAAGAAGGTCCAACCCTATACTAAGCTACATAAAATTGGCATGAAAAATGAGATTTGCAATGTTATAGTTTTCTGTTTTTAGTAGTTAGTTCCTTAGTAACGTTCAATGAAAATTAAATTGAATTAAATTTGAAAAAAATGAAATTGAAAAGATTGAAAAAATGGTCAACAGCCTCCACACCCCTCTCAGCCACTCATATCCCCTCCTCATACTTACTTCCCCACTTCCCTTCCAATTCACTAATTTCCCCTCTCCCCTCCCAACCCCACATTTTCCCTCATTCCCTTCGACTCGCATTTCCTCTCGCAAACTCCCGCTTTCACTTTCCCTACCCAACCACCCCTTAGGGAAAAAAAGTACAACGGACGGACACCCGAGCAACATTATAAGGGTTTCTGTCTGCAGGTGCGAGACTCTGGAAAATATTAAAATTATAGTTAAATTTTGAAACCAAAAAGACAAATATTTCAGAAGACAGTTGAATTTTCACCAAAAAAGTTCATCCTCAACTAAAAAAGTTGATGTTTCTACACTAAAAAATGAGCTTCTAATCTGAAAAGACGAATTTCCCACAAAATAACTGAGTTTTTGACCTACAAAAATAAATTTTCAAGCATAAAGATAAATTTTATACCAAAAGACGAATTTTCAACAAATTACATGAATTTTGAACCAAATACTTGAATATCCAACATAAAAACATAAAAAACAAAAAAAACTAAAAACATACAAAACCAAATAAATAAAAAACATTTTTAAAAAAATTCAAAAACGTAAAAGAGACAAATCTCCCAAAGACCTGAGTTTTTGAAGAGAACACATTTTCCAAATTTAAGCAGCAAATTTTCAAAAGTTTCATGTGATATAAAATAGCGAACCCCGTAAGAGTCTTGAATTTAATCTCAAGATTCTTTTTCTAAACAGTCACAAGTGAGTCTTAAGAAAAAAAAAGGGAACGGAAATTTATGATTTTTGGTAAATTAACAGAAATTTATGGAAAGTTTTGGAAGTTTGCGGAAACCGTATAATATATACAAATAAATAGAAAGATGATCAGAAAAATTATCTTGATTTAAGATTGGTCCTATAATGAAATGTTTAACAGCAATTTCATTTGACCTGTTAAAAACACAAATTCCACTTTCTTGACTATTTTTTTCTCATCTCGCGTCGTTTGGCTCAAAAAAAAAAATATTCCAATACTATTTTCTATACTTGAAATACAAACCATGCCTCCCACCAGGAAATATTTAGAGGCAAGTTTACAGGTCTTCGTAAAAGCAACAATTTTGATATCTCAACTTTTTTTGTATTCCGCGTTATTTAGCTCAAAATTTGAATTTTCGCTTTTTCGAAAAAATTCGAAAAGTTGTTATGACAATCTTGTAACGCTTCCAAAAAGAAACGTTTTTCTTCTTTTGACTCTTTTTCATACCGTGCATTGTTTGGCTTGAAATTCTTATTTTCGTTTTTTTTTTAATTTTGGAAATGCTGTAACTCTCACAATTTTCTTTTTAGCGGAAAAAGTCATGAGGATAAATTGTTCGACTTTTTGAGTACTATGAATATTCGTACATTGAATTTGTAAATTTGAAAAAAAGTAGTGTAAAAAATTTTTTAAATGCTCCCGCTTTTTTATAAAAGGAAATTTACAAAAACAATCCCTGCTCTAAGTCAGAATTCGTAAGATTTTGAAAATTCCTGGTTCCAACCAAGAATTTGTTTGAATTTAAAAATTCTTTTTTTTTGTAATTGAAAATTTGCCAGAATTTGAAAGTTCCGTCTTCCAAATTATATGAAAAGAAAGTTACTATATTTCTGAATTAGAATAGAAAATGTTGTAAATAAATATATGTATGTAATTCTGACTTAGAACAGGGAATTTTTGAAATAAACGTAATTGTGACTTGGAACAGATAATTTTGGACCTAGATTGGGGATCGTGGAACATAATTTTAATTCTGACTTAGAAGTATGGAATTTTAAAAAAAATCCCTGTTCAAATTTAGAATTTTAATTCTTTTCCAAAATTCCTTGTTCCAAATTAGAAATCTTTTGTAATCTTTGTAAATCGTTTGAAGTCATTCAAATTTTTTTAACCCTTAAATTGACCGGGAGAAAATCGGGAAATGACTGGGAATTAAAAATCTTCTCTCGGGTAGACACCCTGTTCTTGAGAAAAATAATGCAATTTGTAATAGTTGCACAGTACACACTTGAGATATTTTTTATCGCAACATTGGATAAAAAAGCTGCAGACAGTTGACAGTTAATTAAAAGTCGCATGAATGTAGCTTCGAACTTCCCGTTCGGATGAAAATGATTTTTACGGTTTTTTGTGATAATAATTACTATTAATTTAAATTCGTATTTTCACTTCTAATTTAAAGTTTACAATTGATATAAATTACTATGTAATATGCACTCGTATAAGTGCCGTAAAAATTGTCAATGGCAGAAACATAAAATTTGTTCCTCAAAATTACAGTAAAAATAATGTAATATATGATTGCAGATGGTAATAACTATTATAACGTCATAATAATTAATAATAATAATATCTATTATAATAACTATAATAATAATATTAATAACTATTATAACATCATAATTATTATTTTAATGAAATAATCTATATTTTATATATTTCGGAAAAAATTCTAACTTTCCTCTAAACGCTCGATTATCGGATTTTCTTTCACTAATTACGCGTACTTGATGTCAGACGACACCAGAAAAAGTATCATCCCGATGTTCTTACCAGAAGACTACGTTTTATCCAACCAAGCACTAAATTATATACCATACTGTAACTGAACAAGAAAAATTGATTTGAGTAATTTCAAAAATTTTATATTTTCGCTTATAAAAGTTACGAACTTCAACTACATAATGTATCAAACATTTATTATTATTATTAACATTATCAAACATTTGTTCAAAATTTAAATCAAAGGAAAAGGCAGTATGTCAATTCTAACAAATTTTATTTAAAAAATAACGAATTTCAATATTTTGTACAAATATTAATTGCTTTCGAAACAATGAACATTATTAAATGATTGTTGGGTCATTTTAAAGCTAAATTTCCATAAATACATTCAGTTAATTAGAAAATTTTGTAAATTTTTTCCTATAGTTTTAGCAAACCGTAAATTTAGAACTAAAAATGTCAAAAACTGTATTATTACTAGGAAAAAAATACATATGAGAAATATATAAATGTAAGATGTCTTTTAATATAATTGACTTTCTAAATCTAAATTAATGAAAAGTGAGCCACTATTTCTTAGTGTTTAGGAATATTTTTTTTTTCAATTCGGCATGATGACAAAAAACTGCTTACGGAAATATGTTGGTTCTCGCTACTTCTGCATATTTTTGTTGAACTCCAATTTAAGGTATTTGCGTAATACAACGCTACTCAATGACTATCATTTATAAAACATCTGTCTCTTCTATTCGCGTGAGAATGAACAATTTGTTTGCTGCGATCTAGAAAAGAAGGATGAACCGAATTAAAATTTAAATCAAAATTTAAATTCTTCTAACGTTCAACATTCAAATTTAACTACGAAATTCTTGGAAGTTAAAAAAACCAAGAACCCAACCACTAAATTTGGATAACACACTCTTGAATGTCTCCATTCAAATTTAAAAATAAAAAATATAAAAAAGTGGAAAGGAAGAGAAGGCCACCTCCAAATCCCCTTACTTCTTTTTTCTTTCGCCTTTTTTTTATTTTGTTTTCTTATACATTAAAAAATGTATAGAGAAAAAATAAATAAATAAAAAGAGAAATAGAAAAATAGAGACATTTAAGAGTGTGTAGTCCAAATTTGATCGTTGAATTCTTTGTTTTTTAATTTCTAACAATTTCGTAGTTGAAACGAATTATTATCCATACATTTTAATTCCACACTTTTAGATATACATAGTTCATTCTTATTAAAATAATGGTTTGAATTTTGACCTATTAGCTTATTTCCGGAAGTTTATTATGGACTTTTTCTAAATTGAAAAAAAATTGTGATATGCAGATAATTGTTCGTTAAATAAAATACAGCAGAAATATTGTCGACTAAGCTTCAGTGCGTTGCAAATTTTGCAATATTGCTCACTTTGGGATAACAATTGACTTTAATTTTACTTCAGTTACTAATTCCGGATTTAAATTTTCGGATGAAAGATTTTTAAAGAACGATCTATCGGTTTTATAATTTATCATACCTGATTCAAGAAGAATTCGAATATAATGTATAATTATTTGAAGTATTTTATTAAAGTAGAAAATATGTAAAGTTTGAATAATTTGTTTCAGGACTGCAATTTTGCAGTTCACACCAGAAGCAGTGACCATGGATCAAATGATTGCTTTAAGCACTCAAAATCCACTAACACTGCTGATGAAACTCGGAATGATGGCATGGAACAATAGCTGCGGCATTGAAAATTGTTCCGGCCACGGGGAATGCCATAACGGTACTTGCCTCTGCGAGGTAATATTTATTTTCATCTAATAATTATCTTCAATAATCAAGATAATATTGAGGCCTCGGATAGTTCGACTTTTTGCAACTGTTTGGAAAAAATGTGACTAACTTGACTTTTTTTCCATTTTTCTCGCTAGGTTCGGTTCTTGGTTGACTCTATAAGGAAAATTGAATAATTTCTCATTGAAACTTTCATTATTCAATTAAAAATTAATAGCGTTTTAAATGAAACAATTTATAATTGCGTAAATCCTTCAAGGTTCTAAAGCTAAAGCATTTTTTTTTCAAATTCCAAGTCACAATAGTTGAACATCTTAAAGTGGAATATGTTCTATATCGAATAATTTCAAATCCAATTATTAAAAAATGAATAATTTTAATTATGCAGTCTCAAAGTTATTTTCAATTTGAAATGTTCCAAATTTAATTTACATAACTTTGTGTGGCCAAATCCATTTTAAATCAAACCGTGGTTCATGCTGATGTCGCAGGATTTGTATCCGACAAAATATTTGTTTTTTTAAGGCAAATGAGTCGACGTGGGTTTCTTTATATTAATCTACGTCATTAGCTTTAGGAGTTAAAATACTCATAACTAGTAAAAACATTTTTTTTATCAAAGTAGGAAAATATGTGCCGGTTTATTTACTTTGAAAAAGAATATCTCTCGTCGGTCACCGATTGCGTGACTTAAGCATTTTTTTTTCTTTTCCTAAATATTTCTAATTTTTGGTGGAACGGGACTGTCAACGTGATGTTTAAAATGTTTTCAAAACTTCCGTGAAAAATGTTTAGAAAAGGCCTGTAGCAACTCTCTGCTGTAAGAAATCGAATAAAAAAAGTTTGATATAAAAAATTTCATCAAAATGGTGACAAAATAGCACCTTATAATAATTTCAAAATGCGACTATCTTCAAGCCTTCTAGTCGATCCAAGCCCTGAATATTTTTAATTTTTATTAGATTGTAATTAATAACTCAAAACATCTCTTTAATCACATTCATATGAGAACAATATTTTTAATTTGTAAACAGAAAAAGATGCTGCTGTTTCTTTTGCATTATCAGTAGTCAAATTAAGCAAGTATCCTTGCCAGATTAAAAAATTATTTTCTTTTGCTAGTAAATTTTTCTATTATTTTTTTCTAATATTTATCAAAAATTTGGATTCCGAAGTTAATGACTGTATAAAACAACAATACACCAATAAATTATTAATCTTGAAAATTTGCAATGTTTTACAGATTCAGTTCGATGGATCTGAGTGCCACGTTCCGAACTTCAGTTACTACATCGCATTTGCATCTATGTTTTTCATCCTTGCCTTTGTTTGTTTCATACAATTAGTAATGTGCATAGTTGCAGAGTGGCAAAAAATGAAAGCTCCCTCTTTTCTTCGAGCATGTCGAGTGACGACTCAAAAAGTGTTATACTTTGTTGTCTTTCTCGCTTCAATCATTCGTGGGGCGTACTTTACATCTCCAGTAAGTACTTTTGAAAAAAAAAAGATAAATTCTAGTCTCACAGTCCCTTATATTATAGGATAAGTATCCTATTTTCAAATTTTGGTGTGAAGTTTTCTTATACTCTTATGTTTATTTCAGACTGCATTTCAAGAAGGATGGTCAAGAAGTTTGTTATCTGCCTACTATCCTCTTCTTTTGAGTGGATCATCCTTAATCGTCTGCTTCTGGGCAGAAGTCTTTCACCTTCGAGACATTCGATTCGACAGACCTCAGTTTCTTTCGAAGTCATTCCTGGGCTTTGTCGTCTTTAACCTTATTACATATTCATTACTGGTTGCTGAATTTGTTATTGTTCAAATGAACACTGAAGTCGATCAAGTAAGCATTCTGAAATTCCCCTTTTTTATTCATCTGGCTTTAAATGAAAATGGTTAATTCTTCAGGCTTTGCAATAATTTGAATTTATCTACCCCTCGGAAATTCATCATTTTGACGTTTTTCTGTTCGAAATTTCTTTTACAGAGTTTCTACACGCACATTTTTAATGGCTGTTACGCTGTTCTTCTCTTCATAGTTGTTATCTTCTTTCTGATATACGGAGTCGAAGTATTTTTCAAGGTCAGCAATCAAGATATGGAAATAAATGTAGAAAACATGTTATATTTCAAATAATTATTGGTTTATATATAAATCACATCAATTTTCTTTCTAGGTTCGAGGAGGATTTCTATGCGAAGATCATGTGACGTCGATAGCGACACAAACTCACATTCCAGAAGAGACGAACGAACAAGAAGAGGAAGTCGTAACAGCGAAATTATTCGAACCGGTTCCAACAACAACTGAGACCCTAAATATGCAAAAACTCGTCAACACTTCTCAGCTACATCAATCCAGATTAGGATTGCTTTCTCAAGCTTTCATGCTCTTCATAGTTGGCGGATTTCTCTTCAGCGAAACGCTCAGCGATATTTGGAAGACAAAGTGAGTTTCAATGACCTTCAAAAATGTTTTAAACCTGGAAAATGACTGTGAATTTTGTTTCGAAAGAGTGGCCAACCTGTAATATTAAATATTTTTATATTGTCCCTCAGGGTTCCTGTTTACAGTAGAAACTGGCACGACGTCGTCTTCAGGGTCATCGAACTGGGTGTCGCTCTTTGGTTTCCCTGTGTTTTGTGGAATTGTACCAGTCCGGAGCGATTATGGATTTTGAATCCAAAGAGAATCCTGAAGAAGTTGGAACTTGATCAAGGCAAAGTCGTGAAAGAAATCGAACTACAGGATAAAAGTATTTCTTCGGAGTCTGAACTCCTGAGAGATAGTGCTTCTAGTAGCAGCAAAGATTGCTGGATTTGCTATGATAGTGATAGACAAGATGCTGGCCCATTTATTCAACCTTGCCAATGCAGAGGAGACGTGAGTGCTGTGCATCATGATTGCCTGCGTCGGTGGCTCGTTGAGGTAATCTAATTTTTATTTTGTTTTATGAAGCTTGAGTATCGTTACTAATTATAATTTCCAGTAAACTGATTTTGTTTAACGTTTGAAAGACAAAAAATTCTCAATTTTTGAAATACACCAATATTTTAAGTATAAAATTTATTCGTGTTGATGAAATGAATCTATTGAACTATTTAAAAACCTGCTATGGCCTATGAAAGATAAATAATGAACAATAAATAATGATAAGCAATAAGAAATAAATAAGAAACAATAAATAATAAAAAACGCAGGCGAAATCGCCTTTTCCATATCCTCAGACTCCTTTTACAACCGAAAATCTCCTTTTCCGTCTCCTCAGACTCCTTTTAAGACCAAAATCCCCCTTTCCATCCCTTCAAACACCTTTTACAATTAAAAAAACCTTTTCAACCCTCCTGATTCAATAATTCTTTTCAAGAATTATTTATCCGGGAAGTATCTGTAGTATAAAGACCATTGTAAAATCTTGAAAATAATAAAGATACTGAAATTGAAAATAAAAATTTTGTCACATTCGCTAATCAGAAAATAATTTAAGAAAATATAACTTTTACTACCAATATAAATTTTATAAGTAAATGAGTACTGAATGGATTATAATTTTTAGGTATTACGTTCTTATTCAATAAAGAAGTTCATCAGACCAGTCTTTTATCATGATCATAGAAAATATATCAGACCGATTCTTGTAAAAGAATTTCTTTATAACAAAATAATTTGAAAATGAAAACCAGATATTGATCAATTTTAGTGACAAAGCGTTTAGAATTTTCAAATCAAAATGCTAAATACATGATTTTAAACAAAATGCACAAATCTGAAACCTTACGATTTTGAAACTTTTAATCTAAGTAATACTTTTCAAATTAGAATGTTTAAAATATAAAAACTGCTATATTATTGAGGCTTTTGATTGGAATTGAGAAAACTATAAAAGCTTTCACATTTTAATATGGTAAGATAATACAACCTTGAAGGATGTAATTCAAAAGTGTAAAAATTTCAACTGCAATTAATTTAAATATTTCAATTCAAAATTAGTCGATTTAGAACCCATTTAAATTTGATAACGTTTCATTTGAGAATATTCATTAATCATTCTAAAAGCTTCAATTTAAAAAATCTGAATTTTTTAAAAGTACATATGTATAATTACACATTTAAAAATTAGAAACTGAAGAATTTTCATCCTTGAAATTTCAAGTGACCTAATTATGAGTTTTTGCATTTTAAATTATTAAAAGAATTGAATCAATTTTCAAAACACACACTACCGTCGAAAGTTATGGAAACGTCTGCTAATTTTTGTCCCCCCATAATAGCACGAATCCTAATAGGATTCTGCGTTTAATAAGTCCAAGTTCAAGGCAAAATGGTAATATTGCAAAAAGATATTGCAAAAAAAAGACCGTCAAATTTCAATGTTTTTGAAAAATATCAATAACTCTGAACATAAATAACACCTTTTAAAGTTCTTGGTCTCATTTTAAAGATAAGTCTCCATTTTACATGTTTTTCCAACTTATTAAAATACTTTTAGCATTTTCTTCCTAGATTTTACTCTAGGTTCATTAACATTTTGCCTTCAACTTGGGTTTATTATACGCAGAAGTTTATTAGATTTCGTCCTATTATAGGAATTTTTTTGAATTTATTACTATACAAATTAAGGCACTTTAACTACAACTGCAAAAACGGGCGTATCCATAATTTAAAATAAAAACATAAAATGGACGACCTATTAAGGATTTTAACATTAAATTATACATTTTCGATTTGTTCCAATTTTAAATTATTCGGTTTAGAACGTTTCCAATTTTTAATTGTTCAAATAAAATATTTTTAAATACAATTGTATTATCCTGAGAGATTCAATTCTACAAAACCCAACGATATCGATTAGAAATTGTTCAATTTTTTAATTTTCATTCGGAGATTATTCACTTATGAACGCCTTCTTTAAATTTTTTTACTACTATTACGGGTTTTAATCTGACAATGAAATTGTACAATATCGAAGAACTTAAGTTGAAATCTTATACCATTTCTACATTCAAACATTGTTTCATTTTGTAAATAAATTTTAAGTTTTTAATCCAAAGTCATGCAGTTTCAAACGATTTCAATTTGAAATTGTCCAATATTGAAAGTTTCAATATGAAATAATTTTATTTTGAACGTATTCTGTACAAAAATTTTCAGTTATTAAGTTTATAAAACGATTATAATAAATTGTACAATCTTGAAATATTCAACTCAAAAGTGTTCCAAATTTCAAAAGTTACTGATTTGAAATTATTTAATTTAAAAATGTTGAATCTAAAAATATTCACTTTAGAACGCTTTCTATATAATTTTTTCAAATTATTATGGATTTTTGTCTTAAACTGTACAATTTTTAAAGTTTAAACTTGAAATAATAATTTAATATTGAAAAATTCAATTACAATATTTCATACCATTACATTTTCTAAACATCAATAAAAGATTCCTTAATTTTTAAAGTTTAAGTTCAGAATTGCCTAATTCTGAATGTTGGAACTTAAAATAATTCCACTTGTACAACTTTTAATACAAACCTGATGAATTTTACACGTTATCAATTTTAAATTATGCAATTTTGAAAGTTATTTCTAAACTGTACAACATTCAATGATTTAAATCTGAAACCACATAATTTTAATTATTTTAACCTTTAATTATTCAATTTGATCGCTTTGAAAACAAAATTCTTCAATTCAATGTTACTCAGGTTAGAAAGCTTTTCACGAACAATTCAAATTGGAAAGTGTTTAATTTATATTGATCAAACATGAAACATAAGATAAATCTTGAATTAAATTAAATTTGTTCACAATGATATTAATGATTTTAATTTGAAATAAAATTGTATAATTTAAATATGATATTCTAAGTTATTAAATTTTAAACTGAAAATTGTTTCATTTACAAAGTTTTATTCTGAAATTATTCAATTTTCAATGTCTTAACTTTTTAAGTAGTACAATTTTGACAGATTTGAAATTAAAAACATACAAAAATTGAACGTTTTGATTAAAATTTTCCAAGTTTATAAGAATTTAAATTTAAAATGATAAATTTGAAATTATTTACACTTTCATTATATGGCAAATAAAAAATAAATAAATTAAATAAATTAAAATAAGAAAAAAAGGAATAAAGTGGAGAAAGTAACCACCCTGATAAAATTGACAGAATGCCGAAAAAAATTACATTCCTAGAAAATACAGCTGTTTAATACTCCCAAAAATGTTAATGGATACAAAATAAAAAAAAATCATTAAGTAACCCCATAAATAAAATAGTCAAAAAATAACTCATAATATATAGGAAAAAAATGTTAAATAACCTCAGAAATGAATTCAGAGGCATAAAAATGGATTTCTGATTGAAATGAACCTGAAAAGAATACGTATATATTGCGACATATTAATTAAATAAGGAATTACATTCCAAGAATTGTAGTTTCCAAAAAAAAAAAGAGAAGCCGTACTATTTTCAACTCTCATTTTTTTGGCCAGTAAATCTGGTGAAAAGGCGAAAGGAAGAAGTCACCTTACCTGGGCTAGTTTTTTATTTTGAAATTGAAGGACCTTCATGTCCATTTCCTCGAGGGTAGAAATCGGTCCTATGAGAATTGGTTCGAATTGGACTTTTTTTATCGGAGGTTGAGAGCTTGTGTCTCCGCCTTCTGCTGAGCGTTTTGCCATTTTGTCCCGATTTTTTTCCGCAGGCTTCACAGAAGAAAAAGTGACTCGATGGTGAATTTCGTCCAAGTAAAATTTTGTTTTAATAGTACAATAAATTAATAACTCGTGCCCCTATTGATCGTGGCCCGAAAAAAAAAAAACGAAATGCCAAAAGAGCTCGACGCCCCAGGAGTAACTTTCCGGCGGTTCTGAGCTCCGAATTATTTAGGTTAGGTCATAATCAAATGAAAAACCCTTACTTTTCCGAAAAAAAAAAACACGTGAGGAAAGGGGGAAAGATTTTTTTCACGTTTTGTGCATTTGACGAAATCCTAAATTACAAGTACACACTAAATACGACGCCATTGCCAAACGGGCTCCACGAAAAGAAACGAGACAATGCGGAATAGCGGAATAACTCGATTTCTGATCGATAACATAGATGCTTTTCATTATCAACGACGTCTTCTTTGCCAACCGTATAAGGCGCTAAATTCAAAATATTTTATCTTTCCAAAAATTTTTTTTTTCAAAATTAAACAGTCATTTAAATTTTTTAGCATAATGATTGTTCGCTTTTTAAATCAGCATATGATGTTTTGAATTTCTAAATCAACATTAACATGTAAATTTTAAGGAATGGTGTTGAGGTTGTTGACTAGTGGAGTCAAATATATGTTGTCGAAGTTTAATTAATTAAAACTAATTGACTAAGTAGATCGAAAACTGTCACTATATCGACAACATATATTAACATGTAAAGTTATTTCTCATTTTTGTCGGAGGTTCATTTTTTGAAAATAAATTTTACACTGATCATTTTTTTTTTTGCATTTCGGTATATTAACATTGTTTCTATTCAACTAAAACTGCCGATATTTCAACACAAAAAGGTACATATGAACAGATTATTGTCTGTAATCGAAATTTTTTAATAAAAAGGGTATTTTTTCCAGAGGAATAATCGTTAGTTCCATGGGTATACAATTACTATGGAGACGAATTTATAGATCAAACGGATCAAACCATACAGAAATCTTAAAATTCTGTATTTGATACAACAAAACTTTGTTCTTAAAAAAATGACCACGGTGTCGAAAATCAAGAGGCAAATGGAGGGAGCGATCACTATGACTCCACCCACATCCCAAAAATTCACCCTGGAAGAATGGAAACTTAACAATACATACAGGTAATACATATTTTTAAATAAAATGATAAATTTTAAAATGAAACCGTTCTATCGAGGAAATTTACACCATTGTTAAATCTACCAAAAGCAGTGATGGGAAGTAAATAGTGTCTTTTTTTGGGTAACGATAGTAGTAACAAAGTTACTCATATAAATAAGTAACGAATTGGTAACTAGTTACATTTTTTTCAGTAAGAGTTACGATAAAAATCGTTACTGTTTCAGTTACTTTCGAAATGTAATTCACAAGTCTTTTCTACGACAATCAATCAATTTTATTGCTTTTCCAACTATTATTTTTTCAGTTTCACTATTCAAATTGTTGCAGCAGAGAGCCGCAGAGATTTAGAGCCCAATATAGGAAAATTGCCATCTTTCTCCCACCCTGGAATTCAAAATTTTCTAAAATCTACAGAAAAACTTTTAGAAAGAAACCAAAAAATTAATTTCAGAGTTGAATATTAATTTTTTGTTGTTGAAAATGAATTTTTTAATCGGACATGTAACTATTCCAGTTAAAGATGCATCATCTTAATTGAAAATTGATCTTTTTTGGTTAAAATTTTGATTTTTTTGTTCAAAATTCAACAATTTTGAAATAAAATCATTCTATTAGGTTGAAATTCAACTGTTTTGTTGAAACTTTGTCTTTTTTGGTTGAAAATTTGAAAAATCTGAAAAATTGGTCTTTTTTGGTAACGGTAACGATAACGATAACTAGTTACTTTTTTCGTGATGTAACGGTAACGATAACTAGTTTCTTTTAAAAAGTAACTTACCCATCACTGATCAAAATTGATATCATTTAGCAATGAGCCGAACGGTCGTGGCTGATAGCAGAAAATAAAATTTGATATGTTTTAAAAAATATGAAAATTAATAATTTAAAACTAGCCACAATTTTTTGTTAATGAAATTGTTTAAATATATTTTGCATTTCATTTTGGTTAGATATCGATGCTCAGAAGCACAGCAGGAATTGGCTGATCGTTTACTCTCAGAAAGTAAACGCGTTTGCGAACTAGCTGCAGAAAAAGTAAAAACGAATAGGGAGGAAACTGATTATCGTTTGAAAGAAAAGCTCGAAGACATTCAATTTTTGAAAGATGAACTTCTTCGAATTCGAAAGGATGTTATTCTTGAAACTGATGCTCTCCTTACGTTCAAAGAGAGAATTATTAATGCTTTAAATGCTGTGAAAAGAAATGCATTTGATATTTGTGGAAAGTGCCTCATTGCCAGGTAAGAAAATTTAAAACTATACGAGAAGTTGTTTGAAATCTTCAACGAAGTTTAAATAAAAATTTCCGACAAGAAATAGTAGATTAAAAAAGTATTTAAAAATCGCTACTTGATGATAATGTCAATTTTTGTACGACATGAATTATATTGATTATTGAACTAAAAATTCAAAAAAATATTATTACAGAAATCCAATAATCTTAAATAATTTTTCACGATTCTTTAGCTCAAGTTTTTCGGTATAAAAATACATGTCACAAACGAGATTTTAAATTCTGTTTTCTATGATTAAAATTTTTATGGATTGGAAAATTTCTGAACTCATTAAAATATGAGATATAAAATTATTTCCTTATTTAAATATTTTTTGTATTAATTAATGATTATATTATTGTTGAAGAGAGCATCGACTTGGAATCGACTTAGTGCATGACGAAGCTCAAACGGAATTGCTCAAGGAATGTGAAGTAATAAAAGGGGTAGAAAATTTGTTAGTTCGAATACTTGAACAAATTCAGGAACAGATTCGAAGATTAAAATCTACGCTTTATTACATGGATCACGATCTTGACGATAAAGAAAATAATATAAGAATTGATCAACATAATCTTAACTTGAAAGAAACTAGTTTGAATCTTAGTATTTATCATGGAACCTCAGCTCTTAATCCATCGTAAAGATTATTTTTGAACATTTTTGTGATTTGAACAATTTTATTTGAACTTGTACATCAAACTAAATTATTATTTTTGTTCGAATTTAGAACGATTACGTTAAATGAATGGGAAATGCAGACAAGGAAAAATATCGTGGTCGCTGCAAAGGAAATAAACACAGCAAAGCCTTTGCGCTGTTATATCGACACAATTTTACAGCAAATTGTGGATGATTTAAATGATCAAAAAAATGCAACGAACGAAGCACTGAGACGACGAATTGAAGAAACTAGAGAAGTAAAGATCAAATTAGAAAATCAGCATTCTGAGGTATATAAATTAATTTCAAAACATTAGGCACTTCACAAATTTCAAATTTCAGGAAGTCTTGACAATTGATTCATTTTTTTGAGGGTGTTTACATGAAGCAATTTACAGCATCAATCATTTATAACATACATTAAAATCTTTATTTTTCAAATTTCAGTCTTCAAAGTTCAAATTTAAATTATTAAAATTAAAACTGAAAATTCATCTTCAAGCATTTTAATAAAAAAGTTGAATCATAAATAACTGAACAACTTTAAATTGAAACATTCTTAATTAAATCATTTCAAACATAAGCCTGTTAATAAAATTTGAAATTCGAAGAGGCAACATTGAACTATTTGAATGTCAAGTTTCTAATATTTTACGATATTTTATATTGAAATACTCAACTGAAATACTTCAAAACCGACGGTTTTTAAGTTTCGGCAATTGAAAAAGGAAGCTCTTTGGTAAATTTTTAAAAATCCTAAACGTTCGAAATGAACAATTTCAGGTTGAAGCACTTAAAATTAAGAAATTTCGAATTCAGAATTTGAAGTTGCAAGAATTGAACAATAACAAACTAAAACCTCTAAAATTAAGATTATGAAACTCCATCCTCCAAAGTTAAAAAATGTACAAATTCAGATTGAAAGAACCGAAACAATTTTAAATTTGAAGCCTAAAATAATTTGAAGTAAACGGAATTAACCAATACAAGCTTTAAAGATCATTAATAAAAAATTTTTAGCTTAAATTAGAAAGTTTAAATGTAAATCTTTTTTTAATTGAAAACGTTCAAAATTTTAAACTTAAAATTCAACTTGATGTGATGGGTTATTTCTGTGGACAAATTCTTAATCTACATCAAAAAACCTATAAGAAATACTTAGAGTTATTTAAAAGCCAAAATAACAGTTGACTAGTGTAATTTAAAATTGAAAACATTAAATATTCTAAGACTTTTCGGTTGGTTCCCACAAAAAATCATTGTATTCTTCGACTAAGACAAAAAAGGTAATAGTAATACAATAAATTTATTGTTATGAAAAAATCTAGATAATGCGTCAAGCTAATGAAATGAGTCGTGATATCACGAACATTGAAAAAGCGCTAGCAGAAAAGGAAGGATTCATGGCCCTCGCTCACACTCGATTAGGTAACCGATGTCAGAGACCTGGCTTAGAATTTACAATCGATCGTGTAGAAACTTCGCTAACAAGAGAAGTTGTTGAACTGCGAGAAATTGTCTCACAGCTTCAACAAAAACTTTGCGAGGTCAGTAACTAAAATTTATGTTATAGTTAAATACCCCTTGATAATAAAGGACTAAACGCATATATCATTTATATTCATAATTTTACTTTAGCAGTTAAAAGTATAATTAATCCATATTTTACAGAAGATCAACTAATTATAAGAAAATGTATGAATTTTATACAATTTTATACAATTCCATGACATAATTTAGCAATTTTATTTTAAAGTAAAAGAAAAAAAAAAACTTTAATCATACAAATTTAAAAATTCGATTTCAGGCTCAAGCTTGTCTGCGTTATTTACTCAAGACACAAATTCAACTAGAGGAAGACATAAATATAAAAACAAATACACTAAAAATTGATGAAGTAGAGTGCATGACTCTTCGCCAGAGTTTGGACTACCACACCTACTGAAAACTAAGAAAGAAAAAAGAAAAAGATATCGATCTTCGATTTATCTTCTTATGAACGAAAGTTTCCTCACAATTCAACAGAAATAAGTACAGCAATTTTCTCAATTTCTGAAATTCAGGTTTTTACTCTTCTCACTTTGAGTTACAAAAAATTAACAAATTTTATATAAAGAACTTGTAAAAGACGTATAAAGCTATTTCGTTACACAATTATTATATTAATCTCACTATAGAGAATTAGTTTCGTTTTTACTTTAAACGAAATCTTTTTGATAATCTTACTTAATATTTGTATTCGTGTTTTAAAACTACCTACAATTAATAAACAGAAAAGTTTTACTTGTATTGGTAAATGTGAAAAAATGATTATTCCGGATTTGGCTCACTGTCGTCATCAGAGTCTAAAGATTTGGAACTGTTACTGCCATAGTTGCTTTTTCTACTATCGCTTGTGTGATCGCTTTCCTTACTGCTTTTTTTACTCTCCCTTGTGTCACTGCTACTGCAGCTGCTCGTGTTGGATGTGGAATCTGAGTCTGAATCAGTGTCGCTGCTGGAAGATGTAACTCTGGAAAAACAAATAAGATTGATAATTAATTTATGCTAAATAAACAGTTATAATATAATGACACATTGAAAATTATTATTTAAACCACTGTCTCAAGTTGAGAAAATATGAGCCTCGAGGAAAAAAAAAATTCCCTCCATTTCTTCAGAACTTGATAACATTTTCCAATCAAACTTTCTTTGTATCGATTCACAAAATCAATACCTACAAATCCACTTACGTTTTTTTCGTAAATTCATTTGGATTTTTAAGCATCGTTCAAAACTGAAAAAAACGTGGGGCTCGAGGAAACAAATGTTCCCCTCTATTTTCTCGGAACATACCTAATGACATTTTCCAATCATTTTTTTTTGTATCGATGCAGCAACTCAATAGCTAGAAATCAAATTAATTTTTTTCTTAAACTCAAAATTGTACTTTTACTTTTCATCCAAAGTTGAGAGAACTTACGCCTCAAGTGAAAAAAAAATCTTCGTCCTCTATTTTCTCGAAACCTAATAATATTTTCCAATCGAACTCTTTATGCCTCAATTCAGTACTCAGGGTGGTTATTAAGACTTCCGAAAAAAATTGCCGGCTATTTCCCGGTGAGAAATGATATCTTTCCCGTAAACTTTTAATGAAAATTCTCCGCAAAAAGGTAGCAACTGTTTTTATTTCAGAATATATATATGTAAATTTGCGAAACAATTAGAGTATCCATGAATAATAACTTGATTATGTCAATTATTATTATTAAATGATCTTCGATTTTTTTTAATTTAGACAGTTGGCAACACTAAGGGAAATTCCAAACACCTTTTTTTAGAACAGCGAGACAATATTCATTACAAATTACAAAATTAAAAACAAATATAAAAAATTCCCGACTATTTCCCGGCCAGTGTCTCACTGACGTATCTCAGGAGCAAGATTTTATTTCTAAATTGAAAATTCGATTTTTGGGAACGTTTCTTATCTCTCCTGAAAAATCATCAAAATGGCGCTTGTGCCCTTTTGCTGTGCTATTCTTCAATTAAAACAATAATCCAATAATTCTGGCGCCCCAAACTTTTGAAAAATTCAATTTTGTATAATTTTATGAAAGCCGGTACTAGGGCTTTTTTGGGGAGAATATAAAAAATTTGCAACTAAAGCTCGAATTTTCAAGTTGGTTCAGGTTTGCAAGGGTTTGGGGAATTGTCTTTGAAAAAGTTGCCACGAATTGGAGATTTACAATTACTTAGGGTATACTCGTACAGATATATCAAAAACGTTTATTATCTTCTCAAGCTAAGTTCTAATTTAATGTAAATATTATTAAATACTTACGAAAGAACTGGTTTCTCGGTCGTCGTCAATTTACTAAACTTTTTCAACAAATCAGCATTTTCGGTTAATGTATTTTCGATAACATAGTCCTTTACGTAAACGTCGTAAGCTGAAGCCTCCAGTGCAATTAAATTAAAACAAATTTCTTCTTTCGTCACACTGATCTAAAAGTAAATGAACACAAATCATTTTTACAATCTCATATCAATGAGAATGTATTGGTTTCATGTGAAAGTTGATTTTCGCAGATTTCAATAAATCTCAACGTTTTGAGACTCCCTGAATCCGAATAACAAAACAGGTTTTACGATGGTGTCTGTCTTGTCTGTCGTCGTTGTCGTCGTCTATTTGCTCGATAACTCTTGAAAGACTAATCGAATTAGAATGCACTTTGGTACAAGTTTTTATGGATCAAAAAGAGAGGACGAGTTCGTTAAAGAGCCTTTTTTGACCAACGGTTCTGGTTTTAACCACCAAAAAAAAAGACTGAAAAATCAAAACTTCCATTTTGCGTCCAAACTACGCAAGATACGAAAAAAATGAACAAATAAAAATTGTCCATCCAGAAGAGATCTACAAATTTGTAGTTGACAATTTTTTGATGAGATGCATAGTTTTTGTTTTAATCGTGAAAAATTACATTGAAAATAAAAATATTACATTTCTGGAAACATAACACATGATACAATAAAATGTTTCATGACAAAATTATTCATCCAGAAAAGATCTATAAATTTGTTATTGACCATTTTTTAATAAGATGCGTAGTTTTCGTTTTAATTATGAAAAATAAGACTCTAAATGAGAAAATTAAATTTGTGGAAAAACAACACAAGATATAATAAAATGTTTGATAACAAAATTATTTACCTAAAAGGGGGCTAAAAACTTGTTACTGATTTTTTTTCATACGCCGTGTATTTCTTGTTTTCATTTTGAAAAATAACATTAGGAATTAAAATTTTCAATTTTTTCTACAAATCTGCAAATTTGCTTCTGACAATTTTTTGACAAGACACGTAGTTTTTGTTTTAATCGGGAAAAAGTCCATTAGAAATAATAAATTTAAATTTATGGGAAAATGACGGGATACAATAAAATGTTTAACGGAAAATTTTTTCGTCCAAAACTGGAGTTCCAGATTTAGGTACATAAATTAATATAATAGACATTTAGTACAATAGAGTTTAAAATAATGTAAAAAATTTCGCGTTTTGGGCATACTTTATTCAGGTGCGAAGCACAAGACAAGTGATGAGAATGTATTCGGTAAAGCCGAAGGAGCTTTAACAAAAAAGAATTCACAACCACCAAATTACACGTGTCAATGGTTTGATCATTAATTTTAAAAGGTATATACACAAACGTGGAGGAAGTAGAAAAACCGAGCGCGCAGCGTGATATAAATATATTATCAAGTGCGAAGCGCAAGATTCGACAATCGCGCGCCTTAGGCGCGTCAGAACACATTTTTAATAGATTTTTTAACTGGTGAATAATACATAAATATGAACAAAAAAATTACCTCGTGAAATTCCTTGGCGAGTGCTTCGAACAAAGACACTGGCGACTGTTGCATCCAAACTAAATAATCTTTTATATAAAGTTGGTTCAAAATGTATCTGGGCTCGCAGGATTTATTAAAGAGACTATGTATTTCGCAGAATCGTTTAATGATATATTTCTTTCCTATTTAAGAAAAGAAATTGGAAAATTGTTGTTTAAATTCACAAGAATTTCTGGATTAATTTATTATTATTATTAATAGAAAATGGAAATATAAATATTAATTTCACATACCAAGTTTCAAAACTTGCTTCACGTCTTCGATTACTTTCATGGAAAGGTTCCAGTTTCTGAAAAGTGGAAAGCATAAAGATCGCCTCACGCAGGCTATCAATACTTCTTTGGGTTCTTCAAAACTCTAAAAACATTATTATATATAATTATACGGATACGTCAGAATTGAAGATAATATTTGAGTTTAATTATTTTTAAATTTTAATTATGTTAATTTGAAAAATTTCCAATGGGACAATGTTAAGTGAGAAGCAGTGGAAATAAAGCTATTTTAAAGTCCAAAAATTTGAAACTGGGCAATTTTTGAATAAGAATCCTTACAATTTGTACTATTTGAGACTGAAACATTTGAAGGAACCCTTTTCAAATCAGACAGGCAGTGCAACCTCAAGTCACACAACCATTCGCCTCTTATATATGTTGTTTTTCAAAGGAAATAAGACGAGACATATTTTACCGTTGTGAGAAAAAAATAATTTTCGCATTTTTCGATAAAAAAATTCTCGTGACAACAAAAAAGATTCAGCCTGCATAAAACTTGTAGAATTTCCTCTTTCTAAGCAAGAATTTAAAAGAATATACTGGATAAAATAAAAAATAGGTTTTTCCATGTATTCAAAATTCAGCGGGGAGGATAAGACCGAATTTAATAAAAAAACAAATTTTTTTTATTTTCTCTAATATTTTTTGAAATTCGTGTTTACACAAAGAAGATATTCTGTGAGTTTTATGCAGGCAAAATCAATTTTGTGATCACGAGATTTTTTTTTCGAAAAATTAAATTTTTAATTTTTCTTGCGAAGGATGAAAGATATAAAAGAGTAAAAGGTATTTTTTTGAAAAACTTTTTAAAATGAGCCAAGTTTTTTTAGCATCTTCTCATATTTGTCGTTGTTTGCAAGAAAAATGCGAAAATTCAAATTTCAGTAAAAAAATTCTCGTGGCTACAAAAAATGGTTTGGCTCACATGAAGCTCGCAGGATGTTTTCCTTAAAGAAGTAAAAATTTAACAAACAAAAATGACAAAAAATAACTAAGTCAAAAGTTATAGATGTTTGAAGAAAGAATTGGTGTTAAAAATAACTTCAAAATTCAAATACAAATTTGAATGAGATTTAAAAATAAAATTGAACCTCTCGCGATCAAAAGGGGATACGCGTCATACGCGTGGATTCAGCCTGAGAAGTATTGTCCTGAAAGTCAATTTTAAAAATCGTTCGAATTTCATTTTAAGGACTGATAATTGTAGAGAATTTCAAGGCGCATCTTTTTTCCTCTTGAAAAAATTTGTAGGTTTTGTAGTTTTTAAAGTAATTGGTAAAAAGTAGATTTTTCGAACACAAAAAATTTCAATCTTTTTACACTTCACCTCGCGCTAACTTGACCAATTTTCAGAATTTTTTTATTTTATTAATACTAAATTACGTGTTTAAGTCTTCTGAAACTATTTTAAAAAGAAAAACGTAAACACTTATAAACAAAAAAAGTTGTTAATTTTTTCGACTTTGCAAAAATCATGAATTTTAACATTCAAGCGCTTCGTTTATCGAGCGAATTTAAAGCAACGGAAAATTTTTAGTGAGAAAGTTGTTGATTAAGGTTCAAAGAAATTTCTGTGTCTAAATATGATTATTGAAAAAAAAATATAAAGTTAATTTTAAGTTCGAGTCGGAAAACACGTTTGATATAAAATTATAAAAAAATATAAAACAATCTTAACATACATGAAATATAGAAGAATGATTCATTATTATAGCCTTCATTGACATTGTTTCATATATGGTAAGATTGTTTTATAATTTTTTATAATTTTATATCAAACATGTTTTCCGACTCGAATTTAAAATTAACTATATATTGTTTTTTCAATAATCATATTTAGACATAGAAATTTCTTTTACCTGAAGAGGCCTTACGTTACGTAGGCGAAACGTCGTATTTTTAATGGAAATAAATACATGACCAATAAACCGATAAAAATAACATCTATTTTATCAGTAGGCCTGGAAAGCCTAGAAAAGTCATGGAATTTGTAAACCGGTCTTCTGTAGCAACCCTGTAATAGACAGATTTAAAATATGCATTATGTATTAATATTCGGAAAACATCGAGTAGGTTTGCATCGTCTAACAATTTTTCAAGAATTGGTCTTGATATTGAAAAGAAATTTGATAACCCTGGGATACGCAGGTGACAGAATTGAAATTCTCAAGCAACTTTCTTTTCACACGATTCTCAATTTAAAATGAGAAAACTACCTATTAATTAAAGCCAGCTCATCAAATTACTGAATACCATTATTGCAGTCATCATAGAGTGTCACTTACTTACCTGTTTTCACCTATTTCCAAAATTTGTCACCTTTGTCCTGTCTTTTTCAGTTGAAAAACTAAAATCTTATTCAAAATGGAAATTTACAATGCCTTGGAGTTAATTCGTTTGAGCTGAAATGAGCTGCAATTTTTTTGGGACCGTGAGAAAAGCGGAAAATTACAGTGAATTTATTTTCTGTTCGGGAGTGTTTTTAATTCCTATAGTTTTAGTGGAACTTATTCAATCAGGATTCCAACTGGGAAGTCTTACAGCTTTACACACTTCCAATTTTAAATTGTTGAATTTTAAAGACTAATTATTGTGAAATTATTTAATTTTGAAGGCTTAAATTTTACAGTTTTAAATTTTCAAATATCTTTTTTATTAATTGTTAAATTCAGAACTTTAAAAATTTGAAATTATTTTAACATTTTGAATGTTCAGTAAATTTAGATATTCTTATTTGAGTGGGTACTTTAAATTATAAATTCAGTTTTAAGAGTTTGAATTTTTAAACTTGAATGATCGGGAATATTTTTTTAAAGCCCGGAAAATGAGTTGTAATTATTTCTGAGTCAAGTATAGCTACTAGGGTGGCCCTTTTTTCGAAATCATATTTTTTTGTTCTTACTGTGATGACTATTATTCTTTTTGCGCAGTATGTAAACGAGGTGGTTATAGGCGCGCCATATGAGGTAACGAAAAATCTGATGGAGCATTTCGACGTCTCGATAGTTTGTCATGGAAAAACACCAATAGTGCCCTGCGAAAACGGAGCCGATCCTTACGCAGAACCGAAAAGACAGCAAAAATTCAAGCTTCTAGACAGCCATAATGATATGACGACTGAAAAAATAGTCGAAAGGATCATCCTTCACAGGTAGGCTTCACTTTTAAGTTTAACCGCATACAACGAGTTTTTACTCTAGTCTTGCTCGAACCGAACTTTTACTTTGCATTATTTCAATATTATTTGCATTCATATTCCTTTTTTTCTTTGACGTGCATCAATCATTTCTAGAATATTTATTGTTTTCTGATCCCTTATCGCTCAAAGCCACATACAAGGTTTGACTGATAATTATTGCCTCCAAATCAATAACCTAACTGAAAATAGAGGTATTTAAATAATTTCAACGCACAAATGTAGCTTAATTATTCGTTTAATAGCGACAATTTCACTTTTCAACAACAACAACAACTCCGTTGTGGAGTTACCGAATTTCAATGGAAAAGTTTTCCGATGTATGGTAACAGCAGCGCACGTGTTGCACCGGTACGCCCGAGAAAAGATGAATTTTTGGAAAATACATATCCCTGGAGATGAGAGCTGGATATACCATTAAGATCCTGAAAATAAAAGGTCTTCAGTGGAGTATCGTCATGACACATCACTGTCGCCAAGAAAATTTAAAAGGACACCATCTTATTGAAAAGTGATGTTTACCGCTTTCTGGGATTTAAAAGTACTCATTCATGCTGAATTTTAACCAAAAAATACTACAGTTTAACTCTAAAAACTACTGCGAGTCTTTGAAAAAAAAACTAAAAAAGAAAATTCGTTGAGTAAGACATAAATTGAAATTTGACTCCAAGTGCTTACCATTTGTTTCAAAAATGAAAAGAACATTTCAAGGGACAAAAACTCGACTCGGATTCGAAAGCCAAAACAGCTACGTTAAAATGGTTGAGAGAACAATCCCAAGAATTTTATGTGCACGGGATCCAAAAACTTGATTCACGTTGGACGAAATGTGTGAAAGTCAAGGGCGATTATGTTGAAAAGTGAAATTGTCGCTAATAATGGAATAATTAAGGTACATTTGTGCCATGGAGTATTAATAAGGAGACCAAATAATAATGCGCGCGTGAATGAAAAAGGAATCTCGAATTTTCAGACATAGTTTGGGGGAGGAGGTATGCTAAATTGTAAAGAGTTGCATCGTTTTGATTGGAATATGTGCGAGAGAAATGAGAGAGAAATTCTTAATTGGTGGTTCGTTGGCGATAAAATTTGAATCGTGAATAATCCATCAATGAAAGACCTCTCGCAGATATTCTACTCAGAGCGAGGCAAACCTTTGCAATTTAGCATACGTCCCCCCACCCCCCTCAAATATGTTCGGAAAA
>JAUMHM010000004.1:5092469-5113647 GCA_032362435.1 Melikaiella ostensackeni
CGGTGCGCGCACGCTCCGAAGTACAGTCGTGGCGGAAGAAAATGAGTCCTATTACTTTCAGGACAAACCCTGTAGACAATAAAAAATTGCAGGGTGCCGGCTCCTCATAGTATGCGTTTGCCTGTGAAGGGGGAGTAGGAGGTAAACGCATCGAACGGCGAACGCCCTCTCCCTATCTTACCAAATTAATCAGTTACATTGCAACTTTTGTTATACGCGGCTTGCATAGAGCGAGACTCTTTTTTTCTTCCTTAACACAAAAGCCCTCTCACACACGACGCTTACTTAATCCTTAAGCAAGTACCTTAAATATTACGACATTAAACAACGATGTAGACTAGATATTGAAATCTTAATGCAAATCTGTCCGAAATTCGTTAATAATGGGGCAGGAAGGTACCTTCCTTGCCTCGGCATGAATATACCCACGCACGCAGTTTGCCTATGCCGAGATAAGAAAGATACACTTCCGCGCGCCCGCGGAGTGGCAGAATCGTGGTGTAGAGGAAAGCCGCGAAGACAACGTCAGTGAAATCTCGACGCCCGCATCTCCCCCCACATCGCTCTGACGCCCTCGCCAGTTTTCTGTGAAACGCGAATGCATAAAAGGTGAATTTTGGCCGCGAATTAGCAGTTTGCTACAGACGGAGCATGATCTGAGAATACAAGGTCTAGTCACGCGCGACTAGAAGAAACTGAACCAATAGGAAGCGTTGGACAAACTGACACCATATTGGACAAGTGAGAGCGCTGCGCTTACGCTACACTGAGAAAAATATTCATTCACTATGGTAACCATGGTAACCGGTATGCCTAAGATGGATGCCGTTTAAGTCGCGCGACTTGGGACGAAGGTGGGAGCGCTGATGGCTAGACCATGTATTCTTGGATCATGAGACGAAGCTTCTCTGCTGTAGCAAAATAAACCTCTGAACTTGACCCCCTCTCTTATTCCCCCTCTTGAGTTTTTTCCTTCCTTGTCAGACAGCAGGAATACTTGCTGTCGCGACAAGGTCTGGACTATCCCGGTGCTCTCTTCTCCTACTTTCCTCCACCAGAAACCGATAGCGATGAAACCTGCTATCAAAACAATTTTACCCTCCTCTGTCAGACAGCGGAAATACTTGCTAGCGCGTCAAGGCAACTATGCTACCTTGGTGCTACCTTCACTTACTTCCTCCCCAGAAACCGATAGCGGAAATACCTGCTATCAAAACTTCCATCTGGCAGTATCAAAAACCAGGCCATCGTTGCCTCTCTCTCCTTCTCAGAAGATCGCCATCGTCGTCTCTCTCTCTTTCATGAGAGATCGCCAACATTGTCACTCTCTCTCTTTATCGAGGGATCGATTCTCCGACCTCTGTCTTTCCTCCGAAGCCATCGTTCGTCTCATCAATCAATCTGCCATGAGCGCACACGAGGTCTGTATGAAGATGATAAAGGAGAAGGACGTTCGACAAGTACATCTGTCACCCCCCCCCCCTCCCAGCTATAAAAGTCTCCCCCGTACGATGAAGGGCCTTGACACTTCTCTCTCCAAACCAAAACAAATCAACGTACCACAAGTAAAGAAAAATTTACATCTCACTCCCACTTACTCTTCTCCACATTAATCCCCCAGATCCTCCTCCCGTCGTTCGAAGTTGCTTCCACTCACTTTATTTTACGGAAGTAAAATCCTCAGATACAGGAAACACAGTAGAGAAAATTTACCTCCCACTCACACACTTTCCCTCATTTCCGTAGATTCCCTTGCAGCGCGCCCTCTCACTCTTCACTCCAGTGAAACCACAGATCTACTTCCCTCTTGATCACTATCACTTCCTATCACTTTATCTTACGGAATTAATTCCCAGATGCAGAAAGTACGGTGCATATAAATTTCCGCTCAACGAAAAATATTATTTTCTTCATGAATTACACTTTAAATTATAAAAATTAAAACAGGTTGAAAAGGAAGGACCCCGCACCAAATGTACACGTTTTGTGTTTCAGCGGATTTGGCTAATTTTTGAGGATATGTTTTAGGTAAAGCAATTCTGAATAAGATTTTCCTTTACCAAAATTAAAAAAAATTGACAGTTTTCGTTCTACAGTGCTTTGAATGTCGCAATACATAATACTTCCTTGCAACAGAAGCAAACGTTGCACGGCAGTTAAAAACGTTTTAAAAGTATCTTTCAATGATAAAATCAATCAAGCACATCGTCTATAGTAGAAGCTAAGTATTCATGTCTAGCGTCTAGCGTATCGGTATTCCACCAGTAGTGACAGTCAGTACTGGGCCAGCAAACCAGTGCTATGCCGATGCTTGACAAAGTAATAACAAGCAGTACTTGGTACTTCTCCTCCATAACAGCTGGCGCGGTACTCCGACAGTCGTCAATTCTGGCCAATATCCGCCTTTTGCCCTGAGAGATTTCGCTTGAGCCGCAATCTCTCTCGGTGTCTGTTGACGTTCAAGTGGAGATTCTGATTATCAGTTGTTAAGAATATTAATAATCAGATTCTTTTAATTAAGTAGGATGTTTAGAATAACTTGGATCATATGGTTTTTATTCAAAATAGCTTTTAATATATTTTTTAACACCTGGAAAATCGAAATTTGCAGAAGAGATGGTCTGGTGACATCCTATTGGAGATTCTGCATATTATTAATAGAAAATGGTAAGTTTCATCTTTTGTTTATTGAAGAGAATAAAAAAAACTTAGGTCAATTACTCTTTATTTGAAGTCGCTCTTTATATTTTTGTTAAATGCTCGAAAATAAAAGGATTTTGAAGTGGGCTACTGATTCAAAGCAATTGGTATAAGTTCTGCTAAATATCTTCCCTTCGGGAAGTTTTAAGAAATATTAAAATCTATGCAGAATAATTAATAATGTGCCTCAGTTTTACTTCATAACTTCTTGAATAAATAAATGATAAAACTAAACTTCAATAATAATAGTCAGCATTTCCATCCGAACCGCACACAAACCCCATCAGAAATGGCCAGTCGCGAACTTCTATCTTAGTAAAGTTAAAAAATATATCAAATACATTTCAAACAAATATTGAAGAGCCTTAGTTTTTCTTTGGGTGCTTTTCATTAAACAAAGGATAAAACTTATCACTTTCAATCACACATAACTCTGGATTGGAGTCCAGTATCGGATATTGTCTCAATGACCGTGAATCCGTTCCAAGAATTTGTATGATGTAAACAGTCAGGGGGAACTACGCAACTCCACTGAGTTCGCGCGCATCTCTCTCGCCCCCTCGGTTGTCTCCACCTATGAGTGCGAGGCCGGCGGCAATCCTGTGTCTCGCCATCTTCGACCCCTCGCCCACGAGTGCGAGCTCAAAGCATTCTAAGAAGAATACAAACCTAGGTGACTCCAATCCAGAGTTAAATGTAATAAAAGCCAAAATATTAACCGGAAGTCAAAAGACCCTGCCTGTCACGAACCCTATCTTTTAGAAGTTAAAATGAATATTAGAATCTATTTCTCATAAACAGTAATGAGCTTAAGTTTTTCTTGATATTCTCTTAAAAAATCAAAACATTTTAAAACAATAATAGCCAGCATCCTCATCGGAACCTCATCACGCACTGTCTGTTGCGAAGTTCTATCTTCGAGAAGTTTAAAAAAATAGTAAAATCAATTCCTTAGAAAAAGGTTAATTCTTTCGATTAATAAAAGTCAACATCTGCACCTGAACATCAGCAGATACTGAATATCGCGAAAAAATTTCCCCTTAGTAAAAAATCCGACATAGTAGCATTTTTTTACACTTAAGTTGAGTATGGATTTATAAACATAATGTGAAAGATCTCCATCCATACGTGTACGGCTACGGCCGCTATGTTGGAACATGTTAAACAATAAGTGGTTCTTAGAAATAACTCGACATCGTTTGGCTCTAGGTCAAATATGGTTATCTTAAAAAATGATCAGAATTTTGAACTCGAGATCATGAAACTTCCTGAGCAAAAAAAATCGATCAACTCATTTGCATTTAAAATTAGCAAAAAAAAACACCTCAAGTTCGGCATACAATATGAGACACTTAAGAAAATGTTTTCGAGGTATAACTTCTTTCAATTCTTCCTCCATATTTGTGCAATATATTTTCAAATTTTTAGGTCAGAATATTAATATTTAAGGCCTTTTTTAAAGCATCAAAGAAGTAAATTTTTTAATTGAGGCGAGAATATAGGTAGCAGAGGTGATTATGAGTTCTAATAGCAATACTGGCGACGGAGGCGAGAGCGGCTACCTCGGTCGATGATACTCAACACTTCGAAATTTTTTTTGCTCGCACTCTCCACCAATAGGCTCGGTCTTCAAAAGACTCTGGGTAGCAGTCGTCGCCCCTCCCAGCAATATTACCATTAGTACTCATAATTATCTCTGCTATCTTCATTCTCGCCTCAATTCTAAAACTCACTTGTTTGGTGCTTTGAAAGAGGCCTCAAATATTATTATTCTGACCTAAAAATTTGGAAATATATTGTACAAATATGGAGAAACAATTGAAAGAAGTTTCACCTCAAAAACTTTTCCTTAAGTAGCGTCCTTCCTAGGGCTAGTAAGATTGTGGTGGATATTCTGACCACTGTTAATGATAATAAGACGGAGATTTGCCAGAAAATCAAAACAATTTTTCTTCTTCGAAATCAACATTCACTAAGTAAATGCTATCATAAATCGTTTCCACTTCGCAATGATTCGTGCTCTTTATGAGCAAATCTCGAAAGATTAGAGGTCTTCAGGCTGAAATTTTAAAATAAAATTTTTCAGAGTCTGAGCTGTTCATGATTCCGCAGCGAGGAATAAAATTTATAAAGGCTTCGTCTATTTAATACACCGTTTTTGTGATTTTCTTCGCTTTATTTTTTATTGATTTCGTAAAAATTTTTTCTAATACTGAAATCTCTGGAGTTCAATGACGACGCTTTTCGGGAATCCCATAATGAAATAAATCCGCTTTGAGAGTTTGCATACTCAAGCAAATAACTCCTAAAAATTTTTGAATTAAAATCATAGTTTTGTAATTTTAATCGAAGGAGCGCTTGAACAACAATAAAGTGTGTTCAATACGTATTGGACGTGTCGTCCGTGGAAGTTTCCACTTTGATGGTGGCGCCTTTTTGGTGTTTCTAATAAAGGATTAAGTATTTCTTTCACTCGAATTTCGTTATAGTTACGAAATTATTGTGCATGAATCCGGGTTAACATATTGATTTTTGGGATTCATTCCACTATAAACGATCCCCCTCCCTCGATAGATAATGCGAAAGGGAACCCAAATAATCCTAAACATTTGTATATAAGCGTTAGGAAATTTAATACCCATGATCCTTCCAACAGACTTGAAATGATGAGCAGTCAAACTGGTTTAGAACAGAATTTCGATGAGATATTACCATGCGATAAAGAGTCCCATATCGACATGCATTCGTGTAAGGACGAATACGCGGATACCAAGTCGGACATTGAGGACGGATTACAGATTCAGGGGTGAGAAGTCTTAGCCAGAGAGTTAAATTCTATCCTCTAAATGTCATTGGTTCATTTCTAAATCGCATATGCGTCTTTCATTGCTTATTTCATTGACATTTAAATCCGCGTTAGTAATCTGTATCTCCTCAGTCTCCCTACGCAAATGATCAACGCACCTATCCACATCGGTTACGTGTTCCTCATTTAGTCTAGATAATGTCACATTGTTCTGTCCGTCCTTGTATATTTTTAGCTTACTTCTTTTCAATTCTATTTTCTACTACCTTTTGCAATTAATTTACAACAAAATTGTTGGTTTCCAAATTTCAAGAAGTGTGTCGTTTTTTGTGATTTTCAGCTATATCTACGATGAGGAGACGGAAGAAATTTTTTTTTGTGAAACTTTAGGGGAGTGTTTGGACTCCCACGAGAAAGTTTTCATCGCTATTAGAACTTCGAATAACGCACTTTTTTCATACGCCTTATTCTAGAACGTTCGAAAAAAAACAAATGCACCGAGATCTAGCTCAGTGAAAGTGCTCGAATTCTGTGTACTGCCTTGAGAATAAACACGGGTGTAGCACAATAGGCTTTCCAGCCTGAGCGCTAGAGGGTGTTCCCTCTCTCTTTCCCCGCTCACAATCAATCAATTAATCAATATTTTTAAAAGGTAATGCTCGATTTATTAATATTATAAATAAACCGAAATTTTCAATCCTTCATTCAAATGCATCAATAATATATAGTAGTGCAGTACATAGACAACATTGAGCATGCAAAAATAGGTTGACCCGGTTTCTCTTCGGATTCATGTTCAGGGGGTTATAGACAATAAAAAATGCAGGGTGCCGGCTGCTGATAGTATGCGTTTGCCTGCGGAGTGGGATAGGGGGTAAACGCATCGAACGGCGAACGCCCTCTCCCTATTTTACCAAATTAATCAGTTACCTTGCAAGTTTTGTTATACGCGGCTCGCATAGAGCAAGACTCTTTTTTCTTCCTTAACACAAAAACCCTCTCGCACACGACGCTTAGTTAATCGTTAAGCAACTACCTTGAATATTACGACATTAAACAACTATCTAGAATAGGTATTAATATTTTGATGCAAATCTGTCTGAAATTCGTCGATCATGAGGCAGGAAGGTACCTTCCTTGCCTCGGCATGAATATACCCACGCACGTAGTTTGTCCATGCCGGGATAAAAAAGATATACTTCCGCGCGCCGGCGGAGTAGCAGAACCGTGGTGTAGAGGGAAACCGCGAAGACAACGCCAATAAAATCTCAACGCCCGCATCTCCCTCCCCTTGGTTTTGACGCCCCTGCCAGTTTTCTGTGAAACGCGAGCGCATGAGAGGTGAATTTCGGCCGCGAATCAGCAGTTTGCTACAGATGGAGCATGATCTAAGAGTACATGCTCTAGCCACGCGCGACTTAAGAAATTTTAACCAATAGGAAGCTTTAGACAAACTGCTACCATATTGGACAAGTGAGAACGCTGCGCTTGCGCTAAACTGAGATGAAGATTTATTTACTGTGGTATCCATGGTAACCAGTATGTCTAAGATGGATGCCGTTTAAGTAGCGCGACTTGGGACGAAGCGAAGGTGGGAGCACTGATGTCTAGACCATGTAATATTAGATCACGAGACGGACCATCTCTGCTGTAGCAAAATAAACCTCTGAACTTGAACCCTTTTCTTATTTCCCCTCTTGAGTTTTTTCCTTCCTTGTCAGACAGAAGGAATACTTGATGCCGCGGCAAGGTCTGGACTATCCCAGTGCTTTCTTCTCCTACCTTCCTTCCCCAGAAACCGATAGCGATAAAACCTGCTACCAAAACTTCCATCTCGCAGTATCTAAAACCAGGCCATCGTTGCCTCTCTTTCCTTCTCAGAAGATCGCCATCGTCGTCTCTCTCACTTTTGCATGAGAGATCGCCAACGTTGTCACTCTCTCTTTATCGATAGATCGATTCACTGATTTCTCTGTCTTTCTTCCGAAGTTATCGTTCGTCTCATCAATCAATCTGCCATGAGCGCACACGAGGTCTGGATGAAGATGATAAAGGAAATGGACGTTCGACGAGTACATCTGTCACCCCCCCCCCCTTCCAGCTATGAAAATCTTCCCTGTACGATGAAGGGCCTTGATACTTCTCTCACGAAACTAAAACAAATTAACGAAACACAAGTAATGAAGAATTTACATCTCACTTTCACTTACTCTTTTCCACAGTAATTCCCCAGATCCTCCTCCCCCTCGTTCGAAGTTGCTTCCACTTACTTTATATTGCGGAAGTGAAATCCCCAGATACAGGAAACACAGTAGAGAAAATTGACCTCCCACTGCCACACTTTCGCTCATTCCCGTAAATTCCCTAGCAGCGCTCCCTCTTACTCTTCACTCCAGTGGAACCACAGATCCACCCCCCTATCGATCACCATCACTTCGTATCACTTTACCTTACGCAATTAATTCCCAGATACAAAAAGTACGGTGCATATTGATTTCCGCCCAACGTGGGGCTTGAGATCCACCTTCTCTCGATCACCGTCGTTCCCTCACACTCTACCTTACGGGAATAAGTTTCAGATGTAGAAAGCACGGTTCACATCAATTGGCGCCCAACGCGGGGCTTGAGATCCAACTCCCTCTCGATCACCGTCGCTTCCTCTCACTCAATCTTACGGGATTAATTCCCAGATATAGAAAGCACAGTGCATATCAATTGGCGCCCAACGTGAGGCTTCAGATTCACCTCCTTCTCAATTACCGTCGCTCCCTCTCAATCAATCTTACGGGATTAATTCCCAGGTACAGAAAGCACGGTGCTCATCAAATGGCGCCCAACGTGGGGTTTCGGATCCACCTCCCTTCCGGTCATTAATTTTTCCCAGAGCGGTACGTGTACAATGCATGTTTTGTGAAGATTTGGACTAACGATTAAAATTTCAAAAACACAGCAATAGAAAATGGGAAAGAAACCTATGTTTTTTGAAATCTTATATGTATACATATTGTTTAGCCCTCGCGGATGGCTACAAGATTGAATTCTCCGGCGGGCTTGACGAATGGGAGAATATGCGCACAGTGTTTCGCAGTGAGCACGTACAGCAACCGTCCGCAAAGGGTTAAGTTATATATGGTACAGTCAGTGTCGGAAATCAGTCATTGTCAACAATGATTGTCAATGTCGAAAGTACCCGCTGGCATTGGTCATTGTTGACAGTGTCTATTCTAGAAACAAAATTTTTGAAATTTCCAACGTTGACCAGTCATTGTCGTTAATGCCCGAAAACCAGCGGTCAATGTCACTGTACTTCAATTCTTCAGAGTTTGGGGCAATTAGCCTAACTGACGGCGAGAAACTATTTACACGGCCAATGTTGGTTCTCCGAAAACTATTACTTTTCGGGATTGGCAATGTTTAGCTTCTGCACAAAAATGAGCTAAAAACTATTATTGTAGATGATCATCACAATGACAGATGTGAAATATAATTTTAGTTAATTACAGAAAACGTTTGAACAACTATTAATTGCTGTTCATCGGTAGAGTAGTTAGTGACTTTCGCTCATCAATCTACTATATCATCATAAACAATTTTTTCTTTCTCCGCACGCACTGGAAATTATTGCTAGATAGTTCTGGCATAGATTGAAGATCATTTTAGATAAATTTGAAAATCTTAAGAAAATTGCAATTCTGAAAAATTAGATGAAAAACGTTAACTTTGTTGTTAGATATAGAAAATTTAAAAACCTTTTTCAAAAAACTAAACACAAGTCTTTTCGAGATTCAATAATTTTCAATTGAAAAAAGTGTCTAAATACACTAGAACGATATAAAATAAAGCCTGCAAATTCTTCATAAATAAAGCTTCATTAGGGAGCCAACCAATGACAGAGGTATTAGATCATATCACAATATATTGAGACCAACGTAACTAACAAATAAAATCATTTGAGCCACCCAATAAAAGCTGTGGCATAGCATCGAAAAGAAATACGAACAAAAATTGCAAATCGGTTAGTCCTCTGTCCGGTTTTTGAATTTGGAAATTCAAAAAGATCTTCCTATACTACCACGTAAAATCGCAAGCGACTTCAAGATATACCTCTAGCGTTTTTCAGTATATCTGTTCGATTTCATAGAATTGAAATTCCTGGAACACCAGATATTTCCTGAGTGTTTCAAAATTGCGGGCTTCCGGTTTTGAGAGCCTCTGTTGCGCAAACTTTTAAAATGCGCATTACACTGAGAGAGAACTCGGACTGCTAGTTAAATTCTAGTAAAATTAAATAAATAACTAGTAAAATGTTAATACTTGAGGGTTGCTGCAAAGGGGTGACATGTTTTTTTAAGGGGTTTTGCACTACGATCGGTAATAATATACTTCATTATACTGTAAATAAAAAATATATTCAATTTCAGTAGAAAGTTGAAAATTCACTGATTAATTCGTAAGAGATACCGCCGTTTCATGCATTCTCCCCCCCCCCCTTCCCCACTCGCAGGCAAACACACACTATCAGCAACCAGCACCCTGCATTTCTTTATTGTCTAGGACGCCTTGAACGTGCTCAGTGTTGCTAACGTCTTCGTCAATATAGCAATCGTTTCGTTTTCATACGAAAAATATTATTTCCTTCATGAATTACACTTTAAATTATGAAAATTAAAAAAGGTTAAGAAGGAAGGACCCCGCACCAAATGTACACGTTTTGGGTTTGAGCGGATTTGGCTAATTTTTGGGGATAAGTTTTAGGTAAAGCAATCCTGAATAAGGTTTTCCTTTACCAAAACTTTAAAAAATGGACGGTTTTCGTTCTACAGCGCTTTGAATGTCGCAATACATAATACTTTCTTGCAACAGAAGCAAACGTTGCACGGCAGTTTAAAACGTTTTAAAAGTATTTTTCAATGATAAAATCAATCAAGCACATCGTCTAGAAGCTAAGTATTCATGTCTAGCGTCTAGCGTGTCGGTGTTCCACCAATAGTGACAGTCAGTACTGGGCCAGTAAACCAGTGCTATGCCGATGCGACAAAGTAATAACAAGTAATAACATATGATTTTCATTCGAAATAGCTTTTAATATATTTTTTAACACCTGTAAAATCGAAATTTGCAGAAGAGTTGGTCTGCTGACATCCTGTTGGAGATTCTGCCTGTTATTAATAACAAATGGTAAGTTTCATCCTTTGTTTATCAAAGAGAATATAAAGGTAAACTTAGGTCAATTGCTTGCTATTTGAAATAGTTCTTTATATTTTTGTCAACTTCTTGAAAATAAAACGATATTGAAGTCGGCTACTAATTCAAAGCAATTGGTATACTATAAGTTCTACTAAATATCTTTCCTTTGGGAAGTTGTAAAAAATATTAAAATCCATGCAGAGTGAATAATAATGTGCCTCAGTTTTTCTTCATAATTTTTCGAATAAATAAATGATAAAACGAAACATTTTTCAATAATAATAGCCAGCATTTCCATTCGAACCGCACACGAACCCCATCAGAAACGGCCAGTCGCGAACTTTTATCTTAGTAAAGTTAAAAAAAATATCGAATACATTTCAAATAAATATTAAAGAGCCTTAGATTTTTTTAAAGTGCTTTTTATTAAACAAAGGATAGAACTTATCATTTTCAATTACCCAGATGACTCCAATCCAGAGTTGAGTGTAATAAAAGCCAAAATATTAACCGGAAGTCAAAAGACCCTGTCTGTCACGAATCCTATCTTCTAGAAGTTAAAATAAATATTAGAATCTATTTCTCATAAACAATAATGAGTTCAAGTTTTTCTTTATATTCTATTAAAAAATCAAAACATTTTAAAACAATAATAGCCAGCATCCCCATCGGAACCTCATCACGCACAATAAGTTGTTCTTAGAAATAACTCGACATCGGTTGGTTCTAGGTCAAGTATGGTTATCTTTAAAAATGTTTAAAATTTCAAACTCGAGATCGTGCAACTTCCTGAGCAAAAAAAATCGACCAACTCATTTGCATTGAAAACTAGCAGAAAAAATTTACCTCAACTTTGGCATACAATTAGAGACAATTAAAAAAATGTTTTTGAGGTATAACTTCTTTCAATTCTTCCTCCATATATGTGCAATATATTTCCAAATTTTTAGATCAGAATAATAATATTTGAGGCCTCTTTCAAAGCATCAAAGAAGTAAGTTTCAAAATTGAGGCGAGAATGTAGGTAGCAGAGGTGATTATGAGTTCTAATGGCAATATTGGCGACGGAGGCGAGAGTGGCTACCTCGGTCGATGATACTCAGCACTTCGAAATTTTTTTTGCTCGCATTCTCCAACAATAGGCTCTGTTTTCGAAAGACTCTGAGTAGCAGTCGTCGCCCCTGCCAGCAGTATTACCATTAATACTCATAATCAACTCTGCTATCTTCATTCTCGCCTCAATTCTAAAACTTACTTGTTTGGTACTAAAGAGGCCTCTAATATTATTATTCTCACACACAAATTTGGAAATATATTGTACAAATATGGAGGAACAATTGAAAAAAGTTTCACCTCAAGAACTTTTCCTTACGTAGCGTCTCTCCTAAGGCTAAAAGACTGTGGTGGATTACAACTGACTCCTTTGGAATTTAATTTAAATTAAATTAACACGTCGCACTTATGCTTCTGGGGCGTTATCGCGATTTCGCCCTGGCTCCAGGAGTTTGTTTGCTTTTAAACTCAAGATTTGATGAGTTTAATGTGACGCTAATCTTTAAAAAAATAAAAAGTAATTAAAGCCAGGTGCTCGCCGGGATAATAACGTAACGATTTTACTCAACTCCTATTATTAATTATATAGTATGCAATTTATCCTCTGTGTGTTCTTCCACTTTCTGATTTGTTTTGAAAATTGAAAGGTTCAGTAGCACCGATTTTCTGGCCACAATCAAAGATTGTAAGACTGAGATTTGCCAGAAAATCAAAATTATTTTTCTTATTTTAGAATCAACATTTACTACGTGAATGCTACCAGAAATCGTTTCCATTTTGCAGTGATTTGTGCTTTTTATGAGCAAATCTCGAAAAATTAGAGATCTTTATGCTGAAATTTTAAAATAAAAAGTTTCAGAGTCTGAGCTGTTTACAATTCCGCAGCGAGGAATAGAATTCATAAAGGCTTTGTCTATTTAATGTACTTTTTCTTGTGAGTTTCTTCGCAATAATTTTTATTGTTTCCGCCAAAATTATTTCTAGTACTGAAATCCCAGTAGTTCAATGACGACACTTTTCGGGAATCCCATAATAAAATAAATTCGGTTTGTGAGTTGGCATACTCAAGCAAATAACTCCTACCAATTTTTAAATTAAAATTATAATTTTCTAATTTTATTCGAAGGAGCGCTTGAACAGCAATACTATAAAGTGTGTCTCTCACTATATCTCACTATATCTACCATATTTGACCTAGAACCAACCACTGTCGAGTTATTTTCAAAAACCAGTTATTCTTGAACACTTTTCAACATGGCGAGCTTAGCCGTACACGTAGTAGATGGGGATTTTTTACAATATGTTTATAAAGCTATTTCCAACGTATGTATGAAAAAAATTCTACTATCTCGGATTTTTTACTCAAGTCCTTCATTGACTGGACTAAATCTTCCAGAAGTTAAAATCAATATTACAATTTATTTTTCACAAATAAATAATGAATATACGATTTCATGTATATTGTAATATTTATTTCGACTTCTTGATGATTGAGGATCGCGACAGACGGCGTCTAATGGGGTTCGGTTAATATGAAGACTATTATTGATTAAATATGATAAGTTTAATATATTGTTTATTAAAAAGAACCTAGAATATTTAAAAAATCTCAACTCATCATTATTCATAATGAATGGATTTTAATATTTTTTAGAGCTCCCTAAAAATAAATGTTCGCGGCATTCAGGGTCTGCCGATGTTCAGGTAAAGACGCTGGCTTTTATTATTCAAAAGAATTAACTTCTGTTCACAAGAAATTGATTTTTTTTTTATAACTCTTCGAAGATAGGACTTTTTAAACAACAGTGCCTGATGGAGTTCGGATCAAGATGCTGGCTATTATTACTTAAAAATCTTTAGTTTCATCTTTTGAACATCTGAGAGAGTATATAATAAAAAACTCAGGCTTATTATTATTTATGAAAGTTGATTCAAATATTTATTTTAACTTCTAGAAGATAGAATTCGCAATAAACAGGATCTTCTGTCTTTCGGTTAAGATGTTGGCTTCTTTAAGTAAAAAATGATACATTTTAAGAAAAATCTAAGCTCGTTAGTATTTATTTGCAATGTATTTGATTATTTTTTTAACTTTCCGAAGATAGAACTTCATGACAGGCAGTTTCTGATGGGGTTCGGGTGCGGCTCGGATGGGAATGCTGGCTATTATTATTGCAAACTGCTTAGTTTTGTCACTTATTTATTCGAGAAAATATAAAGAAAAACTTAGCTCATTGTCATTTATGATAAATGGATTTTAATATTTTTTACAACTGCCCGAAGGAAGGATATTTAGTACAACTTATACATATTGCTTTAAGTTAGTAGCCGACCTCAATATCGTTCTATTTTCGAGGAGTTAAAAAAATATAAAGAATGTTTTCAAGTATAGAGCAATGGGTCTAAGTTTATCTTTTATTCTCTCTAATGAACAAAAGATAAAACTTACTATTTCTTATTAATAGTAGGCAGAATCCCAAACAGAACATCAGCAAATCATCTCTTCTGCGAACATCTATTTTCGAGGTGTTCAAACACATATTAAAAGCTATTTCGAATGAAAACCAATTGATCCAAGTTATTCTAAATATCCCATTGAATAAACAGAATCTGATGAATATTATTTTTAACTATTAATAACCAGAATCTCCATTTGAACGTTAGCAGACACCAAGAGACACTTCGGCTCAAGGTAATCTATGTTTAACGCTTTGCATCTATGGATTTCTCTGCTGTTTGATGGGTTGACAACCGTCCACTTTCACGTGATGAAGTTTATGCTGTGTAAAAAAGCGATGTAACATAATTCAGTGATATAAATAATACGTTAAAGTTAAAATCTTGAAAGTCTTATTCTACGATTTATTGCGATATATTAGAGTTCGAAAGCGTCTGCAGTGAGCGCTAAGAGCTCGAACTCTCATGCAAAGCGCTTGACATGACTGCCAAGCTTCTAGACGATGAGCTTCATTGCTTTTATCAGTGAAAAATACTTTCCAACTGTTTTTAATTAGCGTGCAACGTTTGCTTTTGTTGGAACAAAGCAAAATGAATTGCGACATTCAAAACGCTGCAGCACAAAATATGTCCATTTTTTACCTTTTGGTAGAAGAAAACTTCATTTAAAATTGCTTCAGCTAGAGCATATCAAAAAATTAGCCAATTCTGCCAAAACTCAAAACGTGTTCATTTGATACGGGGTCCTTTTAAAAAAATTATGAAGTTGTAAAAAAGAAAGCTAAATTTAATATTTTGATCATTCGTTGGGTTTGTTTTGAGTTATTCGTGGTCAGGATAAAATTACTACATTTCATTTCATATTTTGCGGTCTACAAAAAAACAGTGGGGTGGTTGTATTAGAAAATATTTTAAGGATTCGTTTTTTTTCAGGAATTTTATTTCATGCCGTAATAAAAGTTAAAAAATTGTTTTTATATTGGAACACCATATATGAAGGTATAGACTTTCTATTACAGGAGGAAAAAGGTAGGTAGGAATCGCAGAAAAACATTATATGTATATGTGACTTTAAACATCAGGTTAATTGTCAAGATTATTCAAGATTATTTTATCAAATATTGGCCACTACGATACCTTTTCTATGGAAAATCAGAAAGAAGAAGGAAGGATGTAATGGGAACATATTATAACTACTCTGAGTATTTGTCGGCCCTCTGAAAAGCAGGATGCATGGGCTGCAACCCCTCGTCCTCGCCTAAATTTAGCTTTTAGAAGCAAGATGTTCCAGTCTACTGATTTCAATAGAAACGTAAGCTTCCTTACGTTTCTACCGTTCACATTTAAAAAATCTGTTATCTATTCGAATGTAAACGAAAGATATATTCTGCCTACACAGTAAACTCCAGGAATAAATTCTATCTTCAAATTGGATAAAAACGCTGCAGCACATTTATCCGATCAAAGATAAAATTTATCTGGCGAAAGATAAAAATTTATCTGACAAATATATTTTTATCACGTGCGTGACATTTGTTAAGTGACACTTCGATGTCAAACCTTCAATAACCTCCCTATTGAAAAAATCCTGAGGAAAATGCTTGTGTAAATTTCGGACAGGATTAGCACGAAGAAATCCGCGAGGATCAATTGCTTGACTCACGGATTTCCAAGAGATATTTGAAAATCCTCGCGGGATTCATCGTGCTAATCGTGTGGAAAAATTACACGAGTATTTCCCCAGGATTTTTTCAATAGGGAGGTTATTGATATCAAAGTGTCACTTGATGAATGTCACGCATGTGACATAAATATTTTCGTCAGACAAATTTTTATCTATTGCTAGATAAATTTTCTCTTTGAGTGGATAAATGTGCTGCAGCGTTTTTATCCAATTTGAAGATAGAATTTATTCCTGGGGTTTACTGTGTAGTTGTTATCTAAAATTTCAAATCTTGAAGATGATTATGTCTGATGCAAAAGTTTACATGGAGAAAAAACGCGGGGGATTTCTGACAGAAATTCTGATAAAAATTCGCACAGTTTCTTGTGACGCGGTGACACATTGGGTTTTATAGTAAAATTCAATTTCTGAGTTACTATATTTTAATGTGCTCTGTTTTAGAAATCTTCATAAATACTTTTTGCGTTGAATAAAAGAAAGCTAGTATAATTATTCATATAATTTCTCAAACAAATTCTGTTGCTTACACCATTTACATATTTCAACCTGAAAATATTATTTATCCTCACCATTGAATGTTAGAAGATTCAAATACTTATTAAATCTCAAATATTACACTAACTTTCTTGTAATAAATACTCAAGATTTCTAAACTATGAAAAAAAGTTAGAAGATTTGAAATTTTTTTAATTAAAAAAAAATTATATTCACAAAGAAGTTAAAAATAAACTTATTTTCTCAAAGTATAGTATTATGAAACTACGATCTTAGAAACCGTGAATGTTTTTTCCCTTATTAGAAAAATTCAAAATATTTTTTCTACCCACAAAAGGTTTTTCTTAAATATTAAATAATTCATAAACAGCTTATTCGTAATTCAAATTCGAATATCATTCTATTGGCATTTTTCTAACAGGAAAAATAAATGCAGTATATGTGTAAGCCAAAAATCGTACTCTTTACTGATGCAGTACTAAACCACTACCGCGCCAACCCTCAGCAAAACTCCTAAGTGGGTTGATAGCCAGAACTCGAACTCTGCACTGGTGCAGTACAAAACCAGTACTTCACCAAACCCTCGGCAGAAGTCCTAAGTCGATTCCTAGCAAGAACTCGGACTCTGTACTGGTGCAGTACTAAGCCAATACCACACCATCCCTCGGCAGTACTTCTAAGTCGGTTGCTAGTCAGCTCTTGAACTCTGTACTGGTACTGTACTAAGCCAGTACCGCTTAACCGTCGGCAGAACTCCAAGGTCAGCTGGTGGCCAGAACTTGCACTCAGTACTGGTGCTGTACTGAGCCAGTACTGCGCCAAGCGTAGGCAAAACTCCAAAGTCTGTTGCTAGCCAGTACGTAGACTCAGTACTGGTGTTGTACCGCGCTTGATCAAAGCAGTACCGCGCCAACGCTTGGCACTATACCAACGCTTAGTACTGGCAGGTCTCCTCGTTTACAACTGGCGCCGTACCATTCCGTTTGTAAGGTCCGGCATAAGTCCGTCTTTTCCACCTGGGGGTTTGAGCATAAACTTTAGCCCTTTACAAACTCTCTAAAGCACCCGGTTCGTTCGCAATGAATTTTCAAATATTGCCAAAAACACGTTTTGTAATGTTATTGACCCCGTTTTGCTCAAAAACAAGAGCCAATTCACTCTTTTCCGATTGGAGATTCGGATTCTGCGGGGAAAAACCTATAGAAATTAGTTATCATTGGTCAATTGCCAGAATCCGTGTCGGACGGTGTTACTGATATCCATGTTCTTATGATTACTGTTGGTTTACTTAGTTCCTAGGAAATCGTCTGAACTAACTAAATTACCTAAAATTGTTAACGAATAATTTAACTTTCTACATTTGAAATAAATACAGGTCTAAATGTCCCGAACTAGGCGTGAGGCATGATTGCAAGCGATATTGCATTAATAAGAAATGGCAATGCTGGCAAAGAAATTTTCAGTGTAATTTCAAGTGTCATGCTAACAGTTCATGTGAAAATAAATGGTGCAAATATTGCATAACTGGTACTTCTAGAGGCATGTATCTCCGCAAAATATTTTGAATTTTTTTTTATTATTACATTAGCGTTCTATTTAAAAAATATCACCTTTCAATTTTATTGTCATTATCGCTTTTTTACATTCGTTATCTAATATCTGATACCTGTTTTTTTTTCCTTGACTTTGACGACGATTCTGTGTTCCAGAATGTGCCTCAATGAAAATTCTAGTATTTTATGACAAAAAAAGGGAGTTTTATTTTTTTCCCAAAACGCGTTCCCTGTATTTAGAGACAATCAAATCAAGTTCAGGACGTTTTATTTTTGTGAGACCTAGTTGCGTGCATTTGAAAAAGTCCTAAAACACCTAAAGTCGATGCTAAAAGTCAGGGCCTCTCACTTCTTTTGACTCAAACTCGCCTTACAAGAGTCCCAAATTTTTTTACTGAAAAGCAGCAGAAAGTCTAAAGTCTTCCTAATTCAATGACATGGCCAGTTTTATCCAAAAATATTTGCGTCAATCGTTAGAAGGTAAAACATCCCAACAAACAGGGTTTTTTCAGCCACCTTTTTCAGGCCTTGACTTTCACCTGTTTCTAAATCGAGTTTGATGTTAGGAAAAATCTGAGAAAACTGTAGTAGAAAAAAAGTATCCTTCCGATGACAATAGTAACTCCAAAAGCAGCCCAAGTGGAAATGTCGGTATTTTGCCGGAGTTTACCATCGGCGCAGTACTGGCCCAGTACTGCCCACCTGTACCGACAGCCAGTACTTTGCCCAGTACTGGCTGAATGTCGGCTATACGACCGGGGCAGTACTATGCCAGTGGGACAAAAGTCGAGGTTTTTAAAAAATAGGTTCATAAATGTTGTTGAGGTGTTTTAAAATGACGAGAAACTATACTATATACACTGAAAGTTCCATTCAAGTCAGACTTTGGTTCTTGCCTTAAATGGCCTTGGACATAGAGCGCATCGTCTCCAACGTCAACAATCAGGTCCGTATGAACCATTTCTATGTGATTTTCGTTCGCAGTAAAAAATATTAATTTAATTTCTTTAAATATTTCTTTGTTTTGAAGAATAAACGCTGCCTCTTGTTTTTCTGCGATATTTCTGTAACACATAACGTAAACACTGAAAGTGAATGACGAGAAGAGCGGACCGTGTGAACTGACGAAACTATGCGCTTGTGATACAGCCCGCTTCGTTAGTGCGGTGTGATCCGCGAATTCACGAATTTTAAGTTTTTAAAAAGATAAAAACTATTCCAGGAAAAGGAATATTACTTTTGGAGACTTTTTAGGATTAAGTACAAATTCAATATTTATTTGGACAGAGTTTCTGCCTTAAGATACAAGGTGTGAGTGCTGAAGTGCCAGTAGGCCAGACCTCTCATATAGCGAAAAAGTGTCGTAAGAGGACGTTGACTGATGACCCCTCTTCACAGTTCCACCCTCCTGATTTAAATCATGTCCTCATGAGTCTTGAATAGGGGAGTGGCGGCAGTTTGATATTCCACCCGGGCTGCTATTGGTGCGCTGGATGCATGGTAAATGGTGGCTCGTCCCTTTACCTTGTAGATTTCTTTTCCGCATGCCGTGCTGAGCAGGATGAGGCGAATCAGGTTATTGAATCCGTATCTCCACAGTAGAAATTGAACCATTATAGCCAGACTGGTATAACCGAGTCGTTCCAAGATTGTTGTACTTGTAGTCGACGAGGAGTGACTTCGGCGAGCTGTTAGGAAGGAATCAACGTCTGCTTGGGCAGTTGCCAAATTATGTGCAGAATCTTTGAGTTGCTGCAAATTTAAATGGATATTAGAAAAATGAGTAAAGGTATGTTTTCGGTTTGCAAAATATCAACTTTTAATTTAGTCAAATTAAATTTGATTTGTTGTTGTTCTACAGGATTTTTTCTGGAATAGTGGGTAGCGGCAGAAAACGTTTGTTCCCCTGATGTTGCTTTACAATGGTCCTCTAATGTAAGGACGGTAGATAATGAAATTATCTCTACCACATCCTTTTCTCCTGGACACGAAATGGTCAGCTGGATTGGATTGTATGGTGAGGTATACCATTGGTATCCATTAGAGAAACTATATATATAATCCGTAGTGATTTATAAACATTTTTTCTCGCAGGTAGTCCCTTGATTAGTTAATAACCATCCGATGCAACATATCTCCGCGTGGATCTGTTTAATTGTGTCAACTATTTGGCAAAAATGTAGTTCCCCCGTATTTATATATTTATCTTCATTGATAATTGTGTAAACTAATCCATCTTCGGATAAAGCGATGGGTTTTTCTTGTATTCCATCGGAGAAATAAGAATTGAACATATCGTGTTGCGGAAGTGAGATGTAACGAGCTACGAGTACATGAAAGAGTTGTGCCTCAGGAATTGGACTGTGTATTTTGTAAATCAATTTGTTATTAAATAGTGTAACATCAATTTGACTAATCTTCAGATAGAGGAAGCAGTTCTCTTTAGTTAGTGGATAGGGTATATTGCGTGGAATATTTTGCTGAATTGAGGAAAAAGATTTCATAAAATCGGAAGGTGTTACTAATTCTGACGAGAGTATTCCGTTTCGAACTTCAGCAATTGCGGTTTCTATAATTTGTATTGTGCTACTGATTCCTTCAAAGTGGATTTCCATATCAAACAAAGAGCTTAGAATCATATCATTGGCCTTTAGGACGCTTGTCGCATCGGCCAGTTATCCTGCAAATTTTGTTAGTTGTTGTAGATCCTGTTCTGTTCTGTCCCGAATCTTCTCTATCTGAGAAACTGAGGTTTGTAATAAACTTATTTGATTTTTGATTAGAACCGCTATGCCCTTTGCTTTATTATACACTTCGTCGATGTCATTGCTTATTTTATCAGCATTGTCTGCACTCATCGTGCCGAATAAATACTTTGTTGCTGTTCCGATGAAGTTGAATAATCCTCTTTTTTCTCTTCTGTGGAAAATTGATTTGATGTCTTCATATTTATTGGAGAGTTTATTGATACGTTTTCTCAATGTCTCGATATGGGTTTTTGCATGGTACATTTTATGTTTAATGATTTACAGTAGTGCATAATTTCTTGAGTATAATTCTTAAGTTGATCGATATCTTCATGTAGTTCCAAAATGTTCAAGAAATAGATTGAATCCCATGTCTCGTGGTACAACTACGTCTTGAATAAGGGTTCTTGCCATATTGGTGTGTTAACTGCTTCGAGATTATATTTTCCTTCGCTGACCGATGCCTGAAAGAATGTTTATTGGTCAGTGGCACTAA
>JAUMHM010000004.1:5125184-5137168 GCA_032362435.1 Melikaiella ostensackeni
ACTCGAGCTATGAGAAGAGTCGTATTGACCTGCCCTATACAAACTCTAGCCACGAGCGAGAGAGAAGCGGGAGCCTCTCGTTCTCTCCTAGTCCCTGCTTTAAATTGACAGCCAATTATTTAGCAATGTTTCCTTGCCATCAGTCGATAACCACTGATAATTATTTGAATATTCTTATTAACAGATACATTATTTGGCTATTGTTTCACATATATATATGCTTTGTTCCTCTAACGTCATCAACTGTTAATAACTAATTTTTAAACTTTTTTAGCTACTTGAACGACAAAATATTGTTATTGTGACTGTCAACATCATAAACAAACTTTTCTTATCGCTTGCATTTATAAACTAAAAATTTCTGGTTTTCTTGTGGAATTCACTGAAAATTACTTAGAAATGACTTCTTGATATGACATTTTCTGAATCGGCGGCAGTGCTAGTTATTTATATACGGCACTCAATACCCCTCACTACTTCATTTTAAAACTAACGCTCAATTTGTCTCGAAGAATAATTGAAGCGGGGAAAGCTAAACGGACGGACGTACACTTTGACCTCATTTTGAAAAAAATTGAGTTTTCTATAAAAATCATATTTTCACACTCTTCTACACCTATATCAGTGAAAAATTAAGGTCTTATTAAAATTTCCATAAGAAACGTGCGGAGTCGTTAAAAAAATTTGTACTATGTGTATAAATAACACTGTCCGACATTTTAAGACTTTTTTTTCCCGTCTTTTAAACAATTCCAGGTGATCCTTATAGGATATCTTGCGTAGATTACGAATCCACTGAAAAAAATGCTACAGCACGTCGAGTTTCTAAGTAAATCGGGGTCAAGTGTTAAAAAAATGCATTCTTGACGCTTTTTCGAAAGCCCATAACGAAATAATGTGACACGCTAGAATCGCGGAGCCATTGTGTTGGGAACAGTTTTTTTAATCTCGCGCCGCGCCGTATTACAGCCTGGACTTTCTATTTACTCAAAATCTCGACGGCAGGGCCACTTTGAGATTCGCTTCACGTCGACGTTTGAATGGAAATGCGAATTTGACGCCATACACGCACGTTCTGATACGTTGTTGCCAATTGTCGCTGCGAGAAAACGAAGAATGCGAAACGGCAAAACTAAAGAATGGGAACTTTTTTTAAATTTTCAAAAATGTGAATTTTTAAATCCAAAAACCGAACAGAAGACATTAAACAATTAAAAAAAAATTTGTTCACATTTTTGGATACCAACCTATAATTTTTTTGTCTAATCCCCCTAGAAAACGCGTCTTCACATGCTTGATAGCAATAAACATTATATAATTAAATAGAAAGGTTTGGCAACACAAACAACAATCTTGAAAGAAGACAAGCTCGTTACGAGGGAGTGAAAATGTTCACAATAATCGAATCTTTCAAGCTAATGGAATAGTACATTGTATATTAAGTGCGGAAAGAAGGCGATTTTGACAAGTGTGGGACTTCCCGCCCGCGACACATGATTCTTTCTGTCTTACTTCCATTAACATCGCAGCTTTTTGAGCATATGAAGGCGTGTTTTCAGAGGGAGGGGGTCGAAAAAATGTCTAGGCTGGCATCTAAAAATAGTAAGAAAATTTTTTGAATCGCTTAATGTCTTTTGTTCGGTTTTTGGATTTGAAAATTTACATTTTTGAAAAGTAAAAAAAATCCTATCTGTTAAAAAATTATGACAAACTTTATGTACGTACAGTTTTTGGTAGTAAATAATAATAAAAAATTATAATTGGAAACAAAAATTTCTGTTCAGTTGAGAATTTTTGGAAAGTGTGCAAAAAAACATATTTTTTGGATTCAGTTAAATGTATACTTTTTTGGTAAAAGTTGAATATATCGAACAGCATATTCAAAATCCAAAATCCCGATATCCCAAAATTCCTAAATCACGAAAAAAATGTTTTCCAAAAAAGCAAAATGATAACGCTTCTATGGTTGAAGCTACAGAAATTTCAGGTTTGACATATTCAACTTTTTCCAAAAATGTGTGCATTTATCTCAATCCAAAAAACATGTTTTCTGCACATTTTCGAAAAATTCTGAATTGAGCAAGAATTTTTTTCATTTTATATTTTTTTATTATTTTTCGCTAGCGAAAACTGATCATAGAAAAAATTTGCCATAATTTTTTAAACAACAGGACCTTTTTTTTTAATTTTCGAAAGTTTGAATCTTCAAATCCAAAAACCGAACAGAAGATTTCACCAATTTCAAATTTTTTTTTTACTTTTTTCGTATGGAAACCCATGATGTTTTTTCCTCAGCTCAAATGATTCGACTTTTCAAAATCGCGCACTATTTCAAATTATCCAAATAGAGCATCTTATAGATAAATTTGTTCAAATAATTATAAATAATTGTTATTTGATGACCAAATGTGATAACTGTCATTGCCGATTATTTTATGGCCGGTTGCGTAGAGAAAACTTCATTTATTTCATAACAAATCACAAATGTTGTTACCGACGGTAATAAATGTGGATAACAAATTATTTATTAACTTTTATTAATTCAACTGAGTTACTTTTCTTGTCTATAAATTGATCAAATTTAATGCGAATCAAGTGACGAATCCTTGTCAAACACCACGAAACCGTTTTCATTCCTTTGTTTGTTTATATCTGATTTAATAAATTTTAAAACATCTGCGTTGCTCTTGGAAATATTTTTTGAACAGTTGCACATTTTGTGCACATTTAGCATACGGTCCTTTCATAACACTTATAAAAAAATATGATTTACAATGTAATTTCCAACAACAAAAGAATGTGAGAAAACAGATTATTTGAATTCAGTCGTAACAAAGCCAAAACCAGTGCACCAACAAGTATTTTACAATATTCTTCTCGAGGGCTAGTATAATCTCCCTTTGATTATTATTCAGAATTTTTTCAAAAAATTTTCCTTCACTCACCTGTCTTTCAGGTACTTCCTCCCGCTGAAATTGGTGCTATAACGTTGGCGAGATTTTAAAAACTTTTCGTACCTTAGTTTTTTTCACTTTTCTTTTTGAATCCACCTCATGTATTAATATTTTGTCGTGATCTCCTCTCCGACCACGCTTGAAATAATATTTGAATCGCATTGCAAGAACGAAGTTACAATATTAGTAGATCGATAATTATTATTAGTCAAATATAAAATTAGGTATTTGTAATTTATTTGCAGAAAAAAGTCGGAAATGTTGGAGTTACGCGGCCTAATTGATTTTCCAGGACCTTCTGGACCTCCTGGATTTTCTGGATTACGTGAATCCAATGGTGATAAGGAATTACCTGGTTTCAAAGGTAATTGAGGACGTCCGGGTGTTTTAGGACTTCAAGGACTTACGGGACTTCTAGGCGAAAATGAAGATGGCGGTTCCGATGGTGACAATGTGATATTTGAGATACCTTCTTCATCCTGATGAAGAAAGTTGCTACCTACTTTTGGAGTCAAACCGAGAGATTCAGCGAAACAGCAACAGAACCGAAAATATGATTCCTAACTCAAAAATGTTTATCGACTTTTCAAAATGTCTCAGAAATAGCATGTTGCATTACAAGGGATGAAATCGCTTTGTTTCATTCCGAGTAATGCATATAATTTTTCACAAGTACCTTAGTGGAAACTCAATTTCCAGTACCTGTAGAGCGGGGCGGAACAAGGTGTTTCAACCCGGTCAACTCGACTGTGTCAGCCCTAAGGCTGAAAGATTTAATGTATCAACCCGAGGGTTGGAACACCTTGTTTCGCCCCGTGTTGTGAAAATGAATTATAAGATTGCGAATCATTAAAATTACAGTTTGCTAGACGAATATATATGAGTACCGCAGTAATAGGGACACCCGCAGTAATTATGACATTTAACCTATGTTAAAAAGATTCATATGTGCTTTTCCTTAACTTACTTAATATTTATGATAACGTATAAATTCAATGTAAGGGATTTTATAAATCAATATTTCATTCAAATAACATACATGTTAATGATACTTATTATAACTTCTGACGTAAGATGAAAAATATATACACTTATTATATGTAATTCGGCAATAAATGAAAATGGTTGTTGAGGTAGATAATAAAAAAGCGAGTTCAATGGAAGAACTAAAATCTGCTGATCTCTAACAAATTCGCTAGAATCGCTATTAGATTGTCAGTACTGTTTCCAGTCAGACCAAAAGAGCAAATTCAAATCTCGCCATATATTTTCAAATTATTAGAATTATTCGCGGCTGTTGAACAATTTGCTTTCGGCCTCCCTGATACTGGAGCAGTTGTTGTATCGGATGATGATTCGAGTCGACCTGCCAGAGCATTTTTCATTATTGTTTCGTGATTCGTCAGCCATTTGCACCAAAACTGTTTCTTCAGCTTGATTTGAGCCTCGGCTCGAATTTGACAGTCTAGTCGGTTGGCGAAGCAGACGAGAGCTGCCGGTTCTTGAAGTTAGCATAAAACTTGCATTCGTCACTGTGCTACGGTGCTGCAATGTGGAACCATCCCTGAAACATATTTGTATAAAAATATAAATTTTGATACAAACTCATAAACTCTGCTTTCATGCTCGAACCCTCTCGCAACCTCTATCAACCTTTATGTCATGCATCGCACATACTACCTCTCCCGCCATAAATCAACCATTTGTATCATTTAGGAATTCTACAGGTACAGCAACTTCCCGAGGCCTTTAATCAGGCTACCGGGCGCGTCCTTGGATTGAGGATATAGGGCCCTGTACCGAAGAATTCTGCTGAATACGATTACACAACTCAATTAAGCAGTTGCGGATAATGGTTCAGGGATGGTCTCGGAGGAAAAACCCCCAAGCCAAAGCGTGAACAACCATGCTAAAGGCTGCGTGGCACCAGGGAGTGGTATTTCTTGTGGTGTCTCTTGCAGTATTGTCAGAGTATTGAGACCCTAACCACGCATGTGAGGCTTTACGGGGGGGGGGGGGGAATCACACATTTCTCTATCTATTCGTGGGATTCAAGATGAAAGATGACAATTTAAATAAAAGTATAAGCGAGGGGAAGTCGGAGCTTTGAATCGCGAAGAAAACGTACGATAAGTACTACTATTTGACGAGGGGGCATACAAGAGAGATGGAATCGATACTAATGAAAATGAGGAACTTCTGCTCAACGATGAGAAAAATGTTCATGGAAATCAGGTATGGGCTGGATGAAGCGGAGAAGGTGATATCGAAGATAGACCTCGCTCTTGGGTTACCATAAGCGTTCTACGGCGATCTTGTGCGCGGCATTGGTCCTGTACTTAGCAAGAGGACCCAGGCTAAGAGAGAAGAGAGAAAAATGGTAGACGTCGGTGCATCCAGACTGGCGCCAAAGAAGCTGAAGTCTCGGGTTCAGGGACTTGGACCCGCAGCAGCAACGAACGTTATTAGGGAGAGAAACCTGCGAAGAGGCCTCAGAAGAAAAAAAAAGGTGAAGAAACGAGCTCGGCTCGAGGTCGCACTGATAAAAGTGAAGTCTGGCACACTTGGTATGGATATCTGGCGGCGAAGTGCTGGGGTCCCTTCGGGCCATAAATTAGTGGGTAATGCCGTTTTTCAGGTCGAGTGTCATACTCGGTATGTTAATGTGTTTCCACCTCCTGACAAAAAAAGTACAGTAACTTGGTTCTCCTGTTTCTACTCAGCTGCCAAGTAGAACAAATTTACGAAATAGAAAAACTACATGGTTCAACTTCGATTCTCCAAAACTGTAACCATCTTTGATTTCCAAGCACAACTTTAATTGGTTTTTACTAGGACTTAATATTTCTGTAATGGGCTTGGATGTCCAAGTTTACATTCTACTAGTTTCTACTTGGATTTTCGCTGCTCCCGGTCTAACCATTACTCAAATTGAGTTGCACCACAGCAAAGGCGCCTCTGAGGTTCTGCAGAGGGGCATGGCTGTGAGGCACGCAGGTATCTCAGTAATCCAAAAACCTTGGTTAGTTAAAGATACCATAAGGGGATTAGGGGGAGCTGGTTTTTGTTACAGGGTCAGCGAGGCAGCCAAACCAACAGTCTGCATACTGGTGAAAGGAGTCAACGTTGTTCCGCTGCTAGAACTGTGTTCGAGAAATGTGATGGTGATATCTACACATCTTAGAGGAATTGGTAAGATAGTCCTAGAATCGGCTTACTTTCCGTATGACAGCAAAACCAACCCACCTGAGAAAGCACATACACTGGTAGAATACTGCGAGGGTATCTCTTCTGTTGGGGTGCGATGCTAAATCCCACAAAACATTCTGAGGTAGCACGGACACTAACTCAAGAGAGGAGGATCTATTGGAATATTAAATAACTACTGATTTAGATATTTTCAATACAGGGGATACCCCGACGTTTCACAACTTGGTTAGGAAAGAGATCATTGACTTCATCCTCTGTATCGGTAGTTTTATAGATAAGGTAAAGAAGTGGAGAGTCTCGGACAAACCCACTCTCTCAGATCACTCACAGATAAAGTTCAAGCTGGAATCTACAGTACCTTCGGGCTCTTTGTGGGCCAGAAATCCAAGAAGAACGGACTGGGATCAGTATCCCCCCGAACTAAAGAGTGTACTCTCAGAGGTGCTCAAGTCAATGAGAGATGTGGACACCCGGGAGATGGCAACCAATACTTTCACGGAGGCCATCAAATCTACTTATGAAAGAAATTTTCGATCCATGAGAGTCCGAAAGACAGGGGAAACGCACTGGTGGAACGGAAAACTCGAAGAGCTTCGCAGGGAGACCAGAGAGAGATTCAGACGTACCAGTACTGGCAAAAAGGGGAGAGCTATGAACCTCATTCACGACGACGAGGGATAAATACAGGGGTGCAATACGCAATTCTCAGTAAGAAGGCTGGACAAGCTGCTTTTTCGATATCCAGCAAGAAAGCTGGACCAACTTTTGCACAGACATCAGGAAAGGGGCAGAGGCGGTTAGATTGGACAAGCTGCTCTCTCCAAATCCAGATATTATTCTCGGCAATCTTAAATTGCTCGACGGAGAATAATCAGTTTCGGACGAAGAGACCCTGGCCCACCTGATCAAGGCACATTTCCCGGGCTTTATAAGGTCTGGGGAAGAGGAAACGGTACCTCGGGGGCTTCTGAAGTCACCTGTGGTTCAATTGGGCCCGCAGCGGCGGCAAGCCCACGAGACTGTTACCCCACTCATGGTCAGGTCATACAGCCTTGGTCCGAATGGCATATACCCGGTCTTCTTATAGAAGGCTAGGGAGTCCATCATAGGGCCGCTGGTGAGACTGGCTAGGGCTAGCCTGACACTGGGCTATGTCCCGACGGCATGGAGAGGCACAAGAATGATCTTCATTCCGAAATCAAGCAGGATCGGTTATACTTCAGCCAAGGATTTTCGTCCTATCAGCCTCACAAATTTCCTATTGAAAACGGTGAAAAGACTTGCGGATGGATACATCCGCGAAAAGGTCTTGTTATGTAGGCCACTATACAAAAAGCAACACGCCTACAGAGCTGGTCACTCCGCCGAAACGGCCCTAAGCGGAGCAGTAAACCTAATTGAAGAACAAGTGAAGCAGAAAGGCTTCGCGATTGAAACCTTCATGAACATCGAAGGAGTCTAACTACACCTCTATATAAGTGATCAGAGCGGCCATAAATGCACGTGGTGTGCCAACTGCAGTCGTAGAACGGACCTGCCACATGTTGGGCAACAGGAACCTAACAACGACTAGGGGTGATACCACCTTATGTGGAACTGTTGACTTGGGACGCCCGCAGGAGGGCGTTTTATCGCCTCTACTTTGGTGCTTGGTAGTTGGTAAACTGCTTCATCTACTCACGAGACAAGACTATCACATCGTGCGCGGCCAGCATCTTGATGCGTTCTTTGGGGCAATGCAGCATGCACTGAGGATAGTGTATACCTGGTGCATGAGGACCGGATTATCGGTCAATCCGAGTGAGACGAACGTGGTTGTATTCACCAGGCGGTACGAGTGGGCGACCACCAGTACTCTGAAACTGGGAGGACAACAACTGGGAATTATTGAACCAGCTAAATACCTAAGAGTCGTCCTGGATAAGAAGCTGTTATGGGACGAGCACCTGGGAAACAAGTGCAAAAAGCTTACAGCGACTCTTTGGCTTTGCAGGAGAGCCATAGGGAAGAACTGGGGCCTGAAACTGGAGACACTGATGTGGATCTATACAGCGATCCTATGAGCCAGGCTAACCTATGCGGCGGTGGTCTGGTGGAGCAGGGTCGAACTGTCAACTGTGAAATTTCGACTGGAAAGAATCAGAGGACTGATTCTAAGAGGCGTCACTGGTGTCTAGAAGTTGACGGTGGCATTGAGGGCACTTACAGGGCTGTAACCCCTTTATCTTACCATCAAGATCATGGCTGCGAAGGCAGCCTGGAGAATAAACATGGAGAACGGCGGAAGGATCTTCATAGAACTATGGATCCCAACCGATATCGCGAGTTGGCGAACCTTGAGAATGCTTAGGGACAAAACGCCTATTCACTGAATCTTTGACAAGAAATATCGTGTCAGCCTTCTAACGAGAGAGGAATGAAGTACTGGCGAAGCTTATCTGCCTAGTGATCTGTTTATCACAGGAGGAGAGGGATGGGCTTCACAATCCCAATATGGTCCTACGCATTTGCTCCGACAGCAGGGCTGATTCAGTGGCCCTGAATGGAACAACGACTACGTCGCTACTAGCAAGTCAGACATATCGGCTGAGGGCGTGGCTGCAGTCCTCTCCGTATGGAGAGGGCTTCGGGGTCACGCATAGGCCTACACGGGGACGCATCGGGATCATCCAAGCGTCAGAGGCTCTTTTGGTCTTAACCCCAACAATAATAATAATAATAACACTTGGATTTCCGAAGTGAATTTTTTAGATTATTTGAATCAAGTCCCTACATCAACGTGGTTCTACTTGGACTCAGACCTGCAATCTATATGAATTTCCGAGTTCACATTCTACTAGTTTCTACTAGGAATTTCTAGTTTAATGTTTTTTAATTGAGTAGCAATCCAGCGATATACTTCGAGTAAAACTGGTGATAATTTTAAGTAGAAACTAATTTGTCGATTGACTGGTGCCAAATAGAAACCAGGTCCTCGTCTTCTGGTAGTTCCAAGTTGAGCCAAACTGAAGGACATTTATTTTTCTTTCTTTTTTCTTCTATGTTTTATTCTTCTATGTAACCCTAATCTTCCACAATTTCTTGGAATTTTTTATCTATCAATTGTATTTCTATATAATGTTGTGAAATACTGTTATAATCTCTTGTAATATGGTATTGCAATCTGTCTTACATTTAAAATCGAACTGAATTAAATAGTATAGTTTGTCGGATTCAATGGAATACAAAAATTTTTCGCGCACCTGTAATGGTTACGCCGGTATCGTCTTTGTGGCCAGAGGTGAAATGCTCCGTAGATTAATGGATTTACCAAACTGTTACTCATTCCGAAGAAGAAGATTCCTGTCTGCATGTCTTCACTTAACTGAAAATAAAAATTTTCTGTTATTAGAATATTACGATACTTTTTTCAATTCCTCCTCACGAAATTAAAAAATGAAAAACAGAAAAAGAACTCTTAGACACTGGAAAATTTTCAATTCTTTTGAATGCATGCAGACCTTCTTACATAGTTATACAAAAAATCTGATAAATTAAAACAACTGAAACATTGATAATAGATTTTAAAATCGCTATCTGTAGTAAATATTGATCCAGGATTTTGAAATTGAAATGTAATTTTTCAAACTCCTCTTGATTCTTTTTCTATAAAATTACAAAATTTCTTGTTTTTTTATGCTATTATTAAATACAACAAAAGAGTAAATTTCTTGCATCAAACTGGTACTCTGATTTACTAAAGTTTTACTAAAAGTAAATTGTAATAAAAGACGTGTTTTTATCTTTAACGTACAACTTGCAAGGCGTGCGGGTCATAAAATTGGATAGATTTTTCGTTAAAAGGATTCTTAACGTATTTGCAATGGAGTAGCCGTTAATTTTATTAGTTTTCTAAACTAAAAGCTTTCTCAGGTAACACTCAGACTAGATAGTGGTGTTTTAAATATCAAGTGCTCATCAGTCTTGGTACCTGAAAGTACTTATACGACACACTCTACTGGAAGAAATACATAGCCCAGCTGAAAGAGAAAGGATAGAAAAGGATAGAAATTGTTGAAGATAAAAAGAAAAGTTTTTTTTCTATCTGCGAATTGTATACACTTCACATCTAACAAATATAATTTTTATTTACTGAATTATTTATCCATAATGGATATTTCCTAAAATATACTTTTTAAACACAGTTGTTGTTTATATTCAAAAAATATGTAGAAATAATTTCAGAAATTTTTTAACGATAATGCGGTGAAGTCATTCATAATTGATTTATAAACAAAATGACCCGCAAATGGGAGGGCTAGATACCTTACGTGATGAAAGATTGGCATTACTATACTCACTTTTTAAGGTCCTTTAAGTTAGCACCTCTATATCGAAATTCCCAACTTTCTTTGAATCAGTATTTTGTGATTTTTTGGGCTATTTTTGGGCTATATTGCCGATATTTTAGCTCCACTACTTTTTTTGAAAAATCAAATTTTGTGTGGCGGTGCTGATTTGAGGCAAGCCAGCACCTTTACTACATAAAAATTCAAAATAATTAAAAATAAAATCCGACAGAATTATGGGCTTTTTTGGGCTCTTGAACGCACCAACAACAGATTTCCAAAAACCACCCCTATGCACAAAAAATCACCCTTTTTATAAAAACTCAATCTTGGAAAAAAACAAAGCACATAGGAATTTTGGGCTTCTTTGGCTCTCGAATGCACCAAAAAGAAATTCCAAAAACTACCCCTATATCTAGAAAAAACCCTATGTAAGAAATAAAGCTTGGTGATAATGAAGTACATCAGACTTTTAGGCTTTTTTTGGGTTCTTGAATGTACCAAAAACCAATTTCCCAAAAGCACCCCTATCTTACAAAAAAAAAACCAGTATAAAAAACAAGGCCGTAGCCACGTGAGAAATGAATAGGTTTCAAGCCCCCCCCCCCCAAATTCTTGAAACATATGCATAATATACATATACTTTCCTGCAAATCTTAAATTTTTTTTCGCCGCAAATCCCCCTTCGAAAAATTTTTCTGGCTACGGCCTTGATAAGGAATCAAACTCAGACAAAACAAAGCAGATTAGTTTAAGAGTGAGAATGATAGTCCTTGCGGTTCTGAGCAGCCTTAAAAAAATAATAAACTCTCAATTGCTTATAATAAATGAATGACAGAAATTTGTTTGCAATCTATTTGAGAAATGTAAATTTTTAAGAGAGTGAAGGGGATAGAAAACGTCAATCTTCCGGGAAGATGGTCCTTATGGTTTGCGACTTTTGGGCTTAACGGAAACATTGTTTCTGATTTTGGGCTGAAACCCCTGACAATGAAAACCACCCTTTCACCCTGAAAAATTACTTTTTCGAATTTGTCCTTGTGATTTTTGGGCTCCACGGAAACACGGTCTCTGATTTTTGGGCTCACATTCCTAACAATAAACATCACCCCTTCTTCATAAAAAATTACTTTCTTGAATTTCTTTCACTTCCAGAGACTTTGTGATTTTCAAGCTTCATGGAAACACGGTCTCTGATTGTTGGGCTCAAACCTCTAACAAACAAAGCAACCCCTTTTTCATAAAAAATTACTTTCTTGAATTTCTTTCACTTCCAGAGACTTTGTGATTTTTAAGCTCCATGGAAACATGGTCTCTGATTGTTGCGATCAAATCTCAAACAATCAAAACCACCATTTCTTCCTAAAATATTACTTTTTCAATTTTTCTTCATTCTTAGAGATATTGTGATTTTTGGTCTCTGATTTTTGGGCTCACATTCCTAACAATAAACATCACCCCTTCTTCATAAAAAATTACTTTCTTGAATTTC
>JAUMHM010000004.1:5137268-5157086 GCA_032362435.1 Melikaiella ostensackeni
AAATATAATTTTAGTTAATTGAACAAAATATTCAAACAATTATTAATTGCTGTTCGTCGGTGAAGTAATTAGTGACATTCGCTTATCAATTTAGCTATATTAGTATAAACAATTGTTTTTTTTTATTTTAATGTACTGAAAATTATTGCTAGATAGTTCTATCATTGATTCAAGACTTTGTTACATAAATTGGAAAAACTTAAACAAATTTCTGCTCTAAGAAATAAGAAAAAGAATGTTAACTTTCTTGTTAAATATATTAGGTAATAGGCGTACTAGAGCAGAGTGGAAGTGGGTAAATCAATCGAATCATTTGAACTACGCTATAAAAGTTGTGGATTGGTATCGGAATAAAAAACGAATGAAAATTGGAAAAGTCCTGACGCCTCACCTTGAAGCATTAGTACTCAGTAAGAAAAAATCGCAGAATTTCGAGCCAGAGAAAAAAACATTGTCCAACATTACACCTGTAGAACGATGCCAGTTTGATTCTCGTAAAAAACTTGTTGCCTTTACTGTGACAGAAAATATGTAAAAAAAAACAGAAGAAATGATCCTTGACTTTCAATACGTCAACTTTGAAGTCCCTTACAAGTGAAACAAATTCGTAATAGAAGTTTGAAATAATTCATGAGTATTCCACAACATGTCTTCTACGAATATCAATTTTTTGAATTCCAATTTATTTATTATTGTAACCGGTAGTGCTATAAATCTGAAAAATAATTATCTCGGCTCCGGATAGAAATTCTAAGCTGAAACATAGCTTGAAAGAAGCTTTCCGATTCAGCAGTTTTATCTCAAAGGTTAAAGAGTCAATAAAATTGATAGTTTCTGAGTTAAATGCATGGAAAGACTAACCGATTTCAAAATAAAAGTCTTTGCACTACTTGACTACATATAATCGTACAAGTTTTATAAGCACAAAATGAAAATCATATATGGGGTTTTTTTTTTGAGAAAATCATGATTTTGGAATTTTTATTATTACTTGAAAATTCTGGACAGTATGCGTCTGTAGTCGTTAAAAATTGAGTAAAAGAGTCCCATGAACCCCATGAGGCCCTCCATTTACGCTTTCCGAGAATTTCAGCCAGCTCGCACTCGTCGATGAGAAGTCCAACAGGCCGAGAGAGAGAATTGCCGCCAACTCACATTTGTTGATGAGGAGGTCCAAGAAAGCAAGAGAGTGGTGCGTGAGCTCAGCGAAGTTATGCAGTTCCCCCTGATTCTTCACAGAATAGAAATTCTTGGAGGAGTCTCATGATCATATCAGGCGATACCCGAGACCTTCTCTAAGTTGAAGTTTCAGTATAATTCAAGCACACATACGCTACTTATGACAGGACTCATTCATATCAATCGGCAAAAAGTCGTTAAGGAATCAAAAAAGTTACTAACTGCGTATAACAGGCATATTATTTTTTAAACTGAATTGAGTATCAAATAAAAGAAGACCACTCATTTTGGTTGACCTCAGTGACCGGCGTGACCCTGAGATGACGTCATCAACGTGTTAAGCGGGTGCTCTGAGATCCACAGCATTCGAGCTGGATTAGACATGACTGCAAATTCTTCTGATAGTTATGAGCTATCAGTTGTTAATAGATAGACTATAAGCAGTCTTTGAATTTTTTTTCAATATTCATTCGAATAAATTCGTGCACTCTGTATCGAAATAAGCTCATTTTTTGAAATTGAAATTTCGTAAATGGAACTTTGAGTGTTCATAGTGACTTTCTAGAGCAGAAATTAGAGAAATACTTGGAACTAAATGTTATAGACAATTATTTTTCGCTCAGAAAGACTTTCATAGAAGTCAATGAAGTTAAATCTACGATCTCGAGAGCGGTATTCTACAAACCAATGCGCGCCGTGTCACAGTCGAGCAACAAAGTACCTGGGTAACAAACAAGTTTTTAGCCTACACTTTCCATCGATTTGGACATTCGTACTCTCTCTGAATTGAAGTTTTTTGAATTCCCTAGAACCTTGCATGCGTAGAATGCATTGAAAAGTGACTTTTTAATTTTATAAACAAACTAATGAACAAAAGTGATCTTTCCGGAATTCTTCATCTTTCAGTCATGTCTCATTCAGCACAAACACTGTCGAATGCTGCCTATCACTAAGGTCAACCGAAATGGGTAGTTTTGTTTTATTCAATATTTAGATTAGTTTGAAAAAAGAATAAGTCTGTTTTACTCCGCTCGTTCTCTAGCCTATAGGTTACGCAAGGTGCGCTCATTAATTGAATTAATGTAAACAATCTAAGAAAACGGTCAATTTTAAATACAAAATTTGTTTAATTATACATTTTCAACTGCAAATGCTAAACGGCGACTCGAAGATTCGGCTGTCTGTTGTGTAGTGATAGGTTGATTCAGTCTACGGTCTAACCCGTGTTAAGTTGGCCCCCCAAAGTTCAAATTTCTCAAAGTTTCTTTCTGCATAAGCTTGAACGTCGTTTCTACCATTTGTACATTCAATATTTTCGTTTGTACTCTCTTGGTTACCGAACTAGGAGCAAATCAAAATTCCGTGTCAGCCCCCCGAAATTTAAGTCTTTCAAATTTTCCTTTTGCATACGTTTGTACGGCGCTTGTACTGTTTGCACATCCAATATTTTCGATTGTACCCTCTTGGTTACCGAACTAGGGGCAAACAAAATTACCCTCTTTTACCCTCTTGGTTATCAAACTAGGGGCAAATCAAAATTCTGTGTCGTCCCCCTGAAGTTGAATTTTTTTATTCTTCGTTTTAGAATTATTTGTACGTCGCTTTTACGGTTATTATTGATTTCTGGTATTAAGAATTTTTTGATTATGATTAGGTAACTTTACGTTTTTTTATTGATTCTGGGTGGCAATTATTTTTATCATTTTTGTCTCCCGGGTTTCTCCTGGTTCTTGCGGCAGAAATTCACAATTTCTCCCGGTTCAAACAGAAAATTGATACATGCGTCCTAAACTGCGGCTCAAAACAGGTTTACATAAAAACATCTTCGATGTACGTTAAATTGACGTGAAATATTACATAAATCAAAGAATAAATAATTTTTTTATCTTTAAAAGATTCCAAAATACATATTTCACAAAGATTTCATGAAGATTTAAAAAATTGCAAATTACTTGAATGATTTAGAAAGATTTCAAGAAAACGTTAACTTATACTAAAATGTTACGTAAATCAAAGAATAATTAGAGGCTTCCAAAAATTTCTAAATTTGTTCACAAAAATACCAAAGATTTCGCTACAGAAAATACTCTCCAAATGTTAGTTCAGTCGCATAAAAAAAATAATTGAATTTTCATTAAAAATCTGATTTTTGTCTAAAATCACGATTTTTCCCGATTAACGATTTTTTATTAAATAACGCATGAAAAAGAACTTTTTCCTTTCTTTTTTTGCATTTTTATCGCATATTTCGCAATAACCGGTAATTGGGGTACATAACCTATTAAAAATGTTAGATAGCTCGTGAACAAGTACAGATGAGCATTGTATCCAAGTTCTAATTGAGGAACGTGGTCTCATCTACTCCAGTGTTCCTTTTTATTATATTCCTCCATTTGAACTATATTGCTATAATTAAGATTTAAATAATCATATTTTTAATACATTTTGTTCTATTTATGAGTTATAAATGTTTATACATTTTTTAAAATTTGAAATAGTCATTTTTACAGCTGAAAAGGAAAAGGGAGGAGTTCTATCACGTCCCATCCCTTTTCCAGCTGGAAAGATGACCAATAATTGTTATTTGCAGCAATTTCATAACTATTCTCTCGAAATAACCTTGAAAATTTAAATTTCGAATATTTACGAGTTTGACAGGAAAATCGAACTTTTATTCATTTTAAAAGAATATTTTATGGATGAAGCTAGAACTGTTGATCAAACATGCCTGGTTAACAAATTCAAGCTTCCTTTTTAGGCCTTAAAAACGTGTGCCAGAGCTTAACCCAATCTGATCAGTCTTCCGAAAGTTATCATGCCTACATGATACTGCAGGCTACAGACTACCGACTACATACAGACAAACCTTCGTAAAAATCGTTTTTTTGAGTCAGAGTGTCTCCATGTGCGGAGATTTGATGAAAACCGGCGAAGTTAAATATGACATGAAAATAATACCTTCTCATATAGATTGAGAATTGAATAATTTTGGAGTTGTATCCAAAAATGTTGCCTGTTTTAGCGTATCTCATTCCATTTATGAGATACATTATATTTATTCCAATTATCAACATTTTAAAACGAATTTCAGATATCTGAAATCGTTGAAACCCGTATATTCTGAATTCCTAACTTTCACAACGGTAATTCAGAAATTGAAAAAAATTTCATCCCAAACTCTCAATGCTTGACGGTTTTTGACTGAAGGCCAATAAAAATAAAAATATTATATATTTTTATTCAATAAGCGATAACAACATATTCAAGAGAAGAATGATTCTCTGGCATGAAGTTACACTGCCTGTCTGATTGAAAATAGATTCGATCAAGCTAGAAATTTTCATTTTATTTTTCAAGATTGTTCTCTGAAAATCGACTTCTGAGGGCCATCATTCCGAAACATTTAGAGATACAACATTCGCTTTTCTTTTATTTCGCAGCGAATTTCATACAATTTAATTCATGTACAAGTACTTGGGACTTGGGATGAAAAAAAAACAATTATCAAAAACTCGAATCTTCCCACTCTCTTCACCATTTGTCAAATATTTTGAAGGGTTTTGAATCTCGTAAGATATTCAGCTGCTATATCATTTTATTGGATGATAAAAAACATGGTTTACGCCAATTCAATTTCACTTCTATCTTATTTTTATGAAAATATGCTGCTTAGCCTCTCTATAAAAATGCAATTATTGGGTTTTATCCAAAACCCCTGCGTGATTTTCACATTCTCATCAGAGAAGGTGTAAGGTTTGTGTAAAATTTGACCGCCCCCCCCCCCCCCTGTTTTTGTCAAATGTCCACGTTTTGAGACCCCCTGAACCATAAAAACAGGTTTGTACGAATGTGTGTGTCTGCCTGTATGTCTGTATGTCTGTATGTCTATCTGTCTGCATGTCTATCTGTCTATATGTCTGTCCGTACGTATGTCTGTCTGTGAGCGCAACACTTCTGAAAAAATTAATCTATTAGATTGGCTTTTAGTACACTCTTTGAGTGCCAGAAACTGAAGGTCAATTTCGTTAGCCAGATACTTTGGATGAAAATTCAAAAAGTTAAAGCACTTTGGAAATTTTTGAGACCATTCCTTTCAAGATTTAAAAAATTCTATATACGGCTATTCATAGTACTCAAAAATGTGAACAATTTATTTATATGACTTCTTTCGACAAAAAAAATTATCAGAGTTATAGCATTTTCAAAATTCAAAAAAGGAGTGAAAATGAAAATTTTAAGCTAAACACTGCATGGTATGAAAAAAGTCAGGAAAAGAAAAACGTTGCTTTCTCAAAGCCCTACGAGATTGTCATAATAAATTTCTTAATTTTATTAGAAAATCGAAAATTTTAATTTTGAGCCAAATAACGCAAGATACGAAAAAAGTTGTAATATCAAAATCGTTGCTTCTACGAAGATCCATAAGCCTCTTCCGAACATTTGTTGGTAGGAGGCATATTTGTTCTTTAAGTATGGAAAATGATATTGGAATATTTTAATTTTGATTCTTGAGCCAAACGACGCGAGATTAGAAAAAAAAGGCAGAAAAGTAGAATGTGTGCTTTTAAAAAGTCAAGTAAAATTGTCGTTAAACATTTTTTTATAGGACCAATCGTAAACCATTAAGATAATTTTTTGATCTCTTTTTAACTATTTATTTGTAAATACTATACGCTGATCGCAGAAAATCGAGCGCGAATATTATGATGAGAATGTATGCCTTAAGGCCGATAAAGCCTCAAGTGAATAAATTTCCTTCTTCATTTCAAATCAAAAACAAATCTAGAAGTTTTTACATAAAAAACATATAACTATTGCATTACATATGATAATTGCGGTTTCAGAAAAATCAACTTGTATTTCCCTAATGTTTCCTTAATGAAATGATTGAATATCACTGTCTCATTAGTCAAGTAGTTTTTTACTATTCCAATTGGCAACACTTCCAGTAATTTAGATTCAGAAAAATAAAAAATACATTTTCATAGCTGTAAGCGTACATTTGTTAGATTATTTGATGATAAAACAAAAAAATATATAATTTCTTACACAAATTCATATATGCTTTGTGATTTTTCTATTTCAGGCTTTCGTACAGATAACGTTAGATCAATAGAAATACTTTTATATATAGTTTTATTGCATAATAAAATATATCGGGAAGAAGTTCAGAGCCCCGACGCAGCGACTAAAAAATTATCAAACTCAGGGCTTTCGCAAATGTTCGGAATAATTTTCTTTGGTTAAAGCTTTTATTTTTTTTTTTAATTTTCGAAACTGAATGGCCATGAAAATATTCGCAAATACTTTGCAATATTCTGAAACTTATAAATAAGCTGCGTGAAGATAATTTCTTTTCTCGAAAAATTGAATTTTCGCATATATCTTAAAAGCAACGACAGATTTTCCGAAATGCTAAGAAAAAAGTTTGCTCATTTCAAGAAGTTATACAAAAAAACTGTCTAACTATTTTACGATGTCTCGTGTATTTTTCGCCAGAAAAATTTTAAAAGTAAATTTTTCAAAAAAAAGTTCTCGTGACTACACGAATGATCTGACCTGAATAAAACTTACAAAACGTCTTCTTTATATTAGCATGAATTTCTTAAAAATATTAGGTAAAATAAAAAAACCGATTTTCCATTAAATCCACTTTTCACGTTTTCAGAATTCAGGTGGGAAAATGAAGTGAAACTTAATAGAAGATCCCACCCACCTCTCTGATTTGAATGTATTCGGTCAGTCTAAAAAAAATCATTGCTCTAATAGCACCAAAATTATAGTCTCCTGAAAATTATCCTTTTTATGAAATTTCGACCAACAAGTTTCTTCTTCTTAATTTCTCGTTTCTGGATAATGAGGCATAGAAAAGTGTTCTTATGGCATTTGATATCTTGTGCTTGAAGCAAATGAAGACTTAATCAACTCAATTTCAAAAAGAACATGTTTAACAAAATTCGATAGAAAGAGTAATTTTCAGAAGGCCATAATTTCTATGCTATTAGAGCTAAAGCAATGTCTTTTTAGGATTATTTCAAGACGAATATTGTAATAATTGTTAGTTATTTTTCGAAAAAAGTCGAGTTTAGTTCAGTTGACTTTTTATTAAGTATGTTTTCCTGACATTCTACGAATATTCGAAAACGGAAATCAAAATAAGCCATCAGGACCATTTGGAAAAAGTCGATTCACTCAGAAAAATCATTCTATGAATCAACAAAAATTATTCATTGGCAGAATATGAAATTTATAGAAATATGTAGGTATAATTGCATTTAAAAAGAATATCATGAATTGCTCGATTAAATTCGTTTGTACAATCTTTTCCCGTAGAATCAACTGATTAAATTATTTAGCATATTGTTTAATTAAGCATAATTTGAATTTCACTATAGATAACAGAATGAACCATTTGATTAAATTTCAAAATTGTTGTTCAGCGGCAATTAAATATTTAATTTAATTTATATATTTGCTATTTTCATTTAGATGGCATATGAAGCATTGATGAATTCCCCGAAGTTCATTCAATTCAGTTGCACAAAATAAAAGAGTTTTTCGTAAATGCTTGAAAATAAATTCAAGGATTTATTTCAATATCTACAGAAGAATAATTCAAATCAAATTGACTCAACTGCACTTTAATACGATGTAAACAAAGCAATAAAATTATTATTCTTGAATTTTTGTTTACGGACATAAGTTAGTAATACTCTTAGATAAATGTCATTGCAAAAGTTGCCCAAACTTCTTCCTCCTGGTATTTTTTTATTTATTATATTCCTTTGGCATCCGAAGAATATTTGAGGACGGAAATAAAAATAATCGAACAAATCGTCTTCGGAAAAGTCGATTTTTGTATTCAATTAATATGAAATGTAAATTTTTCAAAAAAGATACAGTGAATGTTGGCTCATATTTTTTTCACACGGTTTTGATATTACTTATGATCCCCTGTCATTCCGAAATATTTTTCCGACTCGAATACAGTCAATCAATCGGGCTACTATATATTTGGAAAAATACTATTTTAGTATTTTTACTAATTTGAAATGCAAAATTTACCTGTACAGATATGGTAGATATTATCCATTTTTCAATTGGATGTTTTTCGTTTATTGTGCTTCTCCGACATCCCGCAAGCATTAAGACGAAAGTTAAGGTTTCAAGAAGGGCCCTTTTTGAACATGGTTGATTTCAGTATTCAAGGCAATCACTGTTCAAAACTTCATATTGAAAAGTTTGAATTCGTTCAAAAGTATTCTAAACACCTCGTAATTATGATAGGTAATAATACTTGTTTACATGAAATGATATTCAGCCATTATTTATTTGCTATAATATAAAAATTCTACCTCAGACGTACTAAGGTTACAGTCCGATATGCCGAAGGCACTTTTTGAATTGGATATTCGTACCAAATTGAATATTCTGCACGGGCTATCCCGGTTTATATAATCAGTCACGAACGCATTTGTGTAATGCAATCAAGTGATTTAATGAGAGTGATATGCATAATTTAATATATTGGGCAGTCTAGTATAATTTTCACACCACGATTCACGGGCTGGACTGCAACCAAGTGAATGATGGGGAGACTATTATTATTTTTTCGCAGCTTTTTTCTCGGGTGAACCCAGTATTTCATCATCAGCCACGAAGTATGTCAAATGCCTAATGAGTTGAAGATGTTTAGAATTGAGTGCGATATTTGAAATTTCCTACGATGGTGTTGTAGTAGATACAAAATTAAGTGTATGGTGTAGTTTGGAGTTTGTGGTTTAACGCTGTTGTACGTAGTGGCCGAGAGCGTTAAAAGTGACATTAGTCGCTTCTGAATGCTTTTTTAGAGCTACCATCTGTTATTTTACAGGATTTCAGTTGCCTACTTCCTGACGGTCTAGGAAGTTTCTTACAATGCGACAGGTGTTCAATAGAACTGGCTTTTAAGCTGCTGCCTGTACCCCACTAACTTCTAGATTTTCGAGATGTTCAGCGCATTTTGCTTGCACATTTCCTGTCGCCGAAATGTACCTATAGAAAGGCTTTCATTCTGTTAAGAGTCCTAGTTTAGGACAAGTTGTTGATGTATAATCCGGATACATCATTATGCCTGTGCTTGTACTCTGCCAGAGCCATTATGCGACAACGATCAATAATGTACTCGATGGACTCGTTGGTATCTCCACATGTATCGGAACCTGTCAACCACGTCTTGATGTAACACATGCTTGCGATAGTTTCTAGTGCTGGCAACTCTATCCTGAATCGCTATCATGAATCTCTCCGTTTCCGGAAACAGGACGCTCTTCTTAGCCAAATATTAGATGCCTCTTTGTCTACTTCATGTTGATCTAATGTTTTGGGGTGCTCGCCATGGATAGTAGTTTGTCTCCATTGCGTTCCTAATTTCTCTATGATTTCTGCCATAATATTGAAGGTTTCCTTTAAGTACAAATACAAGGGCATGTAATCAACACCTGCTCCACAGATGGTGTTGTAAGACGCAACATCTAGCTTGCTGTTGAAGTAGACTAGCGACTGTATAATTTGTGATATACACAGTTTCTTGGCATCTATAATGCCTCTATCTCCTTTATGTCGTGGTAAGACTACCCTTTCGAAGGCCGGGTTACTGTGTTGCTTTTGGTGCATGGTCATTTCAACGCAGATGATTTTGTTTATCGCTTTAAGGCCGGTGTTCGACCATTTGATGATACCAAAAGAGTACCCTGATTTTATTAGCCGAATTGAAAGAACTCTCCAGAACCAATCTTAGTGTTGTAGTGAAGGTAGTCTTTAGGATTTTCTTAACTATAGTATGCCGAATAACTTTAGACTCAAAAATATCCAAATATTTATATGACTCACCTCATGCTTAACCATTGCCTCAATCCTATTCTCGCTCTTGTTCTCTGATTCTGTAGTTTCTAATTCTCCACTAATTACATGCACTGTTCTACATTTATCGAGTCCAAACTACATGTGAATGTCTTCGGGATACTGGGTTGTGACATGGATCCCTTGCTGTAGTCTCTGGGTTGAACCAGCTTACGGTTTTATGTCATCCATGTACAGAAAATGAATTAGTTGATGACCATCCTCGTTATCATGTATTTGGAACCCATGAGACATGCTCTATAGTATTTTGCTCAATGGATTCAACGCTAGACAAAACCATTATGTGCTGAAAGAGTTTCTTGAAAGATACTCGTTGTAATGCGAATCAATCTATTTATCCTAGGTCGTCCATGATCAAAATAGTTGATTCTTGTTCCCCAAAGCATCATCGCATGCCAAAAGAAATCGATGATTGCTTGTAGTCAATATAAGCCATGTGCAAGTTTCATGATGTTTTCTAGCGTGCCTCATGGTCACAGCGTCAATGGCGACTTGATCTTTACTGCCCCGCAAGCTTTTGCAACGTCCTTTTTGTTCTTCTGTCAGGATGTTATTTTCTTCGCAATGAGAGTGAGCCTTATCGTCAATTACAGCTGCAAGGCACTCATAAATCGTTAGGAGATAGGCAGTTGGTCGAAATTCAGATGGATTTTGAGTATCTGATTTTTATTCAACATATACGTGGTACCTTTGAGCATGAATTCGGACATCAAATCTGGTTGTTCAATGATATTTTAGAAACACTTTGCCTACGTTTTCAAAAGTTTCAAACACTTGTATCCATTCAAGAAAATTCAATAACCTTCGTAAACTTTTCGTAAATTTGCGAAACTCTCTTCATAAATTTCCAAAAGTTGTCATAAATTTGAGGCAATTTTCCGAAAATCATGAATTTCAACGTGAGTTCCACAGATTCTATTGCCGCCTTAGATCGACATATTCACTTTATATAGGGTGCTCGAAAGACTCAATTTATTTGTTCATCTTGAGTTTTGAATTCCAAAGCAACACTTCTATTCATATAGAAAAAATAATTTATTGTTTTTAAAGAAAAATCTATATAGCAAACTAAAATAAATTACTGAGCGACGCCCATAACAGTTTTACATATATTCTATAGTATACTTGTACAATCAGAAATGAATTGCCCAATATCCTAAGGGCTCAGAAAGATGAAATAAATTGTAACATTTTTTTACACTCGGAGTATTGAAAAGTGTAGAGTACGTTAGTTTTTCTCTTAAGTTTCTTAATATTACCAATTTTTGCAGATAATAATGTAAAAGGTTTTATTCAAATTTACGAAGGAAAGAATCAGTTTCTTAGATACCCTAAAATTAAAAGAAAATCTTTTCCAGAATTGTATTCTACAATTTGAATCTGAGTTTAACATTTTTATCCTGAAAAATGTACTAAATATACTTTTTAGCCTAATTTACAGATGTACAGACAAAGTTCATTGAACTATCCGTAATAAATTCAATATAGGAACCAAGACCTCTATTCTTCTATGAATTTTATATACTACAAAATGAATATTGCTAATGCTCTGCAATTATTCAAATCTAATCTTAAAAATTAGTTCTATATTAAAAAATTCTCTAGATCTCCTTTCGAATGTTGACGGCATAATTCGAATTTTGAAGCGAAATAGCGAAATAATCTATCGTCACTAATTTCAAAATAGCTTTTTAACGGCAATTAATCATTTTGTTTATATATTTTAAAAACTTGAGAGATTTCATGCAGAGTGTGTTGTCCAAATTCAATCGCTAAATTCTTGGTTCTTTCAAATCTCGAAAATTTTCCAGCTCATATATTTTACTATTTTTAGTGAGTAAGCGTATAATAATTTCTTACGGAAAATCGTTTGTGATACTTTTAGATACGCTTTCTTATCATCTTTACATTACCTAAATACAAAGCATATAACATCAAAGTAAAATGTCAAGTCGTTCAATCTCACGTTTTCAATATAAAAGAACAATATTCCTCATCACGTGAATTCAAAGTAATATGTACTTCGCAAGGCAATCAGCATAGCAGAAATACGAAAACAATAAGAATATTGGAAACGCGAGTTTTTTTAGATCATACATTTTTGACGAAAGGATTAATATGATATGCGGAAATTTGCCTAATTTTCATTAATTTCCTGAAATTAAAATTACCCATTTGGCAATTCATGAAAACAGTTTATTTCTGGATTTGAATCATTTGAATTGCAAACATTTTTCTTTAAAAACCAAATGTTCATTAAGGTTTCACGCAATTTCCTTTCTGCAACATAATTTTTCTTATTTAACCAAAAATAACTTTAAAAAGAGGAAAATCATTTTAAAATAAAGAAAGATTTTCATTGGAGCGAAAGATTATTTTATCTAACCAAAGCTGTGATTCAAAGGAACTTTTATTTGACTATGGGCCAATGAATATTATTCTTTGATTCAAGGATATTTTCATTGAATCAAATAATCTTTTTTCTGAGTGGATCGACTTTCTTCAAAAAGGGCCCAAGGCATAATTTTAATTTTCGTCTTTAAATTTTTATAAAATAGCAGAAAAACATACTCATTACGAGAATCTAGTAACAAAAATATTAAGCAACGTTTACCTATTTCTTCAGGAAAATTATTTTACATTTCATATCAGAGAGCGTCCATTAATTACGTAAAGCCTTATTTTGGGTAGGAAAGGGGTTTGGAAAATCTTACGAACCCTTACTTAAGGTTGGTGGTTTCCAAAGTAGTTTTTTCGTGAGTTTCCTCTTTCTAATTATTTTCTTAAAATATACTAGTTGAAGCCAGTTTTGGCTGCTAAAATTACACTTTACACTATTATACATATCAAATCATTATTTGCTTTATACCTTTTTAATACTATAATATTTCATATCACATACCTGTACGTCCAATAAGTATAGTGTCGAAGTGTTATCGATTCTTGGAATCTAGTGTACACCTTTCATGAAATCTCGTGAATCCCTGGAAATCTCTGCGATCCTTTGAAAATCCGTGAGTTCTTTTGATAACCTTGTAAATCCCTTGAAACTTTTGAAGTCATGTGAGAATTTCTTGAAATCCTTTGAGTTTCATGGATATCGTACATAGGTAATCTCTTAAAATCCTTTTAAAACGATTAAGTTCCCTTGAAGTCTCTTAAAATCCTATAAAAACTGCTCATATCCCATTAAACTATTTGACATTCCGTGAAATATTTCGAAATACTTGAAATCGCTTAAGATCTGCAAAAGCCAGAAAAAATCACTTGTAATCCCTCAAAATCCATGAAAACTGTCTAAAATCGTTCAAAATCTGGTATGTGCTACCGGTGGAGAACGGCCTATCATATGTATGGGGGGCAGGGGAAGATTGGACTACGTATAGCCAGGAGAGGTGTGAGCTAAGCGCTCAGAAAGAAGGCGCAAGGCGCGGGATCTAGTTACCACCCCGGTCAAAGGGGCAGAAACTGGGCGGCTGTGGTTGATGGGTGTACCTTTGGAGCCTGATTCCTCTCTCCGAGAAAGGCTTCGAAGCAGGACATAGACCGGGCCTGGTTACGATAGCTACTTGGTGGGGGCAGAAGGAATCGGCTAGCGCCTTGCTGCCGATTGAGCCGCTGCCAGGCCGCCAGACCGCTGCCAGTGCCGCTTAGAAGTAGGAGTTGCGGCGGGGAAGACTGCTCGGGGAAAGCCGTGGTCTCTTGGCGTAGGGGAGACAAGGAGGGAAAGGGAGAAAGTCTCGGGTGTTTCCTCGGCGGCCAGAAAGAGGACGTGGTCGTCCGAGCTGCTGGCGACAGGGGCGGTTGGAGGGGTAACCCGCACCACTTCCCCGTGGTAGGGGGAAGAGGCTTCTTAGGGAAAGCTGGTACCAAGAGGTTGAAAGCCTCAAAAGGGCCGTTTGCTCCAACAGGGAAGCCCGGGCTAGTCGGGCTTCGCGATATAATCTGGTCGAGGAGTCCCTGGAGGCCCTTTACCGTAGTGGATGAAGGGTCATTTTCTGTGGGATGGTGGTACATACCCTGGATCTGTCGATGAGGCCACTGGCTCAAGTGGAAGAGGAGCCCAGAGGGGTGGGGTCCCGTGGCCGAAATAGTCTTGCAGAGGATGAAAATCCCCTCTGGGGGAGTACGACGAGTGCCGGGGGCAGCTTTCCAGGATGGAGACTGGGTTGCTCTGGAGCGGTTATGTAGCCAGGGTGTTGTCGGGTAGAGAGCGCGATGGGCTTATCCCTGAGTGACGGTTTGTCTCTCTTGTTTGAGAGGGCGGATAAAAAAGTCAGTCGGGGCTCCTCGAGTAAAGAGGAAACGAGCAGAGTCCAAGGCGGGTTGTTCGCCCGGTCCCGCCAACTCGAGTGGGGCTCAGCAGTTCCCGGTAGCCCTGGGACTAAACGGAGCAACGTTCATCTGAGGTGTAAGCGGGGAGCTGTATGCTCAAGACCATTCGAGAGGGCAGTGAACTGGGCTTCGGCGGTGCGACGTCGCCGACAAAGGGGGGTCGGTTTGTTGGCACGAGGTGGTCGGCCTCTTCTTCCATGCGTAGAGGACTGGAGAAACGAGCGTTCAAAATTTACCTGGCCGACGGAGGAATCGGAAGGCCGAGTGCTAGCGGCAGAAAGAGTGCGGCCCTGCGAGCTCTGCGATTGGCAAGCTCTCAGAAACTGAGAGCTGGACTGCGTGGTGGGGAAAACATCACGCTTCTAGCCCACCATCTTCCGTGCTTCGAGCGCTCGAGCCTGGAAAAATTCAAATATGAAAATATTACTTCGAAAATTCTACGTTACTAATAATTATATATAAACTTACAAATACTTATTCCCTGGAATGCAAAATTCAAATTCTATATAAAATTATAACTCCAAGTGGAAAAACCGTAAAATTACACTCAATCAATTAATTTTCTTTGTTAATTAATAATTGAAATACTTATAATATTTATGATATAATATTAATATGTAATATAATATATATTCATTTGATAATAATAATTTTTTCAATAAACAACTACAAATCTCATTGGTTCAAAAAAGTTGGAAATTCTGCACATTGAACGGAGAGAGAAGTATTCCTGGAGTTTTTGGTTCTAAACAGGCTCGAATTGAGAGTGGGAGCACGACTGCTTGCCCCCCAACAGAGGTCCAGATTCAAATTCTCATTTTTGTGTAAGGAGTAGTAAAAACTTCAGATTGCCCGACCCCCAATCCCCAGATGCCCCAGCCCCAAAAAACTCTCCTCTAGATTCGTACCCTTGGTTATTGCTGCAGACGACTTCAACGCATACCTCTAAACACTTCTCATGTAGATGAAGCCATTGCTGACCTCACATATAGTATAAAAACCGCTATTCACACTACAGTCCCTCAGATAATCTTCAATAGAAACGATCCACACCTCAACCCTGAGATAGAAGACCTCATTAAAACTCGTTATAAACTTTCCCAAGCGCGTCGGAAAACTAAAAGCTGTATCTCCAAATGTACGATAAATCATCTTCGAAAAACAATCGCGGTTAAAACTCAAGAACACAGACGCAGGAACCAAACTTACCAACATAGAATTCTGAATTAAGGCAGCATTCTAGGACCGATAGTCTATATTATCTATGAGAATGACATCCCTCAGTTCCCTGAAGTTTCAACTGAATTATATGCAGATGACACCGCACTATTTATTTCCTCCTGGTAAGTCCCAAAAATCTTCAAACTACTTTACACAATTCTCGAAATAACTTACGCCTGTAAAATTCGGGGAGGTGGGTCAAAAAGCTACATTGTTTACATTCAGATATTTCAAAATAAATTTTTCAGACGTATAATGATTACGATCCTCTTCGCAAATATGCGAAGCCAAAATACTTTCTCATGAAATAAGTCACCTGCCACGACTGACTCGGCTGCAAAACTTGGGGCAAAACACAACAACATCTTCCAGTCCGATCATTCTTCGGGGAGATCATTGACCGCGGGTGCGCCTCGCCGCGCCAATCGCACACTTGCGTGCATTGGATCTCACAAGAGCGTGCAATAGTTGGGGCCTTTTTTTTAACAGATCACTGCTCAATCAAAATGAAACTTACAATCATTGCACTCTTCGCTCTGCTCTGCATGGCCCTTTTCGCTGGAGATTGTTGCTCGAGGAGCTACAGTGAGTTGAACTTTCATTCTAAGCATTTCATGCATAATTTTTTAATGTTCAGAAATTCCAAATTGGAAAAATTATACAAAAAGCGTTCTAAGAAAATTCCCGAGGGGTGGATCATTCCAATATTTCTCGTACACTCAAGAAATATTCGCATATATTCCGTCAATACTCCTATTAATTTGCAGATATTCTTGATATAATTGATACTAAGGATATTTCTAAATATTCCAAAGTATTCTCAAGTGTTCCCAAATATTTCCACATATTTTAAATTATCTTTCGGGGATTCTGAATTTCCGACGACTCAGAGAGGATTTTAGGACTGAGCAGCCATACACCCAAATTAGGCTCAAATTGTTAGGCAGACATGAAACATGGTATATGTGTTCGTTGGGACCCGTGTTGGGACTTGAAGAAACTCTTACAATCAGGTGCCTAATATTTTTGACCATATTTCTTAAACCTTGAGAAATAACAGAAGAGCATCCATCTTCCCACGTGAAAGGACTCCCTGAAAAGTACTTCACGAAAGTTCTACGGAAATTCCAGCTGGAAATTCCATTGGCTTTCCGTGGAAATTCCACTAACTTTCCGGCTGCATTTTCCAGCCTGTAATGGACGCAGGAAATTCCGAGAAAACGCTATACTTTTTTTACCTCTGGCACCGGTCGATTTCCGCAGGTTTCGACCGTCGTCCCAACATATTCCGTCTGCACTAGGTGTAAAAAATACATTTTCCTCGTGGAAGTTAACTTTTCAATAGGAGTTAGTCGTTCGCCTGGGGTTACTGGGATAACTCCTCATTGTACAATACCTTCCATGTGCACCAGATGTAAAAAATACATTTTCGTCGAAGCAGTTGTGCAGTTCAACTCCATGATACTTAAGTCTGCGCAGTGGAGGTATGTCGTACTTCCAGATGCGCACTAGAGTTATGCCGCATCTACGGCTGCCCACGACACTTCTATGGGCTTTATGGCTGCGCAGTTCAACTCCATGACATTAAAGGCTGCGCAGTAGAGTTATGTCGTACTTCCCGATGCGTCCTAGAGTTATGCCTTAATTCCGGCTGCGCAGGACACTTCTGTTGGAATTATGGTTGAGCAGTAGAGTTGAGTTGTACTCTCGGCTGCGCACTAGAGTTATGCTGCATTTCCAGCTGCGCAGTAGACTTATATAGTGTTTATGACTCCACAGTTCAACTCTATGACACTTAAGTCTGCGCAGTGAAGTTATGCCGTACTTCCAGATGCGCACTAGAGTTATGCCGCATTTGCAGCTGCACAGGACACTTCTGTGGGCTTCATGGTTGCGCAGCTCAACTCTATGACACGAAAGGCTGAGCAGAAGAGTTATGTCGTACTTCCGGATGCGCGCTGGAGTTACGTCGAATTTCCGGCTGCGCGGTAGACTTCTATAGTGTTTATGGTTGCGCAGTTCAACTCTATGACACTAAAAGTTTCGCAGTAGAGTTATGTCGTACTTCCGGATGCGCACTAGAGTGATGACGCATTTGCAGCTGCTCAGGAAACTTCTGTGGGCTTTATGGTTGCGCAGTATAATTGTATAACACTTGAGGCTGCACAGTAGAGTTAAGTCGTACTTCCGGAGCATACTAGAGATATGCCGCACTTACGTCTGCGCAGTACACTTTTGTGGGCTTTATGGCTGCGCAGTACAATTGTATAACATTTAAGGCTGCGTAGTAGGCTTCTGTAGCATTAACTGTAGCGCATTAGTTATGTGATCGTTATTGCTGCAAGTTAAATGTGTATGACAATTAAGGCTGGGCAGTAAAGTTATACTACAGTTACAGATGCACTGTAGTGTTATATCGCATGCATCTGGAATAACGACATAACTTGAGTGCGTAGCTTTAAATGTCATGCAATCGTAGTGCCTAACCATAAACCCTATAAGAGTATGCTGCGCATCTGAAAATGCAGCATTATTCTACTGCGCATCTGCAAGTATGACATTACTCTACTGCGCAGCCTTGAGTATTATACAATTGTACTGCACAATCATAAAGCCCACAGAAGTGTCCTGAGCAGCCGTAAATGCGTATTAACTCTATTGCGCAGCCCTGAGTGTCATAGAGTTGAACTGTACAATTTCTTCGAGGACGATGTATTTTTTACGTCTGGTGCACACGGAAGATATTGTACAATGAGGGGTCATCCCAGTAACCCCAGGCGAACGACTAATTCCTATTGAAAAGTCAACTTCCTCGAGAAAAATATATTTTGCACACCTAGTGCAAACGGAATATGTTGGGACGACGGTCGAAACCTGCGGGAATCGACCGGGGCCAGAGGTAAAAATAGTATAGCGTTTTCTTGGAATTTCATGGGCGAATCCTTCCACGTGGGTTCTTAAGCCAAAAAGACGAATTTTCAATCACCCGGTTGAACTTTCAAACGAATAGAATGATTTTTTAATCAAAATCGTTGAATTTTGAACAAAATAATTAAATTTTCAAACTGAAATAGTTAAATTTTCAGTTAAAAGAATTAATATTTAACTCTGAAATGGACTTTTTTTCTTTTTTATAGTGTTTCTATAGATTTTCGAAAATTTAGAATTCTAGAGAGGAAGAAAAATGGGGATTTTCCTATATTGGGCAACAAAAATGTCAGTTTTTAAACAAATGGTTGACTTTTCAACTCAAAAAGACAAAATTCCAAGAAAATAGTTGAATCTTCGACCAAAACATAATTATTTTTTACCAAATAGTTGCATTTTTAATTTAAAAAAAAATTAATTTTCTGCCAAGATAGTTGAATTTTCAACTTAACTTCTTAACTTCTTAACTTTCCTTTGACTTCGAGCCATAATAAATATATTTTTGTGATTCACTCGGAAAAAAAGATTCCTTGATCCAAAAAAAATTTCTTTGTATTTAAGGAAAATAGTCATTGGCTCTGAGTCAAAGAAAAGTTTCTTTCAGTGAAAGAAATTTCTTTTGTTTCAAGAAAACTTCTTTATTTCCAAAAAATGTTTTTTTTCCATTGAAAATTTTTCTTCAATTTAAAATGATTTTCTTCATTTTTAAGCTATTCTTGTTTAAATGATAAGATTATGTTAAGGAAACGGTTTCTTTAATCCAAGAGAAATATTTTTCTGAATGACATGCCATTCTGTTTTCAATTGCGAGATAAAAAAAGTAAGTCTCCATGTACTTGAATCATAAAATTTACGCAATGTTGACGCTTTTCGAGGTAAGAAACAACTGAATTATGAAATACAAATATCTTAGAAAAATAGGTTCCTTCCCTCCAAAACATTTTTCAAACATGCATACAGGTTGTTTCTTTTATCTTGAGACATCAAAATATCTCATGAAATACCCATCTAACAAAAAAATGTCTATATTAAAAACTTTTTATTTTCGAGGGGAAAAAGCGTCCCCGCCAAATTTTACCCCACCTCCTAGGAGCGGGAGGGGGGTAACTTTAAAATTTCAAATGGGAACCCATATTTATTATTGCAGATTCAGATTCTGCATTTAAAAATACGTAAGTTTTATTCAACAAATTTTTTCGATTCACTCTAGGTGGTGATGCATTTGCGGGTTGAAGTCGCAGATTTAGAATGCGG
>JAUMHM010000004.1:5162558-5177994 GCA_032362435.1 Melikaiella ostensackeni
TAGTTTTGCACACGATTGAAACCCGAAACACCTCCTTTTATCATAATGAATCATCGTGAAAGCATTAAATCTATTATTAAAGCTTTGAATGACAGCTCATGACCATGAAGCTGACAGACACTCCATTGTAGCTGTTTACCCAATTCCAATTCTAGCAATCGAATCATATCTGAATGTTTACCACTGTTCGTAGGACAGCCACCACAACCCACACAATACATATTGGAGGTATTAATTCCTTTGTCAAAGAAAAACTGAAGGACATCATGTGTAATCGTATTTGCATCTGGAGAAGATGAGGATATGTGTCCTCAATAAGTACTTCCTGGTTCTTGAATGAGAGAAGAATGTTCTTCTCGTTTTGTTGTTTGCCGTTTTTTTCCTTTCCTTGTTCCATCCATTACTTTTGTTTCGTTTTTTCTGCCATCGAAGTAAAAAGCCTTTATTTCTGAAGCCAACGAGAACTGCTCTTCCTGAGGTTGATGACGAGTTTTTGTTCTGTACCGAAACAGTTTATTCTTGAAAAAAACCAAACCTTTTACTTCCGGAATGTACTCACTCACGTTGTGTGAAATTGCTGAAGTCAGTAAAGCAGCAAACCTGTATCCGATGCCGCATCTGTCACAGACTTTCGATAATGTTGGACACTTTGATCTTGTCTGATCTGTAAATTTATTCCAATGAGGGACCCATTCATCCTCAACATCTTCGGCGGGCTAGTTATCGTCTTCTATCGAGCCACAGTGAGAATTTTCACCTCCAGTTTTCACCTTCTGCCGCTTTCTTTGGATAACTTCTTCACTTTGATCTTGAAGTACATCAATCACCAAACGCTTTGATTGTACTTATAATGACCTGATTGTTTCGAATCGATTTTTGGAAAGGATGTAAGTGATTTTCTCATTCGCCTGGAAGATCGCTGATCTGAGAGAAATACTCTGGCAGCTTCAGAAAGATCTATCTCACAAATTCATGAAGCATTATCACACTTGCAAGACGCGATATCAAATAACTTTTATTTATTTGCAAGAAACGCATTTAATTTGTTTTTGTACCAGGATTTATCTTTATTTCTTCCATGTGACTCTTTCAATTCCTTCAACTCATCTTGATCTGTTTTAACGATCTTTGCGATTCTAGTTTCTGCAAGAATTGGGATGGCAGTTTCATTCCAAATATCCTGCAGCCTTTTCACAACTAAATGTGAAATATCAGAAAAACTTGGATATCTTTTAGGTTCTTCTTCATTTCCATTTTTTTCGCATTCGAAAAAATAGTATTTCATGATATCCAAATGTGTAGGTAATTTTCGGTTACTTAACTCACTGTATTTTCCAATGATTGGACATTTGCTCAACAAATCCATTTTTATAAACATAAACAACTAACAAATGACAGATCACGTTTACTGAATTTAATGCGAAAAAGAAATGCTGTTTAGAATTCGGGTTTTCCAGCTCTCTCATAACATACTCGCGATTATGCAGTCAAAACTGAATTGAATTCTTTTTCTGAAGAAGTGGGTAGGAAAAACAAAACGTAAACATAAGCCTGGTGAGCCGTGGTGCACAAGTAAAATGTAAACAAAACATTGATATACTCAAAAATTGCAGTACATAGGTTTGTTTTGATTCTGGGGATTAGCAAGCTGACCGTAAACACAGCAAAATATCATCCAATATTGAAAAATTAAAATGTTACATTTTGCCCATTTTTGAAACTACAAATGATTTCGGTTCAAAAATTAAACGGGAGACTCAATTGAAACTAATGTCAGAAATCAGCATAAAAGTAGTACTTTGATAATTTAATGACATTGTAATGAGCTAATATATGATCCGACTATTTTTTAATTTGATTTTATTCAGAATATATTTCAAGAAATATATAATACTCGTATGATGGTCACATGGTCAACGAAAGTGATATAATTCTAATAAAATCGCGAAAAATTTGATTTCTGAGGATTTTCTTAATGATCAACGTCATTCTGGCCAGATAAAATTTTTAAATTACTGTCTCACTGTACAGTTCAAAATCTAGGCACACTCAAAAATATTTCTACCTACTCGGATTTTTTTCTGTGAAATAAGGAGCAATATATTGCTTCTAGATAATTTCTTCTAATTCAAAGTCAATGAAAATGATTTTAATATCGAAATTCTTCATATATTGTTGTTGCAACATATTGAAAATACATTCGCATTAACGCATGAGACACATTATATGGTCAAATAGTCGAGAAATTTACCGTGACTCTAAGAAAACAGCGGAAAGTCGACTTTTTTCGATTTTTTGAAACTTCAAAGTCACTTAAGGAGGGTACAAAATATTTTAATTAAATTATCGCTATACAGGTATAAATCGACTTACTTTGAACTATTTTTATTGATAACTTAAATCTAAAAAAAAAAGATTTCTTGGTTTTCAAATTTGAAGTGTGTCGTTTTTTGTGTTTTTTAGCTACATCTACGATGCGGAGGCAGAAGGAATTTTGTTTTTTATGAAACTTTAGGGGAGTGGTTTTGACTTCCAGAAGAAAGGTTTCATTGCCATTAGAACTTCGCGCAAATACCTTTTTTTCGTAATGCCCTATTATTCATATTAAATTTGTCTGACTTTTGAAAATACAAAAAAAAGTTTTTCTATAAGAAGCAGGTGTTCACCGGAAGTGCAAGTAACTAAATTCATTTACAATAATGCTACCAATAAAATTAGGGAAAAACCAATAAGAGAGGAAAGGCGCGGTTTGATTTTGAAATTTAAAATACGATGCTTTTATTCAAAACCACATATTGTCGAAAATGTTATTTCAAACGAATTTTAAAAAATACCGGATTTTGAAAGGAAATCAGTTGCTACACAGTAGTTTAAAGACGTTGTTATGCACCGTGCCTTCTGTATCTGTCAACGTATCCTCGTAATACAGGATGAGAGGGAGTGACGGCGCACGTGAGAGAGGTGGATCTCGGTTCATATCGAAGGGATAAAAGAGTGAGGGGGGAGAGGGGGGAGATAATGAGGGAGAGGGTAACAGAGAGAGAAAGGGAGTGTCGCTATGGATACGAGGGAGGCGGGTGCTATGGATGTGGGAGTGGGGGGTGATGATGATCTCTTAAGCAAGAGAAAGAGAGGTCAAAGGCAGGTGGCGAGAAGAGGGAGAAGGTGGAGAAGAGGGGGGATGGTGAGGGAGCGTCGCTGTGGATACAAGAGAAGCGGATGCGATGGATGTGGGAGTGAGAGGTGATGATGGTCTCTTAAGCAAGCGAGAGATGGCGAAGGGAGGTAGTGGGGAGGGGAGAGAAGGTGGAGGTGAGGGGGGAGATGTTGAGCGTCGCTATGGATAGGAGGGAGGCGGATGCTATGGATGTGGGAGTGAGAGGTGACGATGATCTCTTAATCAAAAGACAGAGGGCAAAGGCAGGTAGCGAGAAGGGGGAGAAGATGGAGGAGAGGGGTGATGGTAAGAGAGAGGGAGCGTCGCTATGGATACAAGGGAGGCGGATACTATGGATGTGTGAATGAGAGGTGATGATGATCTCTTATGCAAGAGAGAGATGGCGAAGGTAGGTGGCGAGAAGGTGTGCGTAAAGCAGCGGTAGAACGTATTGCCGTTAACGCTACGTCACATGAATTGAGCGAGAGACGACGATGATGGTTTCGGTACGAAGTGAGAGAGGCGAATGGTGCGAGCTTATGGGAAAAATAGATGCAACGTTGTCGGTCCCTTGAAAAAAAGAGAGGCGACGATGATCTCTCAAAACAGAGAGAGGGAGAGAGGACAAAGAGACAGAGAGATGCGGGATCAGCTCTTAACACGACCAGAGACGAAGGCAGGCCAAGGATTATTAGAACCGGCCAATTGACCAGGCCTAACAAATAGTACTAACCTGGCGAACCGAATGAGGCTAAGATCGCCGAAACGATTGAAGAAACTTTTTTTTCTGATGTTCCAATGAAGGAAGCCATGAAAGGACCGAACGCAAATGAGTAGCATCAACCTATTATTAAAGAAATGATATCCATTATCAAGAAAGATAGGTGGGTATTTGTAAATCGTCCAGTGTAGGGTAAAGTCATCGGTAAGCGTACTGAATTGCGCAAGAAATTGAAGTAGAATGGAACACTCGAACGCATAAAGGCCGTTAGGTAGCACAAACTTTTGATCCAGTTATCCGGATTGGTTCAATTCGCAACATGCCATCTCTAGCAGCATCCTGTGGAATAAAAATCCGACATTTCGACATCGCTGCAGCCTACTTAAATAGCGAATTAGAAGAACACAGAAAAACGAAAGTTAAAATGTGTTGCAGATAAGTTTTTGAACAGTTAAAAGTTGAACGTATTTCCGCAAAAGTGTTAAGGAGGTTAAGAGAATTATTCTGACGTCATTTACTACATCACTCTGGAATGAGCACATTGGGATAGAACGAGAAAAGTAGAAATCGGTAGTCTGACTTATAAAATAAAAGTTGTGCGGACACAGGCGAAAGATTGCCGACACAAGTTTGAAATCACGAAATTTTTTCCACTTGATGTGAAGTTTAACCAGCAAGGTTATTTTTTGTTGCAGCGAATTTTTCATCTGGAGTCGATGTAAACTTTATATTTCGTTTTTTTCTATGAAGAAGTCTTGATGAAGACAACAGAGAACTTCGAAAAAATGTTGCAGGGCATCATCGACTCTGAAGAGGACAGCATAGTTGGATGTAAGGCAAGACAAATATCGTTAGAGTTTTGCAAAAGAAATAAGGTATGTCTTCTTAAGGAATATATTTATAGATTGCCACCGACAGGTAGATGCTGGTATCAAGCTGGACAAGGCCCTAAGAAGATATGGGGCAATATTTTAATCGCCTTAAATAACCAAAAGAAGACTACTGAGCTAGAAAGAAAGTTAGCAGTGGATTTTGAGGTCAAGGACCTTGGACAGGTCAGTTACTGCTTACGAATCGTGTTTTCGCAGACCAATAATCCGATCTCAATGCGTCAACTAGGATACCTAACACAGCTTCTCCAACGATTTGGTATGGCTGAATGCAAACCTGTTTCTACTCCTATAGATACTGGGATGGAGTACTGGGAGCACTCACCTGTTCGTCAACAAACGCACGCCCTGATATCTCATTTGCCAAGAGTAGCATGGACAGTTCAACAACTGCTATGGAATCGAGTACTGGAAAGCAGTCAAACGGGTGTTTAGATACCTAAAAGGCACATTATCGATGTGATATTGACCTACAAATCTGATAGAAGACCCATCAAGGGGTACGTGGATGCTGATTGGGGCGGGTGTATTAAAGACAGATGTTCTCACACTGGTTATTTCTTCTTATTAAATGGAAGTACAAAGCGTACGTACAAGACCGGCTGGATTTTTTGTAATGAACCGATGTTGGTTTAAACAAGTCACGCCCCATCGCTTCTGGCGATATCGTTATTCGATTGTCAGTTTAGGTTAGTTATCTTCAAAGATTCACAGAAGTCGCCCGTTCTTCACAATATACTCTGATAAATCTGAATAAATAGTGTTTTCGGGAAGATTTTTTTATTATTTGCGCTGATTAGATCCATCCTTATTATTTATTATTTATTATTTTTTCTAAACATTCAAAGACATTTGTAAAATTATTTCAGTTAAGGTACATTCCTGATAAACGTGTAATCATAAAAATGTATATAATTAGTATTAAGAAAGGAATGTAAAAGCATTTATTAATGTTGAAATTCAATGTGTTCTGATACACCGTCGGTATTAATTTTTTAAAGCAATCTTTTATTGATACAGTTCTTCATATATTCTATGTATAAAGATTTATATCTTTGAAACTATTTACAGGCGAAAAACAACAAGAGAAAGTGAAGACCGAGGATCAACCTGGACTTGATAATTATCAACAATTATCCGAAAGAGAGGGTAGCTTTATCAACGAAGAAGCGTTAAGTACTTTCAAAGACAATTTAACTCCATGAGAAGAGTTAATTCATCAGTTTTAATGTCATGAGGCAGTAATGAATCCAAATTTTTACAATAGATTCACATTTCGTTTGGAAGTAAGGTGTAAAGTGTTCAGTACATAAAATAATGGACCATTTGGAATTCGAATTGGTTCTCTCGTATCGAGTGTCATATATTTATATAGAAAACTTATGCTGCATTATTTATATGATAAAATTTGGCATTTTTGCCTTGAATGGCGTACATTTACATTTTGAACTTTTGCTATGTAATAAATTTCCCCATGAATAATGTGACAGTGCAACGTAAATGTATTTGTATTTATAATTTAAAGCAGTATTATGGATATCACCTAAACACGTTCAATTCTTATTCGTAGTGAAAAAATTGTTATATTTTGACCCAGAATAACAAATATTGAGAACATTGCAATGATATAATTTTTAATTACATATATGGTTTCCAGTCGACTGCTATATATTTGAAAAAAGCTCCAAAAGTTTTTTTGTTGTTGTAATTTATTGTATTTATTTGTAGGTTCCTGCAAAAATGGTTTTATTTTTTGTACTTTCTTGGGAAAAATTTTTCATCGTGGTCTATGAAAGTTAAAGTTTTGATTAAAGTCTTGTCAGCGAATGTCTGAGTTATGTTGTGTTCATAAACTGGTAGCAGCAAAAATCTCTTGGTCGATGAAACAGGTGGCGTGATAGTATGATATATTATGTAAAAGGATACGCTTCTTTCGCGCTGGTTAAACTTTTTTATGAATCAGATAAAGTTTCACGCGAATGGAAATAAATTTTGAGTTTCTCAAGTTTCTGCTACAGTAATTCATTGTAAATAATATCAGTAAAGTCTAATACTCGTAATGAAAAAAAAATCATCTAGAATATGTTCCGGTAAGAAGGTGTGCATTGGAAAGAATTAAAATGATTTCAAATATGATTAAATTCACAACGCTTTCAATTCAAAATCACGTCGTTTTCAATTGTTTACGTCTTAATTTATTTTATAATCATACATATCACTTTTGAATCCTGTTTAATCCTATGATGTCTTCTGCCCATTTTTATTCTATAACTGCCTCATACGTGAATTATGTCACAAATTCATTTTACTTGAGAATAACGGTATGTGTTAGGTTGACCCTTATTATAAATTATAATTTAGCCAGAGTGTTGAACCATATTTGAACGTGCTTCGAGAAAAATAGACAGACTGCTTTAAGGCTTTTTAAAAAAATGTTTTACTTTCCTTGAAAACTTTTGAGCAGGTTTCTGTTTATCAGGTATGACTACAATTTTTTTCGATATGTTTTTTTCAGTAAGAAAATTGGAATATGAGAAGATAAGATTCGAATCTCAATAGCTAATAGAATATTGATGGTATAAATTTATCTGAATTATTTCTTATTCTAAAAGCAGCTTTTCTTTTACTCATCCATCTTAGTTGCCAAGTTTCAAGTGTAGAAAGGAAGTCATGTCTTTCAGATGCAAAGTGGCTATATTAAATATCGACAACTCTTCGGCATTCAATGTTCTTTGTGCATCCTAGCTGAGACTTCCCATACATATACAATTTATCGATAACAAGGAGATAAGCCAATCAACATTTAGTCCATCGATCAATTGATCTGGACTTGTAGTTTCAGATTTTCGTTTATCAACTAATTCAATTTTTAATAGTCGTTTAGCTTCCAAGACTTGAGAATTCTTCATAATTCAATTTCAAATGTTTCAATTTCAGTTTCAAATTGTTCAGTTTTGAAGATTTACAATTTAAAATTTTTCAGTCTTGAAACTTTTAATTTTAAATTATGCAGCTTTGAATGATTTATTGAGAACATTCGATTTGGGATGTTACATGAATTGAAATCGAAAAAATTTTCATCGTTTTTAACTAACAATTGTTCGATTTTGAAACATTTCCACTTCAAACTATTCAAAATTAAACTGTTAATTCATTGAATTGAAGTTGCTCTACAACAGTGAAATATGTCGTTTTTTCGTTGTCACTTGCAGAGCAGAGTCTAATTGATTAATCATAAAGGCGTCCAATTTTTAATTTTTTGAATGATTGATTTTAAATCAAATCATGAAATTTGACCTCCATGATTAAACAAATATAGATAAGGCAGACCGTGGCAAGATGAGCATATGGGGTCAAATAAGACACTGGATTTTCTCTCAAAATATTGGTTTTGGTTGCTGTTCTTCTCAGGAATTATAGAAATAATGATATTGAATTTCTCAAAAATAAACAGAAAATAATGTACATAAGTAAGTAATTCAAAAATAAAAACGATTTCAGTTTTAACATCTTAATCCTGTTAGTCTGTGGTATTTGAAAACAGAAAGAAATTATGGAAAAGAATAGATAATATTTACAGCTTAAGGTTTGTCGTCAAGTTTATTTATTGAACTTTAATGTGCTAATGCATTTGTACACAATTCATTAATAAAAACGGGCAATATTGCAGCTTTCATAAAAGTTGTGATTTGGGGCGAAATGAGCCAGCTTTATGGGGCGAGATGAGACGCTCTTGCCCTGCTTGTCAGAAGAGTCTATGCTGTTGCTGTAAAATCTGTTTTACAAAGAAATTCTAATATCCGGAGCAGCTGCAATCGGTTCTATTTCAGAGTTGTTTTTTTTTAGCATCTTCAATGCAGAATTCTCATTTTTATTGACGCTGACAAATTTCAGAAAACTCCTAAACTTTATTATTAAAAGTATTTCCTTAAATTTTGCAGAAAATATTTTCATTTTTATCCAGTGAAAAATTCTGTTTTTTCAGGTGTATAATTTAGAAAAACATTTCATAAATTATATTTAACAAATTATAGAAATACACTCCTAATGAAAAACTTCAAGTGATTGTTAATTCAATAGCAGGTTTCAATAAAGACATTTTTTGAAAAATATATCTTAATGATTCTGATTCAGTCACTTGAAATTAGAAAAATACAAATATATAAGGACAAATTCTATTAAATTGACCTTTAATTGATTTCATGCTTCAAAATATATATAAACTCTTTTCCTTCAGTAATAAGACCTAATTATACCTTAAAAAATTATTTCTTGAATATTTTACAGAACATGAATGGTACGAATAATCATTTAATGCTCAATCGTGAATTTCAAACAATGCTTCGTCGTGATACTGATTTATATTTGCAGTAGACTATAAATAATCTTTTATGTGTACAAAAAACACGAAAAATTATCTTCTATTAACAATAAGTAATAAATAGGTAGCGTGTCTCTTCTCGCCCCAATACGTGTACCGCCTCGTCCCGGAGCATGGGGCGAAATGAAACATGTACACAACTTATAATTTTCATTTTCTAAAGATCGAAATAAAATCTATTTTCTTATGAAAAATTTTTGTGTACTGAAAAAGAACACTCAAAAAGTTCACAATTCAAAAATAAACTTTGAGACTACCCGTTTTTTCGGCTCATTAGAGGCAGATGTACAATAAATGTATGTACACAACAGGAAGAAAAAAGAGGGAGAAAAAAGAAAGAGTCAACCAAAACCATCCTTACACTCTATCCTTTCTCCGTCTTTTTTATTCTACTGGGGAGCCAACATGTTTCGAAGCAAATTTAGACTTCCTCATCACGGGTAATTTATAGGATAACTACAGTTATGGATAATGAAACATATAATAATTGTGTATATGTGCATGGCAGCTTTCCTTTGTAACTAAATTCAAATATATTTATTGAATTTATTGATATACTCATTCAAAGTTACTTTGTTATCTTTTTTTCTTGTTGAAGTCAGAACATATTCTCTTGCTCATATGAAATATCTGTTTTGGAAAACCATAAAACTTGCATTCTATCAAAAATTCCTTCTGTAATGCATCCAATCTAAGCTTTTACTAACTGATTGAATTCATGTGATGATACTATAGAAGGAATTTCAGTAATATCTTTCATAAAATCACATTCCGCCACATTTTTTCTTAGTCAATTATACTGAAAATTATATTAGCAAAAACATGAAAATGAGCAAAGATGAAGTAATTTTTAAATATAAGTTCCTGCATAAAATATCCAAAATTGTGTATTCCAAAGTTCGGCAAACACTTCACCGCAAACACTAATTAAACACAAATTTTAATTACTTTTCAAAAATGTTTTAAAATTTTATTTTACTTTATTTTTGTTTTTTAAAGGTAGAAGCATAAATCAAATATTTTTATCACAATTTTTTTTTTTTAATTATAATAAAATTCTCCACACAAGAAGAAATTCGAAATGGACCACATGACAGGATGACATTTTAATTATATCAACAGTATGCTTAGAAAAATTCAAAATATAGTAGACTGAAAGTATATTAAATATATTTGTGATCAAAAATATCTGTGAAAAATCATAAGATTAGAGACAATGTAAATAAAGTACTCAATGGTACATTATATGCACACATTGTTAGTATAGCATTTTCCGCGTAGACAGCGAGGGTATAATTTCTTTTATCTGAATGTATGTAAAACTTATGGCAACATTATTTTTTGATAAGTACCAGGTTAACATTTTAATTAGTTATAAAATTGAAAATTGTATGTAAAACCTTATGGCAACATAATTTGTTGATAGTACCAGGTTAACATTCAGATTAGTTGTACAATTGAAAAACCTGAAAAAAATTATTACAAGATTTATGTACACAGAACATGGGAAATGAAGAAAAGAGATCATAGGGCCAAGATCAGAATTTTGTGGGTTTGAAAGAGAGACATTAAGCAAAAATTGGTTCCAATCTTCAGGGTTGCCTATGAATACTTAAGAGTTCTTTTAATTGACGTTGTTAATGATCAACTCAATTTATCAAAAGATGTCTATTTTACTTGAATATATTTCAGAATTTGAGAACGTTAGTATTCTTATAGAAAGGTGTTATTGGTTTGGATTATTACCTTTTTTTATTGAAAAATGGAATAATCTAAATAGATTTGTTCTAAATCAACCCCCAAAATATAATTTTCATATTTTTATCGCAGCTGATATTTTTGGAACACTTCGTCTTTCATAAAATTGGTACATGAAGGTTCATAGGATGTAAAGAACCACTTACAATTTAAAAAACAATTATAGGTTGCAAATATTTGACTGAAAATAATAACTATGCTCATCGCGCCCCGGCCTTCCTCATGATTTTCATTTCAGGTTCACTTTAGAACAGGAAATTTCGCTTAAACTATAATTTTCACTGTAGGACAGGAAGTTTCCGTAAAGAATTACAATTTGACTTGGAATAGAGAGTTTTCGATGTGGAACGGGAATTTTGTAAAATAATTCCAATTATGATTTAGAAGAGAATTAAAAAAAAAATTCCTGTTCCAAGTCAGAATTCGTCACAATTTAAAACTTCCATCTTCCAAATTTTGGAAAAAGGGAGATACTATATTGTAGAATTATAATAGAAAATATTGTAAATGAATATAATTCTGACTTGGAACACGGAATTTCGGAGATTAATCTAATTGTGACTTGGTATGAGGAATTTTCTGAAAGAATTGTAATTTTGAGTTTGGACGGGGAAGAAATAAATAAAGCATAAAAAAATTCCTGTAAAGAATTATATATCTTTTTTTTAAATAGGTAATTCTTGATATGGAACGGGAAATTTCGAAAAATATTTTTATTTTGATTTATAAAGAGGAAATTCACAAAAACGATCCCTGTTCAAAGTCAGAATTGGTCAGATTTTAAAAATTCCTGGCTCCAGATCAGAATTTGTTGAAGTTAAAAAAATTTTTTTTTGCAAATAAAAATTTGCCAGAATTTGAAACATCCCTCTTCTAAATTTTAGAAAAAGGAAGTTACTATATTTCTGAATTGAAATAGAAAATTCTGTAAATAAATATAATTCTGATTTGAAACAGGGAATTTTTAGAAATAAATGTAATTGTGACTTGGAACAGGTAATTTCCATAGAGAATTAAAATTTAGACTTCGAGACAGGGAATTGTAGTAAAGAATTATAATATAGACTTTGAGACAGGGAATTTCCGTAAAGAATTATAATTTCCAATTTGGAACAGGAAATTTCCGTAAAGAATTACTATTTTACTTGGAACAGGGAATTTTTGACATAAAATGGAGATTTTTGAAAATAATTTTAATTCTGATTCAGAAGAAGGAAATTTAAAAGTAAATCCCTCTTCAAATTCAGAATTATAATTCTTTCCCAAAAATCCTTGTTCCAAATTATAAACCTTTGACATCTTTTAAAATATTTAAAAATCTATTGAAATCTTTAAAAATTGTTCGAAATCTTTTCAATTCTTCCAAATTGACTGAGAAAAATGAAATATTGACTGGGAGAAACCGGGAAATAACTGGGAGTTTAAAATCATTCGTCGGGTAGACACCTTGTAATTTCAAATACCAAGGGCTTCAATTACGTTTTTACAACTTAGAGCGCCTTCAGAGGTTAAAAGTCATCCATAGGATTTCTTTTGTTTTGCCTCAAGAATCTTAATATTAAAAAAATTTAATCTTATGCTTTCCACAGAAATTCTTGAGAAATTCTTGAGAGTCCAGTTTGCAGAAATTCCATTTTTTTTTTCACCTGGGTGTTAAAGTAATAGCAGCTACTTTTAGAAATTGAAATTTTATTTAACGCTACACTCATGTCCCGGAAGTAATCGGAAGTGGGTATATTTTATGTTCAAAAAAAAAAGTATAACACGTACTCTTATGGGACTCGCCTACTTTAGATGCGTTTTTCTGGAACAGCGGGTTTTCAAAGTTCTAACTTCAAAAATGCCCCGGCGACTCGTTCTCCAGCCTAATCTTGGGCTGAAAATGGCGGAAATTTATCTTTGTCCGTCAAAGTTACCCTCGCCTAAACCTTCAATCTGTCTTTATTACCAGACTTTGTCAAGTCTGAATAAACTATACATCTACTCATTAATAGCGATCATGTTATTTAAGCCTTTAAGGCATTATATTTGCGATCCTGCCAGGATAGTCTCAAACTATTTGATTTTTATGAAAATTCAACAAATATTCGAGGACAGACGATGAAGGGCAATAAAGACAGACTTTAGATCTATCCAAGGATGACCCCTTAACCAGAAAAGTTGTATTAAATACCAAAATTAGTTGGAAAAAAGACATTGTCCTACTTAAAACAATATTCAACAAAATCCTGAAAGAAATTCATATAGGCAAGCAATATACCGCTGTAAGGCCTAGAGCGCAGTAGACAGTGCAGTAAGTCTCAGAAGAAGACTCCGTATCGAGTTGAGTCTACGGTCTCAACGAAGAAAGCGAAAAAGAAACATGCAGCACACAGAGTCGAGTCTACATTCTCCGACACTAAGTGAAAAAGAATACGACTGCGTTTTCCATAAAAGGAAATTGTGGGTAAAGGAGAATTAGAAAAAAAGCAATTAGAAAATTTGTACGGAATTACCAGAAGTATAAGCCCACACGGAGTGTCACCATCAAGTTCAATATAATACTCCAGTCATTCAACGGTACTTTGTGGAATACAAGTTTGTGATGATATACAGACAGGTTTTCTAGTATCAACAAGTGCTTTTCACCTAAAAGGTTATTCAAAAGCGTCATCACGCGACTTTTTTTTGTAGGATATGATTATCTGATGACCCACTAATATTTTCAGTATACAATTACTTACAATTACTTAAAACATATTCAAGCGAACTTGAAGACGGACATCCGCTTTTATTCAACTTCTTCAATAATTTTTTAATTTTTCAGAGAAAAAGAAGTATAATAACAAACAGCAAATAACTTAGATATTTAGTTATATACCATGTCATCCTTGAAAAATTATTATTGGAAATTATTGGAAAATATAAATTTTGAAAAACACTAGAATGAAGTGAGTCAAATTATTAGGGCGGAACGAAAATGCTGGAGTTCAAAACTGAAGTACACTTTTTAACGCTTAACATCTTGAACGAAATTCCTCCAGCTTGTTGAAAGAAATGCAGCAATATTGCATGATAACTATGGAAACATTGCCGTGCAATATTCCAGCAATATTGTTGCAATATTAAATGCCCTTCCTCAGTCAATAATGCTTTGCAACATTGATGCAATGTTGCAGCTATGTTTTTCGACAATCTTGCATCATATGTAACTTTTGGTAAAAGTTTTGATAACTTTCTAAGGCCTCCTCACTTTTGAAAGGCTTACCCGGCTTATAACCAAACTCTGTTATTAGAAAACCTTGCCGCCTAAACTCTGTCAGGAAATGAGATCATCTCACCCTCTTCCTCATCCAACATTGCAATATTATTTCGGAACATCAATGCAAGATTGTTGCACAACGTTTTTGCAACATTGCAGCAATATTGCCAAGCAATATTGATTGGGAGAGGACAATCATGCATTGCAGCAACATTGCTGGAATTTTGCACGGGAATGTTTCAAATGTCGTCGTGCAATTTTGTTGCAACATTTTATGCTTAATCAATCGAAGCGCGATTCTGGAATTAAAAATACATCAAGTAATGTGTTTGACATACAGTCAAAGTGTTAAAGGTTTTCCAGATACATGACACTAAGACACTAAGAACATCATTCGCTTCAAGGAGATGTGCGACAACCTCATAACGTCCGAGGAGGAATGCCCACCAATCACTACTGAAGAGGTGAAAAAAGCACTGAGAGGCACCAGATGGTATCAAGAACTTCTGGTGGAAGAAGTTTACTTCTACGCAACCAACATTTGGCCCGGATCTTCACCTCATATTTAAAGTCGGAGATGCCCATTCCGCAGTGGCTGGTGTTAGGACGCACTGTCCTCCTACCGAAGAAAGGCGACTTGTTTGTCCCCAGGAACTAAAGGACAATAACTTATCTGAACACGCTGTATAAGATCTTTACAGCTATCCTGAACGATAGGATTGTTCGGACAATTGGAACTCTGTGAAGAAGGAAAAGGAACCGTAACTCTTTTCGACCCCCAACGTGGATCGAAAAGAGGCATAGCAGGCTGCCGGGAGAACCAGCCAATTGACAGAAGCGTCTGCAAAGACGCTTTAGTCTACAATCTGAATCTGTCGATGGCCTGGATTGATTACCAGAAAGCTTTCGATTCAACCTCCCATCGACTTATGGGAGCTTACGGACCATCTGTCTGTTGGAAACCTTGAAGGTTCATCCACACATAGTGGGATACATGAGCGATTGATGCCCTTTGGAAAACCAGATTTACTATCTCATCTAGAGAACATCCCATGACAACTAACAGCGCCACCTGCCAGAGGGGCGTCTGTCAGGGCGACAGCATGAGACCTCTCCTTTCTTGCATCACACAATTCTGCCACTATCTCTTGCACTACGCAATTCTCATAGGCACCTCTGCGGCGAGACTATCAATCGCGAGCATAAAGTCACTTATACGAGGTGTGACAATTAAGTAATGAGACTGATTTAATTGCCGCGTTTGTGGTAAGCCTGGGGCCCTCAAATT
>JAUMHM010000004.1:5184509-5199335 GCA_032362435.1 Melikaiella ostensackeni
GCAAGTTGCTGATGTATAATGCCCGCTACATCATTATGTCTGTGCGTATACTCTCTCTGAGCCATTACGCGACAACCGCCAATATTGTGCTGGATGGATTCGTTGATATCTCCACATAATCGGCACCTGTCAACCACGTCTTGATGTAACACATGCCTGCGATAGTTTCTGGTGCCGACAACTCTGTCCTGAATCGCTATCACGAATCCCTCCGTTTCCAGAAATAAGACTACCTCAGTACTAGTACTTTCTCTCCTCCTCTTCTTAACCCATTTTCAGAAAAAAATTTATCATTTCCTTTAAAATCATTTTGCGTTTTTTTACCTTCTTCCGCTTTGATTTTATCCTTGCATTTCTTACTAGTATCTTGGCTTTTCTGGTTTTATTTCTATAATCATTTTCTAATCTGTTCCTTTCCTCATCGCTAAGACCTTTAATATTCAACATTCTCGAGTACGCTTGCATTTTCTTGGTGATAGTCACGCGGATTTCATCATTCCATCAAGCATCTCCAACCTTTCTTCCTATCACACACTTCAAATGCACTTCTGAAGATGCTATCCCGTAGTATTATCCATGCACCTTCTACATTTTTATTGTCTAATCCAGTCTTCCAGTTTTCTTTATGATGCCCTAAATATTTGTTCAGCTTTTCACGTTATACCAATTGTACTTCTGGTTTCTATAAATTCTCTATTCTAACTCGCGTCTGCTTCGACTTATGATTAATTCTTCTTCTCCACCCTTGACCTAGACTCATTCTTGAAACTAAAATATAGTGATCCGTTCCGCATTCAGAACCTCTCATAATCCTTGTATCCCTTACAAGCCCTCTCAATCTCTCATCCGCTACAATAAAGTCAATCATACTGCGGCTTTCGGCCCTGCACCAAGTATGCATGTGGATAATTTAATGCCTAAACCGACTATTTGTAATAAACAAGGCTTTTTCTAAGCATAAGCTAATCAATTTATCCCCGTTATTGTTCGTTTTTGAGTCTCCAAAATGACCCAGTACCCAGTCGGCACCTTCGCGTTGCACACCAACCCAGCCGTTCATATCTCGGATTAAAATTATTCTTTCGATAGGATCGTAAGTACCTAAAATATCATTTAACGAGTCCCTGAAGGTATCTTTTACATCTCTACTGTCACCATTAGCTGGAGCGTTGCGCGCTAGAATAAATAGCCTTCTGATTCCCAATTTCATTCCAACCCATAGTAACAATCTAGGGGACACACGTTCATACTTTTTGACATGTTGTTTTCTCTCTCATTCATAATCAGACCGACTCCTTGGCTTCCATATGAATCATTATCCACTCCTGACCAAAGTTCGATGCGGTTTTTTATTTTTGTTAACTCACATCCCTTCTTCTTTGTTTCCGGTACATATAAAATATCTAGCTTCCTTACGCGCATTGTATCCCGAAATTCCTTTTACTTAAGGGAGTACCCTCGGTAATAGAATTACAAATTAGAATCGTTTGATACTTAGATGTCAGTTGTATTAAAATGCACTGAAGCTCTGGTTAAAATTTTGGAACCTTTCAGAGCTTCATAATCGAAAAAGCAATGATTGAAAATAACATGTGATCTTATGAGAAGACGCACTTTTCGTGGTATATAAAAAGATTGGAAATTGAAAAAATTCTGAAATAATTCTGAGATATATAGAATGTTTTCCCAAATTCATATCTGCTTCAAAAAGTATCATTCAGAGCCTATAAGAATAGAAAAAAAAAATTTATACCGTAAATGTATGACTGACGTCAGCGAACTGAGGATATGGCAACATCGCATCCGCTCCACGTGCTCTAGTATAATACGAAGGGTATTACAAGCAGACTGCGACTGCTACATGCGGGCCCGGAGGAGGGCGGAGTAAAAGCGCGACGTTGCCAAACTTATGACTGTGACTCTGTAAGTCAATAACAAGTCGAAGCGTTCTCTCAAGTGACTTGCTACGTACCGAGGGTACTTCCTTAAGAGCACTTACACCTATAGCGTTCCTAACACCGAGGCTACATTATCATTTGTATTATTCATTATCAAAAGTATACACCCAACTACAACTTGATGCGATAAATTTATTTCATAAGTAAAAAATCATGTCCAAATCAAGCAGCTAAATTTTCATAGGGTGAAGTGTTCATTCATAATGTCATTTCCACCAAACTTCGCTCATGCAAAAGAAAGTATGAAAACCAAGCGAGAACCAAAAGAGTTATGAGCGGTTTGTGTTGCAGACTGAGGAGGGCACCAGTCTCCTGCAGTTTGGCATCTAAGATAGGAAAAGATCATTCATTTCTGTTACAAATTTCCAAGCCGTTTCATAATTCCGTAAACTTTCCACACATTTTCAAAAAGCCTGCACAAATTTACAAAACTCTTCATAAATTTCTCAAAGTTTCCATAACTTTCCAAAAAAATTCAAAATTTCCGAAAGTTTTCGTACATTTCCATAACGCGTGGAAGAAACTGAGAGAATTTTTCAATGTATTTTTTAGAAAAGCGACCTGTCTCGCGCCACAGTTCGTTCGCAACTCTTTTCGAGAGAACTCTTGAGATGAAATTTGAAACTCCCACAAGGCCCGTTTTTGTCTAACCGACGAAACTTTTTAAAAATTTGCTGCGTCAATTTGGAAAACCTGTCCTTTCTCAAAACTGAGGCTTTTAAATAATGTATTTTTAACAGAAGATAAAATACTACAAATGAAATACTCATCGTGAATTGTGTTGTCATTATTATATTGAAAAAACACTGAAAAATATTGAGAAATTTATGTTGCAGAGGATAAAATACTGCAAAGAAAATACTCATCGTGAATTGTGATGTCAATAGGAACATTGCCCACTACACGTAAAGAGTATTTAAGAACACTGGAAAATATTGAAAAATAAGCGCGTGGAAGAAGCGGACAGAATTTTTAAAAAAATCATTTTAAAACATTTTCAAATGTATTTTTTAGAAACACGACCTGTCTCGTGCCACGGATCATAAAATTAAATTAAAAATAAATAAATAAACAATTTCGAAACAAACAAAAATTGGCATTTTTCGATAAGGGCTCAGACAATAATTTTAAACCTGGTCTGAAATCTTTTATGGGGTTCAAAACAACCACAGTCAACCAGAAAATCCCATATGCAAGCACCTTTCAATTAAATTTAGTTCAGCTCCACCATAATGGCAGAAAATTTTTTAAAAATTCCTTTTTTTTGACAGCATCGCAACATATTATTATTAAAAGAAGAAACGTTGTGTTGAGTAGCGCTAAGTGCATATAAATTTGTACTGAAAAATATTGGAATGATTTCATTAGATTGACCCTTTTCAACAAAAAATCAAAAATCAAAAGTGAAGAAAAAATTTTTCATATAAAAAAATGATATTAGATTGAAACTTTAAGAAACTTTAAAAACTAAATGCACAACACAAAACTCTTGTTCATTTGAAATTTAGGAATTTGGGATTTTTTGTCTTGGTTTTTTACCATTTTCTCAAAAATTGTTGTTTTGATGACATTTTTTTAATAGTTCTAGATATAATTTCTACTTCAGAAAAGGCGATACGAGGCGCAATTTGCTCGAATAATTCAATATGTAGTTCCTCTTCACTTCTCGAGAATTTCCAAGGAGTTGGACGATTTGTCGAATGAAATAAGTTGGATCAATTGGTAGTTCGAGACTTGACAGATTTGTCAGTTACAAGTTCCCTTTCTTGAAAAGCTATTGTGCAGTTTCAACCAATGAGCACGTTGCATTTAGAACCGTTATCTAATTTTCCTCGGGACCACGCGGAAGGTCAGTGAGGGTCTACGATCAGTTTTCGCTTAACTCAGTAACCGCACAGTTAAGTGCCTCTGATACTAAGAAGAGGTTAGCGCCTGTCTCCCTAACTTCAGTACCTTCCATCCATTGTCAACTGAAACTTTCGTGAAACTCAAACATGTACTACTACTACTTCCATACGAAACTACAAATGGCATCGACAAGATTCTGTTTGCTCGCTAAATTGCCTCAGCACTTCGATCTTGTAAATCCGTCGAAGGATCATTTCGGAAATCAAAGAGCGCTCGTATAAACAAGTTTATTTAGCTTTTCCTGTGCAATGAAATAATTAGCTCACGCGAATTCCGATCTGTATTTTCTCCTGCGAATCGTTACTTCCACTTAAAGAAGGATCACATCATTTACATTTCAAATTTCAATTCCAGGTTTATCCTTTCTTTCTCCGTATGAAAAAGGTCACCTTCTTTAATTTTTAGGTGTTTTAATATTTGTATCTCTTTAAAGAATTTGGTGTAGAAGAAACATTGTTTGACAAGAGTGAAAGAAATTTGCTGAGATAGTTTGTTCATGTTGAGAGAATGAATGAAGAACGTTTAATGAATCAAGTATATTTAGAAGTGAGTGGTAGCGTACCCAGAAGTAGACCGAAGAAAGAATGGTTGGAATGCGTGAATGAGACTAAAGCGAAGAGATATAGAAATAAAGGAGCTTGTATGAAAACATGTATTGATGTAAAGGAAGCAAAAGAAGTATGCAAGGATAGGGATGTGTAGAAGGCAATTATTTATAAGAATAGGAGTGACGCCTAAAACCAAAGATTAGAGAAGTTAGAGAAAAATAGAAATCGGTTTTAAATGTAGCCAAGTCAAGGGTTTTAGTTTTTGAGCGGAAACAAAATAGGAAGAAAAGGAAAATGGTTTGGAAGTGAAGGGGGCAAAGGATTGAGGAAGAAAAGGAATTTACGTACCTAGGATTTTTATTTTTTTAAATCTGCCAGCTGTGCAGGCACATTCTCATCGCTCGCAAGTCTGAGCGCGCCCAGGGCGCGCGTTATATGAATCTCGCGCTTCGCGCTCGAGAATGTTATCTAGCTCTCATCTTGCACTCGGCCTTTGTACCCCTCCCCCACGTCTGTAAAAAGACCTTTCAAAATTAAAGGTCAAATCACTGACATCTGTAATCTGGTAATTGTTCTTGATAAATATACTACAAGGACAAAAATCGAAACCTTTAGGTTACATAATTTCGATTTATTTTGACAAAATTTCATTCAAAGCTTGAAATTGTTATAAGCGTGTATTACATTTTTCATTTAAACACAAAATGAACCCCCTTCCGACTGTTTCCGAGACATAAAAATTAAAATTAGTTGGCTCAGTTCTGACTTACAAGAGGAAGGCCTCTTCTGCGACATTGACTTTTTGATGAAACTATCATCAATCGATAGTACGTCAAAAATAATTAGACAAGTGTCCCGGCTTCTTTGTAAGTAGGCTCTTGTTTAAGAATTATGAGCGTTCGAAAATCACGTGATTTTCAAACGCTCAGCAAAAAGTCAATTTCGCAGAGGAGGCCTTCCCCTTGTTAGTAGAATAAGAGGTACTGGCCCAGTACCGTTCACACTAGGGGGGAGGGGGCCTGCGCGCTTCGCGCGCCAGCCCTTCATCTTTTTATTAAATTATATTTGAGTAATTTCAATACCTTGAAAAAATTATTATAAGTCTTTAGAGAGGGTCTTGATTTTCGAAACAGCGCTAGAGAGATTTTTCTAATTCAACCCTATTTTTTGATGATGTTGAACACTGTAGTATGAATAGCATCAACGATTAGGACAACCTTGTAAATTAAACATTGATATTTCATACAATAATTCACAGTTATCTCCAAATAACTATGTATTTAATATTTAAAGAATCACTTCTATTCCAACGTCTTTTAAATTACTCACAAAGTAAGAATTTTGAAGTTATTAAATAAAAAGACTTCTAAAAATGTTTGCAAAGGACTGGAAAGGAGAAGGCGATCAGTAATACATGCCAATCAAAAGGAAAGTTGAAGACTAAAGACTTTTTTCTATTTATTTATTTTATTTACTTTTACTTATTAAAATAAAATTCTCACTTATTTATCTCAGACTTAGGTCGGCTGCACGGGAGAACCTGAGGGCTTGGGTGATAGAGGGTACGAAGAGTTTAGGACAATTTCTGATACAGCGGCGGTACACAAAAAGTAGTATCTCAATTGCTATTAGGAAATGGTTGTATCTGAGTATGTTGGTAAGAAGGTGAAGTTTGGGAATACCGCTCTAAATGGTGGTAATCTAGGGATTCTACTCTAAAAGGTGGCATGTGGGGATTTCGCTCTAAAAGATGGTATCTGAGGATTCCACTCTGAAAGGTAGCATTTGGGGATTCCACTCTGAGAGGTGGTATCTAAGGATTCCACTCTAATTACATTAAATGGATCGAAATGGAATAAAGTAAAATTGATGAAAAAGCAGAGGACAATATGCGAGGATGGATAGAGAGGCTCTAGAGGCCCTCGTGGGAGACTCTGGAGGCTCTTGTAGGAGGCTTTAGAGGCTTTCGTGGGAGGCTGTAGAAGCCCTCTTGGAAGGCTCTGGAGTCCCTCGTGGCAATCGCTGGAGGCTGTCGTAGGAGGCTTTGGAGGACCTCGTGAGAGGCTCTGGAGGCTCTTATAGGAGGCTTCAGAGGCTTTCGTAGGAGGCTGTGGAAGCCCTCTTGGAAGGCTCTGGAGTCCCTCGTGGCAATCGCTGGAGGCTATCGTATGAGGCTTTGGAGGTCCTTGTTGGAGGCTCTGGAGGCTCTCGTGGAAGGTTCTGGAGGCCCTCGTAAGAGGCTCTGGAGGATAGCTCAGGAGGATCTCTTTAGGTCAGGGCTAATACAGGGCTGGGCCAGTTCTGGGTTCTGAATTCCCGAGGCGGCAACGGCGGCGGCGTTGGCGATATCTTTTTATAATAAAGAAAGATGATTCTTGAGAAAAATAGCAAAATACTAAGGATGTGAATCACAGGGTATGTAAATTATGAAAATGAAAATAAATTGAAGATTGCCGTATTCTGCGTTACTGTCCTCTCCAGAAGTGAAATGAGTTCTATCGCAGAAGAAGCAAGGCAAGAGAGAAATATTCAGTTCACGCTCCGATTACTTCCTGTTCTGTCGAATTGCACTTCATCAGAGCTATCTCAGCTCGTTACTTTTGTCGCCAACTCGTTAAAGTTACACATGCATTACACTAATACCATGATGATACACGAGAAACTTATGGAATGACTTTTTAAATTGGTTTTGAAATCTTTTTTGCGCGAAAGGATAGATGTTTAAATTTTTGTTTCGTCGCTCAATGTTCTATTCCACGAATATGTTTGGCTGACAAAATGAAAATTTTATTTTTTCACTACTTCTGCTGTAGAAACAGAACCTTAAAATTTCCGTTTGACTGCCCTTAAAATATCAATATAATAAGTTGGTAATTTTTAAAGATTGTGACTCACTAATGTCACTGAAAGACCTACAGAAGGGAAGTTCATTATCAAACTATTGCCGTCATCAAGACACTCTGAAATTAAAATGTTATCTTAAAAGCAATAAATTCGTTTCTGATAAATGAAAAGATGTTTTTGAAAATCTTATAGAAAATCAATAGTACTTGTTAGTCTAAACTTTTTTTTAAAACCATATCTAAAAATTAACAAAAAAAATTCGATCTAACCTATTGCATATCTATCAAAATTTCCTCAGTGTAAATAATGTTTACAGAAAACTTATAGATGAAATTGAATTTTAAAAACAAAATAAAATTTTTACAATTTTTTATATATTTGAGGGTATATACGTAATGATGTCCGTTGAATGTACTAACGTACTCTTGAATTCGGCTCAATTTTGTATAATCCTCATTTATTTAAATTCAGTGTTAAATTACCTTGAATTTATGAAAATTAATTTGAATTTTTCGGATAAGACTGAATGCACCTTGGATTCCTTTGAATACGATTTGTCATTGCTAAATTTAGTTGAATTAAGTTTAATTTTTCTTAATTCCCAAGAAATCCACAAATTTTGTCGAATGCCATAGAACTGAATTGTATGCAGCCTGAAATTATTTTTATTATCGTAAAATTCTACGGATTGCAGATGAGTTTCATTGAATAGAGAATTTGCATGTGTCATGAATACGGAAAGAAATTATTACATCTTGCAGAGGATATTAAACTGAATTTATTTTCATATTTATATTTTATATATATATATATATAATATATATATGTATATATATATATATTTTATTTATTTATATTTTTACTTAGTGTTAACATTTATTGACATTTAAAATGTCAAAGATTTGAAGTACATTATGGAAGGAGATTATTCCTAAGCGGATTTGGGAAATCTTCAATCACTTGAAGCCTTAAATAATTTTCCATGTGTTTTGGAAGCTTAAGTTCAAGTATCTATTTATAACAACAAAAAATAAAAAAGTAGAGTCATATTAACATGATTTATTCTGGTTCAAACTCACCAAATTCCAAAAAATAATAAATTATCCGTACATGCTTCACTTTTTTGTGCGCTGCGTATAATGGACGTCATCATAATGGCCACTCATTTAAATGTATTATTCCAAATCGGCATCTTCAGCCAATTTGAAATAAACCATAAGTACTTTAAATTATAAAATAAGCACTTTCATCAAATTTTTAGATCATAAACTTTTCAATAAAACGCTAAAAACTTGCATGCAAATTCTCTATTTAGTGAAATGGCTCTCTTAAATCCAATTGAATAGGTGAATACTGTTTAATTACTTATTCTTCCCAATTTAATTTATTTTCATCCACTTTCAATGTTTTGATATCCGCTTGAATTTAATGGAATTTACTTGCAATTAGTTGACTTTACTTACATATCTACACTAGAACCTCGATTTAGCTCGAGTCTGGAGTATTGCACACTTTGACATTTAGACTCTTCCAAGAATTTCTACGATGTAAACAGTCAGGGGGAACTGCGTAACTCGGCTAAGCTCGGCGCCTCTGTCTCTCTCGGCCCCTCGAACCCCGTATCAACGAATACAAGGCGGAGGGAATCCTCTCTCTCGCCGTCTTCGACCCCTCGCCCACGAGTGCTAGCTCGCAGACATTCTAGGAAGGCAGTAAGTCGAGGGGAAGTATGTCGAGGTCCCAGTTTAGTCGATTAAGTAGGCCAAACTCACACTGAAGTTCCTTTATTATCGTTTGATTCCGTATATTTTTCTTGAGTTCTATTAAATACCATTAAATAAATTTCGATCGAATTTAGTGGAATTCAGTTAAAATCAAGCGTACATGCGAGTAAACCAAATATCGTATACCAAATTTTAGCTAAATTGTAGCCAATTCATTTCAAATTCAACTAGAATGTAATTGAATTAAATTTTAGTTTATTAATTTAGTTAATTTTTCTACAATTATCTTGGATCCACTTAAGTGATCTAGAATAAAGTTTACTTCACCTTGAATTTAGTTGATTTGCGAAGATTTAAATTGACTTCAAGTAAATTTAGTTATAAATATTCACTGCACCGCACACCAAGATAACAGGGGATCGATTATGATTCTACTCTCTCAAAATTGCACATTTTAGATTTAACATTCTACAAATTTTTTTTCATTTATTCACAGTTATTTATTTTGCTCTGAGCAAAATTGAGAAAAAGTAGTTGTGGAATGTTAAATCTTAAATTTGGTATAGGGTAATGGAACCAATTACCGAGGAGATACCATTTGTCAAAAAAACAGTTGATTTCTTCTAACCTAAAACTTAAATATGTTTTTTTTTCGTAAAAGTCATTCATTCAGTATCAGTTAAGCTTCTGAATCATAACAATTAAACGAAGGCAGCGGTGGACTGACCTGGGCTTCAGGGTGGGATTCTACCCGCGCCCCCTTTGGTGCGGCGCCCCTTAGGGTACTTAATTCAAAAAATGTGCTTCGAAATTTAGTTGAAAATTAACTGAACATGAAATGTCATTGATAAATAACAGGAAAATAAAGAAATTGCCTTTTTATTATCTTTTATTAATCAATTTTCGTGTATTGAGACCCTATTACCACCCGCACCCCAGACACCCAGTCCGCCGCTGAGTGAAGGTGCAAAAATAGTGAAAATAGAAAGAATTTTATCTTCGACCTCGGACAAAAGATCCCCTCGACGATTGTTTCCTTTATCCCATAAGACAACAGAATCATAATCGACTCCCTGTTTTGTTGAAATAACAAAAACGGTTTGATGGATAATATGTGCAACTAAATTTTTCGATTTTCCCAAAAAAATTTTTGCTATTTCAACAAAAGTTTTGTCGCACGTTTCAAAAACTGATATGCTAAACTCTGACCATGAAAAAATCTTTAGAATACAAATTACACAAGATTTATTTTTTTGAAAGAGATAATTTAATTTTCAATCGATTGATACCTTGATGCTTGATCTTTGTCTCTATAATTATCGTAAGTCAAGGAAAACGAGGTACTACAATATCAGTTATCTGCGCTGCTAAAGTAAATTTCTTCCGACAAGTGGTCTTAAAAAGTGTATCGAGTCACCGGAATGTTATACACAGAAGTACCTCGATTCTGAAAAAAATATGATTATAAATATCTCATAATTAATAAAGCAGAGCCGTGAGTAGTAAAATATATGTATATTATCCACTTACATCTCATATGCAAGCATCACGCATTTGACCAATTAATTCCGATAGTACTTAAAGATTTTATGTCTGTACACTCCACCTAGTGATGCATTCGAGCGAGTCAAGACAAGAAAACATCAAAATCAAGCATTCATCTCGTATTTCAAGAACATATATCGACCTTATCTTATTATGAACCAAGAATCTTGAAAAAATCATTAGAAGGACGATACTGTATGTGTTACCATGATTATCAAAACCGAGCTTCATCTTTTTTTCATGCGCGCTCTATGGTTTAGTCGACTCCCTCTTACCTCATGATGTTAAAGCAAGACTTGTAAGAAATAAGATTTGTCTATTCAAGAATCTTGGATTAAAAATGTTTTCGAAATTTTGAGCGATATGAAGCAAGATCAAGATATCTTGTCTTAAAGTGCATCACTAATTCCACCTGAAAGTTATGCAAACTTTTATAATTATTTATAAAATCCAGGAAAATATGCTCATTGTTAATTGTGACCAATTTGGAGAGAGAATCCGAAGCAACATTTCGAAAAAATAGTTCGAGTTAGAATTAAATATTTATTTAACATTATATTTTTTTGTATTCTTATGTTTTTGCTGACGATATAGACAAAACTTGTAAGCTGAAGTAACTATTGCTAAATGAACAAATTTTACCAGAATCATTTTTTTAACTATACACTTATATAATTATATTTCTCTTTCAAACTTCTAAAAATGTTTATAAATCATTGTGGATTATTTTTGAGATTGACTGTAGATGCATGTATAAAGTGCGATCTTAAAGGAAACCAGGCATTAGGGTGCGTCCGAAAAAATGTAAAAAAAAATTCAGGTGCTCAAATACAAAAGTTTGACATTTTTTAAAGCTCCAAAGTTGTATCAAGCTTTGAAAACTTGCTCTTTCGCATCATATCCTTTAGAATTTTATGTTTGGCAAAATTAAACTTGTAATTAGGCATTTTAAGAATAATAATATCTTAAAGTTTGAAAGTTTTGAATCTATAATATAATGTAAACGTAAAAAATCTTTTTTTAACTCATAATAGTTCAAAATATATAGGAACATTGATAGTATTTAATAGGTAGGTTCTACACTTCAAGTCACAGAATCTCTCAACGATGAAATATGCTATCTTTCAGAGTAAATTAAGCGACTTATATTTTTGCAATTTAAGAAAAGAAATTTCCCCGATTGTACGAGTATTTGAATTTCGAAGTCTCATTAAAAAAACACACATTTTTTTTTAAACTTCTAAAGTTTTTGAATTAATTCAAAAATTCCAATTTTCTTTTTGGATTTTGATGAATTTTACTGTCCTCTTTCAAAATCCGTCAAATAATCTAAAAAATATCCAAAATTGACAAAATGGCGACTATTTGTTTGAAAATATAAAAAGTCGATTTTAACCAAAAACCCACACTTATATTTTTTGTCAATTTTTAAAATGAATTTGATCTTTTATAAGGGAGGCATCCTGTGAGTTTTATGTGGGCCTAATAACTTCGTGGACAGGAGAATTTTTTTTTTCATAAAATCGAATTATCGCATTTTCTTCGGAAAAAGCGTAAGATACGAAAAATTGTTAACATGAAAGTTTTCAGGTCTAAGAAATTCCACAAAAGATACCTCTTACTCTTCTATGATATCTTATTTCGTTTACGAAAAAAAAATTTCCAATTATAATTTTAGGAAAAAAAAATCTCTCAGTCTTAAAAATGGTTAGCCCACATACAAGTGTACTAATTTACTCTAGAAAACAAATATTTCTTCGTTAAGACATTCTGTGACTTGAAATGTAACACCTGCCTGACTTGAAGTGGATTCGATCATTACATATTTAAAATTTTCTATAAAATAATTTATATTGAAAGACGGAAATAGTTTGTACTTTTTTCACTATTCTGTACTAGTAATATTAAATTTTAAAAAACTAATATTTGAAAGAAAATATTGTTTTGGAACATTCCCCACCTCAAAAGTAATGACCTTTTTTTTGGTCACACCACTTACAAAGAAGGGCAATACCTCGAATATTGAAGATAAAATATGCCTGAAGAGACTATTAAAATCCAGCATATGTTGTCGGAATGCAATAATCGACATACAAAAAATCCCGTTGGCAAAAAAATTGCCCGACTAAAAAATTTAATTCCGGAAAAATATGCCGGAAGAGATAATTAAAATCCAGGAAAATATGCCAGGAGAGAAATCTGAAATCCGGCAATATATGCCGGAACAGAAAATTAAATTCGGCATAATTTTCCGAAAGATAATACTTGACCTATCTTTAATTGTGATTATTTCATGATCACTGTCCTTCCTCATAGAGGATTCTTTGTCATAAAGAAATGATTCTTTGACAAGAATCGGGCCGATCTATTTTCTGAAATCATAAAAAAAAGGCTGCTACGATAAACTTCTTTATTGAATGAGAACGCAATAGCTAAAGATAATAATCCATTCAGTTCTCATTTAGTTATAAAATTTACATTGGGTAAATAATTCTTTGAAAAAATTCTTGAGTCAGGGGGATTAAAGGGTTTTTTTTGAGCCTGAGGAGCTAGAAAAAGCAATTTTGGGTTTTAAAGGAGCCTGAGGGGGTATAAAAGGGGATTTTCTATTACAAAAGAAGTATGAGAGGATGGAAAAAAGGATTTTGGATTGTAAGGAGTCTAAGGGGATGGAAGAGGCGATTTTGCCTGCGTTTGTTAATTATTTATTGTTTATTTTTCGTCAGTCATGGAAGAATATTATATAGTTCAGTAGATTCATTTCATCAAAACGAATAAATTTTATACTAAAGATATTCGTGTATTTCAAAAATTGAGAAGTTGTTTATCCTTTAAACGTTAAACAAGTTGGCAGATCTGTATATATCATAATTTCATTTTGTCATATAGGCCCGTTAAATACATCAAACGATTTGTTTCATTATAACGAATAAACGTAGTACATACAATATTGTCATATTCCCAAAATTAAGAAAGTCTTTCTCTCACAAACGTTAAAAAAATTTACAAATCTGTAGATATCATAACTTCGTTTGGTCATAGAGTGCTTCTCAAATACATCAATCGATTCATGTTGTCAGAATGAACAAATATGGCCCCCGTGTGTGAAAAAATTCGCTTTACAGATCCTGATATTACTGCCACTACTGTGATGAACATTCTTAAAATTTAAAATTTTTCAAATTCGGCTCTTACCCTAATAAATAATGGGCATTATTTGGAACTACAATCCCTCCAAATTTTATGACCCTAGCTCTTTTTATTTTTAAGTTATCATAAAAAGAGTATTATTAATACGCGCACACCCGGACATTTTTTAATAACCTCATTTTTTTACTCCTGAGGTCGAATTATGTCAAGATATGTCAGAAAATGAAGTTCGGAAATTTTCATCGTTACGAAACTTTCTCTATGAGGGAGCAGCAAAAGTAAACAAAATTCTGCGAAAATAAATAGAAGCTAATGCACCATCATTAATAGTTTCTGAATGTGGTGTGGGAACTAATTCAATTCGATCCAGTACCGAATCGGAAAAATTTGTTCCGACCCAGCGAGTGTTCAAATTTCAAATTTTCCGAAAACAATCCAAATTTAGATTGAGTCGATTATTTTAACCGACAGCCTTCGCTGGGTGTAATGGAAAATTTAATCAAAAGTAAATTCTCAGTATGTAAATAAAGGGTATCTTAATGCTTCGTTGGAATATTTGAAAGTCTTAGGTTGTGTCAGGAAATGGAAGATACGTGAATGTTCATTTAATATGAATGTAACCGCTCCTCCAAAAAGTGACATTTTATTATATTCGAACGATTCCGAACATGATAAACAAAACTATTGCAATGAATAAGATTCAAACCTATATTAAAATTGCTTTTATTTTATCAGTTGAATAAAAGTATTAGTTGATTTTTTTTTAATTTCATATAATTTTCTACCTAATTATTGATGAGTATATTATTGAATATAACATTTCAAATTCTGAAAACTATACAAGTATAAGAAAAAGTATAAGTAAAATTCCTTTTTCAAAAATTGGTTGAAGTTGTGGTTGTTGAGTTATAAAATAATTGAGCTGGACCAATCAGGAGTGCAGTACAAGCAGTCGTGCATACGCAGGCGGTGTTCCAACTCTGTGTAAGGTTGTGAAGAAGATGTTTTTTTGAGTTGGCATAAGGGTCTAGAATTTTTTTCATATATTCTATTTTACATATATATATAATTTAAAAAATTGGTCAAACAACCACCGCAGGGTCCCCCTAGGAGCGACTGCCATCCATGAAAATGACACCGGCTCCCAGT
>JAUMHM010000004.1:5199435-5215056 GCA_032362435.1 Melikaiella ostensackeni
CCTTTCACTTTAAATCGCTCTCCCCGAAAAAATAGTTTTGTGTCGTTAGCCCGATTCTCTCGTTCCACATCACAATTCTAAAATAAAAATAAAATGTATGAACTTTCAAATTAAATTATTTCTTTCCAATAGATGAAAACCGTAATCCACAAACAGAATGTATGCGAAAAAGTTAAAGAAAATATTAATATGTATCATGAAATAGGAGGTAAAAAACATGCCAAATAATAAGCCGTACATCGGAGGTTCTCCCTTTCCAGGAAAAATGAGATAACTTTCAAAGAGGATACCTTTTCAATTCCGTCAACAATTAGAATTATTTTTATGAATTTCTAAGCCGTGTTTCGCGGCCAATAAAAAAATGTATGGGCAATAATATACCCATCTTGGGGTTTATAGCATGAAGAACGCGCAAGACGCACGGCCCTCTAGTAATATTATAATAGTATACTGTGTGAGAAATAAGAGAGGTCGGTAGTTCCAGATGAGTGTGGAGTTTGCAGCACAAGCCAAAGGTAAGTTGTGAGCGAGTTGTAGGCTAGTCGGAAATAAGCCGACGACGAGTACTGAAAATTCCACAAAAATGCCTCCTTTCTGCGCCTATTACACAAGATATTTTTTAATAAATGCAGGGGTTTCTCGATTTGGGAAACAATAAAAACAAACTTTTCGGAATTCTCGAAAAAATTTGGAAACTGATGGTAAAGTCACCATAAATCACGGAAAATTTCCAGAAATTTCGAAAAATTTTATATACCATAAATTCCGGTAAATTTCTGGTAATTTTATAAACTATTGTAAATTTGTAGAAACTTAAGATATCCAAAAATTTTTTTGATTTGAAAAATTTTCGGTAATTTGTGATAATTTATCATTAATCTATGGCAACTTATCGTTTCGGGCTGGTCCAGTGGTCCACTCACTATATTATTCTTCACTAATATCTTACCTTCGGTTTGTTGTTCGTTTCTAAAATCCGTTGACTTTCTACATACATATGCATTTGCTTCTGTCAGTCTGTAATGCAAAATATTTAGAAAATCAGCAGATTTCGGAAGCAGACAAAAAACCGGATGTAAGGCATTAGTAAGGAATACTGTACATGCAATCAATCTGTCAAGTGTCAACGCGAACAGATGATCATATCTATGATCATCTCTGTTGGCTTTTCTTTCTGCACGCTGTGTTGTTCTAGAAATTAATTTTGGATCGAAAAGCGTAGGCGCAGCGGTTAAAAAAGTGATCTTACTTGAAGTGCACATGCGCAGCAGTTACAAAGCTTTCTTAAAGATCGAAATGAAATCTACTTTCTTATAAAAATTTTTGGTGTACTGAAAGAGGAACACATATTAGTTCACAAATCAAAACTAGACTTGGAGACTACACGCTTTTCCGGCTCATTAGAGGCAAATGTACAATAAGTGTGCAAACAAAAAAGAAAAAAGAGGGAGAAAAAGGAACTGAGTCAACTGAAACCAATCTCACACTCTTTCTTTTTCCCGTCTTTCTTATACTACTGGGGACCAACATGTTTCGAAGCCAATTTAGACTTCCTCATCAGGGGTAATTTATAGGAAAACTAGAGTAATAAATAATGAAAAAAATTTCAAAAAATAACTGGAACAAAAATAAAATTTCTTATCAAATGTTGCTTGGTCAATCTTTACAGTTTCTTATTGAAACGAAAAAGCTTGAATACCAAATAAATGTTTCTCTCTTATGAAAATTTTTATCACATATTATCTTGTTAATATTAAATATCTTTCTTGGAAAACACCACAAATCTCGCATTTTATCAATAATTTCCTCTGTATTGCATCCAATTCAAGTAATTACTAATTGACTAAAATTCTATGATACTTTTCAACATGATAATCCAACGTTTTGTGAAAAATTCACCACAACACTAAGGGAGTAAATATTTCATTTCCAAAATACTTCAATTTCATTTCAAACTGTAAAAATTGTATTGATTTTGTTTCTTTTTGAAACACAGATACCGTAATCTACTTTTTAAATTCACATTTTAATTTGTTTGAAAAATAATCTGCACTGTGAGAATTCTTTTCAATTTTGACACGGAAAGAAAGTTCAGGAAAACGAAGCGTCGCAATCAATAGTTGTCCGTCAAGTGACATTGACTGTGCAAATATCTCGAATTTGAGAAATTCATTTCAAAAATCACTTGTGTGCGAGACTAGCCAGTCGCTTCTTCGAGAACTAACCCAAACCTTCGTAAAAAACATATGCTTGGAGAGTGTTAATAGATTTCAGAAAACTGTACAGAAAGTCTTAGTCCCAAATATCAAGATTCAGAAATTTATCCAAAAACACAAAATTAAGATAGCAAGATATTTATACCCTCAATTATAAAAAAAAAACAATTTTATTGTATTTAATTATTATACCTCAAATTATGTACATTCTTCCGGCAACCCTATTATATTTATAATAGGTGCCAGGATGATATTTTAATTATACTCACAGTATACTTAGAAAAAATAAATGTGTCATAGACCGAAAGTATATTAAATATATTTGAAATTAATAACATCTGTAAAAAATCTTGAAATAAAAAAAAATGCAAATAGAGTACTCAATGGTACATAATAACATAATGCACATATTGTTAATATGGCATCTTCCTCAGAATACCATTTTTTGTAGGCAACGTGGGTATCATTTCTTTTACCTGAATGTATGTAAAACCTTTTGGCAACCTTATTTAAGATAAGTACCAGGTTAACATTTTAATTAGTTGCAAGATTGAAAAACCTGAGAAAATTATTACAAAACTTATCATATGTACACAGAAGATAGAAAATGAACGAAAGAGATCATAGTGCCAAAATCAAATTTTGTGGGTTTATTTAGAACCAATTTACATAACTGTTTCTAATGAGCCTCTTACACATATTTTTAGAAACACATTTTCCCGTTTTCAAAGACTTTTTTTGTGATATACTATTACACGAAATGATTCTGTCAGAGATTATGTTTTTTAAAAATTTTTCCTTCAACAAACAGAAACATTAAGCCATAGACCTTGGTTCCGTTCGGTAAAGGTTCACTTCTTGGTTGACTCTGCCAATGTATTCAGATTATTCTATTTTTCAGAAAAGGAAAAGGTAATAATCCAAACCAATAACATATTTCTACAAAATTACCAACTTTTTCAAGTTTTTAAACTACACTTAAGTAAAATAAATATCTTAGTAGTAATTTTTCAGAAATGTGTTATTTGTTTGGACTATTACCTTCTTCTTATTTGAAAAATGGAATAATCTGAATAGATTGGTTCTGAATCGAATTTTATGCCCGCTTGACCGGGCGTAATGTGTTTGAAAGGATGAAGTAGATACGCGCGACCCGTACCTGCTTCTCATTCATGGCAAGTTTAATTTTTCCTGTAATTATTTTATCGTTTCCCTGGCGTTTTTCCTGTGGTCACGGAAAAATTATAGGAAAAAAATGACACGCCTGACATTATTTTCCTGTCGAAGGGGGAATTTAGGCACACTTGGTAAGGTTGGATTCTCTATACATGGAAATGTCCGAAAAGGATGTACATATGAGTAATCAAATAAAATGAAAAATATAAATCTATAGGTTCGTGGACTGCATATATATCAAATGTAATTTATTTATGAAATCAAATACCATGATTTTTTCATATTTCTCATTCATGTCTGTTAAGCCGAAATTCAAGTCAAGTAAGGGCAACTACATAGAAGAAGAGTGTAGTTTTTGTTACGGCTTATTTTTGTCACACCTTAATTTCAACTTTTTTTTTTACTCAAAGCTAAATTCGAGCACATTTTTTTTCTTAAAGAAAAAGACCGCAAGCCTATTTTCTGGCTTGAAACAAGACCAATTTTCTTCATTCAGAACTCTGTTTTTTCCTGCGCGTGAATAATTTTACACCGCGGCTAAATCTATCAAAATTTATTTCATTCAGTTGAACGGTCGGTCGCTGACACCTGTCCTTCGACTCCTCACACTGACCCTTGACCTATCACCAGTAAACCCCTGACACAAATTTTTCATTTTTTAAACATTAGTAGTTGTTATTGGAATGCAAAGTATCTTGGAACAAAGTTCAAAGCTAAAATTAGTTCCAGAACACGTCGGCCAGCGCCCTCAACGCTATAAAAATGTCTTTTTTCAAGCATAATTGAAGCATATCAGGCATAAAAATAATGTCACATGTCGATTTAGTGAAGTGGGGATTAAGACAAATGGTGATTCTTGGAAAGGAACATTAGGTTATTTGGCTTTTCCGACGATTAAAAATGATCTAAAATGATAATTTGGACAAATGCAAACAATGTCCATTGGTATTTCGGAAAAATTTAAATCATGCCAAATAGTAATTCGGAAATAGTACTTTGCGATAAAAAGTGTGAAAATCGGACTTTTGACGAAGGCTGTGAAGTTGGCAGTACGCACCGGAAGCGAGTACCACATGAATCATGAGCCGTAGGCGAGTGCTGCTAATGGCAAATCTTAAGTGAAAATGATGTCGAATGATGATTCGGAGAAAAAATAGGATAAATAAACATCAAACGTATTCTCAATGATTATTCAGCATAATAAAAATTAGGACTTATGGTAATTCAGAAAAATAAAAATTAGATCATAAGTTAATTCGGAAATGTAGAAATAAGGGTAAACCGATGTTCGAGCAAATGATATTTGATAAAATAGACATTAGGAAAAGTATAATTAAGAGAATATTCATACGCCTCAGCCTAAGAAACTCTTTTTTCCCAGTGAAAAGAAAAACTTAAGGTGCTTACATCATACTTTCAGCGAAACTTGTCTCCATGCCTTAACATGCTAACATCATAAATTTAGCTCACTATTGCGCTTAGAACAAAATCTTATTCATACTGATGAGGGCGCTTACCAACCTTTTTTTAAACTGATTTTAAATTTAGACCTTATTTCCAGGAAACTTTGCGTACCGAAATGTCGGTACTAATAGCCGGATTTTTTCAGTACGATTGGAATGAAACCTTTGAGAAAAATGGTGCCCTCTTGTTTTTTAGGCCGCTGAATTCGAACAAAGTGTTTGTTATACTCCATCAGGTCACCGTTCATCCCTAACCTCAAAAAATAACTTCAGAACACTGAAATAATCAATTTTAGATTTGAGGCATAAGCCTCCATTATTTTTTTCTAAGGTACGTGCTCTTTTATTCTCAAAGATCTATGAAGAAGCTTTCTATTGCGTTCTATGCTCTTTTCAACATGCTGTCTTCTCAACGTCCAACAAAAATCAGCCATCATATTTGTATTTCATCTTCGTTGATATCAGCGTTCCAGGGCAGCTTCAGATTCATCAAACACCCCATTTTACCAAAGTTTTTTCACCATATCAGCTACTATTATTTTAAATGTCCCTACCCTTGTGATCTCCCAACAAATTTTCTACAACTTGCTTCAAACTAATTCATGCTGTCTTCTGTTTTGGATTCATTGACATGATCTAATTCTCATCATTCAGCATTTTTCGAATTTGTGGTCCATCGGAAATGCCTCCTTTCAATTTTGCATCTGATAATTTTGGAAATTTTCCCCTTAAATACTCGAAGCAACTTCTTTCTCCCTAGACAACTTTGACAAACTGTTTCACTAGACCAAGTTTTATGTGGAGAGGGGGAAGTAATACTTTTTTCGGGTCAATCAGAGGTTCAGCGATGATGTTATTAGAACCTGGTTGAAATAGTGCTCTCTTCGGCCATGATTTTTGCTTATAGTGATGGTCTTGATCCCGACTATGTCATAAGCACAAAAACCATGGGTTGATTGTGAAGCCTGATTACTGTTCTAGTATGATGTTCAAAATTTTAATATCCCTACAAACTTGCCAATTATATTCCGGATATATTTTTTTTTCAAAACTAGTTCAACGTCATTGTATTGCCCTTCCAGCTTAGTTGAACGTGCTACTGGTATGGGAGTAAACACATTAGTATTATGAAGCAATACTACTTTCAGACTTATTTTAGGCGAATCAATAAATAGCCTCCACTCATCGGCTTCATAAGTGCCTGGCTTCAATTCATTCATCAATCCATTGATGCCATGACAATATACCAATGAAGGTCCTTTTGTAAAAAATTTGGAAACTCTCTTTATGGGACGATATCCTCATCACGAGAGCTTATTTCTTCCACTTCGGAACCATCGGTAATCTTCAGATCCTCTGTTGAACAGATTGAAGTGCTATTTCATCTTCTATGCTATTGCTGTTTCGGAACGCACTTCCGATCGTGTCATCATAATTGCTCCTATCATCAGTCTCCAATGATTTAATCGGTCTCGTTACTGTTGCAATATCGACATAAAAAATTCCTTTAAAACCGTTCTTAGTAACCCCTGCCAAATTATTTACACAGAATCAGCTATCAATTTCCACTAGTGGTTTCTCTTACAAAGTAGGCTTCGTAAATCAATGTCATATTTGGAGGTTAAATTATTTTTAATTTCAGGTTTCATTACTTTTAAAGTAGTAACTTTCGAATTTCTTCAATAAAATGTTCTGAAATAAAAAGCTAATTCAAAATAACTTTGCGAATTCTATAAATATAAGCAAGTGTTAATGCGACCATCATTGGATTATTCACTCGACTGTGACGGGGACTAGTATTAAAATTGTCGGCCAAGACTGGGACATTTGGGCACCTTCTTTCATTAGTACATTTTTAACAGCAAATTTAATGCAAAATTATTATTTGTTTATATCAGATGTTTCTTATGTCCAACAATTATCAAAAATATAAATTCTTTGCTCCTTCCGTTCTCAAAACATCTAAATATATTATTGAAGATCACTTTTTTGGTTTATGCGGCCACGACTGGGACAATTACCTTGTGCTTACAAAAAAAAGTTTATGAGCCTTCAGGAAATTTTATTATTTGGGAAGTTTTATTTGAAATTTAAGGTATATAAAAATTTCCAAAATTTGCTGTAATTTATTGTAACTTACCAGTAGTTTATGGTAACTCATCGCTTTGGGTTGGTCCAATCACTATTCACTACACTGAGTAGTGAATACCCCTGCTTAAAATGTCGGATAGGACCCGGATAGAAACCTATTAGAAGTGGGTTCTAAAGGGACCAAACCGCGCCGTAACCGGTTTTTGTCACCGGGTTATAACTGACACCTAACCAGGTCCTATCCGGCATCATGTAATATTCGTACTCGATCTCTGCCCGGCATGTAACTGGAACCATAAAATACTTCTACCCGGTTCTTATCCGATTCCTACCCGAAATGTATCCGGTTTTCGTCCACGGTTTATAATCGACACCAAACCGGGTTCTATCCGGAATTTTGCAACATTCGCCTCCGACTCTTATCCGGTTTGTAAAAGTGTCCACCAAATACTTTTACTCGGTTCTCATACGATTCCTACCTGAAAAGTATCCGGTTTCTCAACGGAAAAAAATGTTTAATTATCATGATATACTTTTCATTTTTGATGTTTATTAATACACAATTTGTACACACGCTCAGTTACACATATAATCACATGCTTAAACGTTTTTAAAAACCGCAGTTGTCAATTTTTCAATTATCTTTTACAACATAAAACTAATTCTAAATAAATTTTCTTTCAACTTTGTTTTTCAATTGCTTTTCAAAAATCTTACTTTCAACAGACATGAACCGATTATATTTTAACTAATTTTCAATTTTTTGAAAAATTTATATTTGTTCAAACATTTAAATTTTCTCCGTAACGCATTTTCTGGGATTAATTATACATATAATCAATGTTATTAATATTAAGAGTAATATTTATTAGAGACATTTTGCAATCGTTTACACAATTAATTACTCACTTGTGTCTGTGATTGAAAAGGTGGAGAAAATTCTATTTTTTTCGAATCGTTTGAACTACATATGTTGCTTATTACTAAGTATAAGTATTTGCCAATATTTAATTTCTGGTTCCATTTGTCGCATAGAATTCGGGTAAGACCGGTTATATTGTACACCTTCAAAAAAATCACCTTCAGCTGAAATCACCTTCAAATTTTTAAAAGGAGGTGTGGAATGGAAATGGATGAAAAGTGAGAAATGTTGTATCGGAAATATTTTTTTCAAGTTGGGAAGTGATTGTGGGGTGTGCAAAAATTCGAAGTTCAACAGAGTCGAGTTTGTTGGGTTGCGAGTAGAGTCAAGCTGACCTCGATTGGTTTGAGTCGGGCTGAGTTCGGGTCGGGTTCGAGCTTTCCGATAAAGAGAAAAGTTTTCGAGTACTCGAATATCTTTGAGTCCTCGAAATATTCAGGTAATTAAAAAGATTCGAGACACTCGAAAGTGTCGGGTTCCAAAAGATTTCAGATAAAAAATCTCGAAATGTTCAATATTCACCCCAAATCTGTGTCCAGCAAACCGAAAAACCCCTTAGTATCGAATCTCATCGAAATTTTGATAACATAATATTACTTCTTCAAACATGAAAGTTTTCAACTTTAAGGTACGTAGCTCGAAACTGTTCAAGTTCATGAAACATTCGGGTACCTCGAAACATTTGAGAACTCGAAGTCGTTCTGTGTCTCGAAACTTTCGAGTAATCGAATGCTAGTGTCAGTTTGAATTCAACTCGAAAAAGCTGGCTCGACCCGATTCCAAATTTTGAGTTTTTTTGCACATCCTTAGTTTGATATCTTGAATTACTAAAAGATTTTTAATACAATAGAGCAAATTAATTTAAAAATTGTTTGCTGCTTGATTGTTATCATTTTAGTTAAATTAGTACCGGAATTTGTCACTGAACTATTATCAAATGCTCTAAAGAGTAATTTTCAAGAAGTAATTTTTATGTTTCTGGTCAATTGTTTATTATTCGTTGTTGTTTTAATAGTTTTTTGAGAGGTGAGAGTAACGTTCATATATAACCAACTAACCACTTCAATCAAGTCTATACTTCAACGAATTGTGATTTTTTTTTCCCACGAAATGGTTTTTTTTAGTTATTTTAATAATTTATCAATTCTCCGAAGACGAGACTGGACGAACAAAAACCAAATAACGGCCAACAATCAGGCTCAAATCGAAAAAGTTAAATTATGTAAACAAGCGGGGCTCGCGGAAGTGTGCCCTAATATTTGTTTGTTATTACCCGCACGATTGCTAAAGCAACTAAAGTCAAGATCCGACCAACAATCTCTCAAACAAACGAATGGTTATAAAATTTTTTGAAAATGCCTTTAGAAAGGAAGGGGGCCACTTCATACAGATGGATGGGCTGTCATTTTTCTGCCCGAGCAGGACTCTGAAAAAAGTTCATTTCATCCCACTTTATGTCGCTTCGCACAAATGTAGGATGATGGATATTTTTCACTTTGGAAAATTTAGACATCACAGAAAAAACTAGGGGTTCTATGATGTTGCGGCTCTACTGAAAAACTGGTTCCTTTGGAAGCTTTCAAAATCAGGTGTTAATCAGAAGTGGTTCTTTTGGAAACAGTTGACAATGACATTAAGCGTAAAGGTTCTTTCACATCCCATATTTCTGTAAATGTCACCGGGGTCAGAGTCCCGGGTTGTTTCCAGCGGAAAATGAATTTTTTTATAGAAAAATCACTAAGTCTCTTTCAGAACTCACAAATTCCATTATTTTGACGTTATATTGGGTGTTTTTGGCAGGAAATGGATTGTTTTATAGAAATATCACTAAGTCCCTTCAAAACCTCGAAAGTTTCATTACTTTCAAGTTATGTTGGGTGTTTAACGGGGAAAATGGATTACTTGATAGAAAAATCACTAAGGGTGCCATCCCATGTCAGCGTTTTTCTGCCTAGTTCTGCATTCGGTATTTTGTCACTAGGCATTTTAGCCGAAGACAGATTGTCTGAGGATGACTTGAAGGATGTCATGGGCTGAAATGCGCAGTGACAGAACGCAAACCTCAGAAATGGCAGAATAACGCGATAATGGGACCTCACGAGTTTCATTACTTTGAGGTTATGTTGGGTGTTTTCTGAGGGAAATGGATAATTTTATAGAAAAATCACCAAGTCCGTTTAAAAACTCACAAATTCCATTATTTTGATATTATGTTGGGTGTTTGCTGGGGGCAATGGATTATTTTATAGAAAAATCACTAAGGGTGCCGTCCCATATCCGCGTTTTTCTGCCTAGTTCTGCGTTCGGCGTTTTGTCACTAGGCATTTCAGCCAATGTGTCTGAAAATGACTAGAAGGATGTCACTGGCTGAAATTCCTAGTGACAAACCGCGGACCTCAGATTTAGCAGAAAAAGGCGATAATGGGACAACACAGTTTCCTTTAAGGACCTCACAAGTTCCGTTATTTTGAGGTTATGGTGGGTGTTTTCAGGGAGGAATGGATTATTTTATAGAAAAATCAATAAATCCGTTTAAAACCTCACAAGTTCCATTATTTTGAGGTTATGCTGGGTGTTTTCTGCAGGAAATTGATTCTTTCATAGAAATATTACTAAGTCCGTTCAAAACCTCACAAGTTACATCATTTTGGGGTTATGTTGGTTGTTTTCTGCAGGACTTGGATTCTTCTACAGAAATGTTACTAAGTCCCTTTAAAAACTCACATCGTATTTTATTTCTCTTCTTCTTCCAATTATTAAGAAAAAAATATCTCAATTACCGTTTTATATTTTTTCAGCAATTCAAGGAAAAGCAAAGGAATAAATATTCGAAATATAACCTCGAAATCACCAATAAATTTAATTGGGGAATAGACACCATCTCTTTCCGTTGAAATAATATTGTCGCGAAATAATATAATTTTTCCCCAAAAATATGCAACCATAACCTCGAAATTAGCGAAGCATTTCGCAAACAAATTTTTCGCATTAGCAAACATTCTTAGACAAGACCTGATCATTTTCGCAAAATAATATAATTCTCCCGCCAACGTAGGTAGGGTCGAATTAAGGTACTATATGGTATTATACAGGAGTCTTCCACCGCCATTTTAATCGCCATTTTCGTAATTTTAAACTTAGCACCAAGTTCTAGCTGTATACTTTGACAGTTATTAAATTAGGTTAGTTTCTAACTCACCACTAATCGCCAAGTATAATAATGAATAAATATTAATAAATTAACAATGGTGTATTGCAGTGTACCAACATGCAATTTCAATTTGTTTTGAAATCATAATTTGAATTGTGCGCCAAGCATAGTGGTACGAACATAAAGAGTCGAGCACTCCTGTATAATCTAGTACCTTAGGTCGAATGTCTTCAAGCCCAAAAACTCAAGCTCGTGAATGTGCTTTTATGTTTACAAATACACAAATTAACCTAAAAAAGATGTTTACTGAAAAGTCCTTGTATCATTTCAAATCACATAAAATCTTTACATCTTGAGTTTATTCATTCAATATCTTCGTTTTTGTATCCATTACAAATACATTATGACTAGAAATTTTTCATTATATTATAATAATTGTCAAGTGAAAAGTTACTTCTCCGAAACTTGTTTCTTTTCGTGCCAATCTGTCAACAAAAGTGGTTCTTTTGGATGATATAATTTGATTCCTTTGGACACATTTTCGAAAATGAGAGAATTTCACACCGCAGTAATTCTATTTTGTTACATCTCTATTGGAACCCGAAAATTGATTCTATTAAACACTCTATTTTTTTCTATGATTATATATATATTTTTCTGACAAGTAGTTTAAATTTAACTCATTTTAAACCTTGTTTTCTTATTTTCTCAAATTATTACAGAATCATTAAAGCATTAAGATACGTCCATATTCTATAAATAAATGTACAATATATTTTTTTGTTTTATCACAGCATACAATCGTCGGATTATTAGAGATTATAAACCTAGTGAAAAATAATAAACCTCAGATAATGTCGAATGCTGCAATATGAAATTAGCATAATTCGACTGCCTGCAAGAAAACTGTCTTAGCAAAGATTTCAGAATATAGAGTGTATCAACTATATTATGCTAAGATAGAGTGTTATTTCTTTATTCACGAATATACATAGAAATATGCACTTTACCGAAGTAGAATATGGTTGATACACTCTGTTTTCGGAAATTTTTGTTGAAAGATTTTTCTTGGGATAATCGAATTGCCTTTTTTATTTGATGTTTTTTCTAGTTAGATTAACTAACTCGAACTTAAATTGTTGAGTTTCTAAAATAAAATAGCCTCACAATAAAGTTCGAAAAGCATTTTCCCCTAGTGAAGTTTCCCCTTCACCGTAATCTACTTCATCAATACAATTTTCAATCCCTGAATTTCTAAATCGAAACCTACGGAAACTACGATTTTTTCTGAAACAGTCCTCGAACTTTTGATAACATTTAGTTAAATGTAGAATGCAAAGTAGAACAATGAAAGACAAGATTGAAATGCAAACCCACGTCAAAATTTGTCCCCTTCTCAAATCTTCCGAACTTTTTATTTGCTTCATCAATTCTTCAATTACCTTGCCTTGTTGCTCATTCTTGTCCTTCAGGTTGTCCAAATTTGTAATCTGCATTTTAATTTTTTCTTCATGTTCATCGAGCACTTTTTTTTGATAAATTACATTTTTTAAATTATCAGCTTGAATCTTCACTTGATCCAAAGGAGTTCCTAGTAATTTTAAAGATTCTGGTTCTAAATGCGAATAATTTCCGAACTCGTTGATAACAATTTCATCTAGGGAAACATTTAATTTCTGCAGATATTCTTCCACATCTTGTAGAATACTAACTTTCGGAAAACGAGGGTTTTTTACAATGTGAAGTGAATTATTAAAAGTTGTGTGTGGCCTCAGAAACACATTATTAGATTCCGCAAAGCAGGATTTGTTTAGTTCTAACCATCCATAATTTTCGACACCAACTTCTACAGTAACTGGTTGTTCATTTACCATATTTCCAGGACAAATAACACTTATTACGTTATATTTAGGAGTACTAAAGATCCAGGCATTATTATTTATTTTGTACCAGAATGTTCTTCCAGATTTTATCAACTTAATAGGACATTTCACAAATACGTCATCCTTTCCAGTGATAAGTGAATCTTCACAAGTATTATCAAACTTAGAATTGCTCGATGGATACCAGACTGAGCAAAGTTTAAAGTCCTTAGTTTTTTTACATTCTTGGAATTGCTGTTCAGTTAGTAAAACATATGGTGAATCACTATACCTAAGTGCTATATATTCAGCCCTTGGCTGAGTGAAGAAGAACAGATCTTTCGCTGCCAGTTTAATCGGAAATGGTACAATTTTGTAGATAAAACTAGGTTTTAGATTCTCTTCTGTGTCAAGCATAGGTACGAACAGATCAAAAATGAGTTTTCCCTTGATCACAGCTACTCTCAAGTCACTAATATTTATGATGTCTTCATAATTATGAATTTCCGGCTCATATGGCCAACTTTTATTCTTAAGAGATGCTTTGGCATTCTTCAACGCATCTATCAGTTCAATAGGCGTTAAAATTTCTGGGTATAATTTACCTATCCTGGCAAAAAGTATGGCTGTAGTCAAAGTACTTATTTCCTGTGTCCACTGTTCAAAAAGTGCGTAGAATTCATTAAGTCTGAACTCGTCATCAAAATCAGAGAAGGTTGGAAAAATTGTCCCAAACGTAGAATTGACAACGATTGTTTGGTTGTCTATAGTGTTGATTTTTGCACTGGAATTGGGGAATAAAGATATATGTTGATTGTAGTAAATAACATCTTGCTCATAAAATGTACCAAAAAGTGTAATTATGAAGCTCGAATTGATATCTTCTTCAGTGCTTATTCCCAGCATGTTGAAGGCCATTGTTCGCTGCTCTTTGTACACTTTGGAATACATCTTCAAACTATTGCAGCTAAATTCGAATCTTTCACAATAGGTGGAGAACGAAGCTTCCAAAATAAGGTTCTTCTTTATGTCAAGAAATGTGATGATTCTGTATCTATCATGGTAAAAATGAGCTACCTCCATTTCTTGAAAGTAAACTCCAGATGTGTGATTTAAGTTGCCAAAATCATAGTTGGATGATTTTTTTACCAGATTTGAGTGAACGTATCCAAGAGTTAAGACGATCCTGAAATAATTTAAGAAAGTCGTTTATTTAAAAAATTAAATTCTGGTCAGTAGGGCGGGTCAAAAATTCAAAATATAGCAAACTTGTTTAGATAAAAATGACACCATATACAAAAGTTGCCATTTATGGTATGAAGCACTTCACTATACACCAATTATAGGATTTTTATTGTACATTAGCATCTATATTATGATATAAACAGATTAAGTCTGAAGTGGTATTATTATACGATCTAAGCATATTTTGTTAAAATTTCTACATAGTTTTATCACTAGAGAATGTTGTAGAAAGTTGTAAATATATAAAAATAACATGTACTTTTTTGTTGTGTGACTTTTTTGTATTTGAGTATCTGTTTTGGAAGTAAATGACAAATACTGAAAAAATAGGTTGCCAAAGAATCAAAATCAGACTGAGGCTTTCGTCTAGGAAGCAAATACTACACAGTAATAGAAGAATTTGACTTTTAAGAATAACTGCATTTTATTTTTATCTTAAGTTAAGTGAATCTATTAATTTCAACCATAAATTGGCCTTAAATGCCGTGTGACTATCTGAAATATGTAGTAACACAATGAACATCTGAGAGGTATGTTAACTTTCGAATGATTTTCAGTCGTGCGATTTGAAATTCATTCGCGCTAGCAGAAAGGCGTGCGCGAACTGCGATGCGCTAACGCTTAAGAAAAATGTCGATTGATGCGTGGATCTCGATATGTTGGATGTGTTTAATTTGGTCGTTTGTAAAACGTTTTCACTCGAATGAAACAAAAGGATCGTGTTTTTTTGAAGTCATTTGTGAAAAGTTTCTCAAATATTAATCCTGGGGCAAATTACAAAAAATACTTTGTCAAAAAGGTAAAGGAAAGTTCAAGTTTTTACGGCAACTAAATCTCGTTACCTAATGTGCATAATTTTGATCGTATTTTATTAGTATTTTATGTTCTTCATTCCAAAATTACTAAGATGAGGATTGACGGGATTTCAACAAACTTTGCCTCTTGAATTAACCTAAAAATTTCATTTTACGTACATAAAATTGTTGATTTTCAACCGTCGAATGATCCTTTCGGTAACATCTGAAAGTCAACCGACTTTTTCCTTTACTGAAATTCAGATTCTTGTATTACTGCGCACAGAAAAAGTTATTTATGATACAAGGACTCTGAGTGAAATTATATAGGCTACAGGAGGCTTACAACGATTATTCTTCAAAATTTTTGGTTTCTTGTATTCTTTTATAGATATACAAGTAAAATATAGCATATAAGAAAATAAAACTCTTTCAATTTCTTCTAAATGTACGCCTGTGATTACTGTATGAAATCCATCGTTATATTATCATAAGAAAAAATTTTTTGACACAGAAGCAAATCAAATTAAACATTTTTACGAAAACATAGAGAACGTTCTCTATTTAAGAAAGGTTCTTCAATTTCTCTACAAATTGATTATTACAAATCATTCTTACGTGGAAAATTTGAGTGTCGAAAGAGGTTCTTATACTTTGTTCTTAATTTTCTGAAAAAAAAAAATTATTTTCTGATTTTCCAT
>JAUMHM010000004.1:5215156-5236988 GCA_032362435.1 Melikaiella ostensackeni
AAAACGAAACGAATATCATCCAACAACCACCGAATTCACCTGATTTGGCTCCCTGCGACTTTTTCCTATTCGGTCGAATAGAATAGGAATAGGAATGTTAGAACATCATCCCCTAGTGCACTGAGTTGATGATAAAATCAGCGGGGTCAGCCAATTTCATGACTGTGGAAATTTTTCGAACTACTTAAGTAAGAATTGGAGAAAAATTTCTCAAGCTTTGAGATACAGATTAGCAGATTTTTGGAACTGGTCATGGCGTTAGCCGCACAGAGAATGGTTTTCAAGGGTTGAAGCTGGTTTTACAAGTTTGTCCAAATTAAAACGGCGGATTGAAGGCCACAAGGAGTTGAATCTTACTGATGTCGGGGCTTGCGAAACTTCTCGATGGGTGGGTCATTGTTTTCCGTATAGGGGATAGTTTTTGAGGGTTAAAAATGGTTATATAAATCTGAACAAATTAAGACGAAAAATTTGACCTCATATATAGTTCAATATACGTTGATTTTGTTGACTTGTGTTTTCTTAAATACCCTATAAAAAACGATTCAATTGAAATCGACTAAACGCAACTCGAATTGTAAACTTTCAATGCGACAAGTCTGTAAACGCCTTTGAATTGTTTCCAATTTTAATCTGTAGACCGTAGTTTTCAAATGTCAGGGGAATATTCAAGAATCTAATTCTCAGAATTAGAGTCGAGATAAATATTATCCTATCAAAAGTTACCAATTGGTTGTTTGTAGAGAAAGAAATGGACGAAAGTCTCTCCAGCTTCCTACCAGACGAGACTTGGCAAGAGTAAGATATTTGACGCATGCTTAACAGTTCTATAATCCCACTGATTTTTTCAACCAATCAAGCAAAAAACTTTCGTTCATTTGTTTTGCTACAAATGAATTGGTAATTTTCGATAGGCTATCTTTATCTCGAATCCTGATCTGAGAGTTAGGTTTTGGAATAGTCAATCGTAGTTTATTGCAAATTTTCGATTGATCAAAACTGGTATACACATTTTTTAAATTTAAGTATTCATTTCACGTCTTAGATGGCGTCACTTTCACAAAAAAATTAAAAAATTTGAAAATGATCAATTTCTCTGATCAGAAAGCTGAAAAATCATAATAGGTACGTATAAATAAGCTAAGGCATTTGTCCGAATAGCTGCATTATCTTACGAACAGCTGAACTTGCGTATTTCAGGAGATATTTTAAAGACAAAGTACCAAAATGTCCGAATGCAATTTTACGTTTCAAAATGTCCGATCATGTGTGACAATGGGGCTTCCTCCTTAAAAATAGGACACAGAAGAATCATTTTTCATTTGAAAATTTGTACAAATTATTATAAGGACTATTAGCTACTTAAAAGTTGATTTAGAATGATTTTGTTGTTCGTGACACGAGACTCCAGTTCCGCCATCGGATTTGGCAATAAGTTTTTTCTTTTCCCGTACATGTATAAATTATGGTTCTTGTTGAACAAATTATGGTTCTTGTTGCACAAATTCGTAGAAATTCTGTAAGAAATCTTGGACGTGAAGAAGTTGGGTTTTCATGAGTAGTAACGCTGGGGTCACACACGTCATTTTATTATAGGTGTTTACATTTTGAAAAAATGTAAATAGAACATGCTTTTTCGTTTTTTTTTTTTAAATTTTTCTATCAGTTTTTCATTCATACAACAAGCTTGTACAGATTCTGTACAAAAAATTAGTCCTAAAACACGTTCGGTCCGTTATTTTGATGTGTGGTATTGGTGGCACCTAGCGCGAGCCCCGCCATCGGATTTAGCAATACTTTTTCTTCCCTTGATTACACAAAATATGGTTTTTATTGTACAAATTTGTAAAAATTTTATACAAAACTTTGGACAAAAAAATTGGGTTTTCAAAAGTATTGCCACTGGGGTCACACACGTTACTTTGTTATGGTTGTTTAATTTTTGAAAAATTCCAGCAAAATGTTGACGTTTGTGCCCTCACATTAGATACATTCTATACAAAATCACTGTCATGATAAAAATTCGTGTATTTTAAAATGGGAGGAATGGGGTCATATGTACCCAACTTGTTATTCCGTTTTTTTATCAAATTTTTAAATAAATTTTTAATGTATATTACAAGGTTGTACAACTTGTGTACAAACAATGAGTCTCAAAGTATGTTCGATCCATTTTGAAAACTTTGTAATGTTGATGATTAGCATGTCCTATACCGTTTTATACTACGATGACAAAATTTTGAACAAAAAATTACTTTCTGAATATCTTAAAGACCTGACGTGATGGTAACAAATGAAAGTTTAATTCGAATCCAGCGCGAAAAATTAGCTCGGAAATGATGTATTCCTTCCCGTGAGGAGATAGGTCCACTTTTGTCGAGTATTACTCAAAAAGCGTTCTAAAAAATTCGCTATTCTATTTTTCCGAATGTTTTCCGGACTCTGAGACGAGAGTGTGACCTAGCTTGTCAATGATTATTGAACTCCAGTAATCATTAAGAAGTTTCATACGTAACGATTAGTGAATTTTTACTACAACACTTTTCGGCTAATCATTCCTGTTCGTCTAATCTTCATTTTTATCCGTTATTGAATGATTATTAAATTTATTATTAATCTGTGTATTTTAGAATTTTGTTTAACGTTCACAGTGTTTTTTTACAAACTGCCAAATTTGAAAATTCCTTCAGTGGACAATCATTGTACACATTACCCTATTTAATTTGCTTATTTCTTTAAAACACACAACTTTTTTAAATAGGATTTATGACATTCATTTAATAATCGGAGAAAATGAAACAAAAAAATGCATGGCAAGGATGGTGATGAAACTTCTAAACTGTCGGGCTAGATGAATAGGAGTTACAACTATTGAAAAAATGTCATCTTTTGTCTGTAGTAGGTTAATAATATAAATTAATATAATTCCATTCACCTTCATTTTGTTTAAAAATAAATTTTCTCTTTCAAGTCATCGGAAAGAACGTGATATTCACTCTTGGGGTCAAGAGTTTACCTTATCTGAACTATGATATGCAGTATATTGGTCTCCAATGATTAAAGCAATTTTACGTCTAACAATGTTAAGGATTTCCCTGGATTTATCCCCTCCATCAACAAATATAATCCACTATCTTTACTTTATTTAGCTCAGTCTAATAAACTTCTCAATTTAAGCAGATGCATAATTGGTGGCCAAGAGAGAATGTTTGCTCTCTTCTAAAAACTTTTACTCATTAAACTTTTTTTCAGAACTTTGAAATTTTATCAATTTTGAACTCTGGACTGCTGGAATCGAAAGAACATGAAGAATTTCTGTATAATCGCGTAAGTACATATTAAATATTATTTTAATTGATTACATTTTCAAAATTTATTCTCGGTTACTTATAACTTTTATCCTAATTTATGCATAAAAACATTATTTTGAACTAAACATTATTTTTAAATTATTCTCACAAATTTTGCATAAAAAACATTATTTTAAATCATAAAATATAGTTAAAAAATTAAGTTTTGTCGCTGTGTTATCTCGCTGTGTAGGCCTATATTTTATATGACACTGTTTTTAAATGACACTTCTGCAATAAATAGCAAAAGAATGCAAGTGATGTTAGTCTGAATTTTTCAAAGTCCGGGATGTAAATAATGAAAATGGTAGAAATGAAAAACTGAACTTTTTTCGGTTTCTTCATGACTCTTCCAAGAAGTTTATTGTCAGATACAATTATTGCTTGCCACGTTTCGATAGGGCACCTCTATCCTCATCAGGCATATCTTAATTTATAAGGGGCCGGATACATATTACAGTTTTAACTCTTATAATATAATAATCAGTTGTTTTGGTGCATTAGCAAATTCTGATTTAAAAATAAGGATTGGAATTGATTGATGAGTTTACCTAGTTGTTAGTTACATTCCACCTGAGATTTTTTGGATTCGATGATTTTAGAGAGAATTCCATGTAGTAGTTCAATTTGTAAAAACAAGTGATCACTCGTATGTCTTTCCGTAAAAAAACTAGGAAAAACCAAGATAGCATTTTGGGGGTGTATTTTTACGGAATTTTCCGTAAGACTAACCCATTTCCAGCTCGTCCAAGGCTGGTATTACGGAACATTCCGTAAAGCTAGCCCTAGTGCTATACTTCGAAATGTTAAATTTTTAAAAATTTAAATTTTAAGTGTTGAGCTTGGAACTTTTTAAAACTTTTTTATTTTACCATCCTAACATTATGAATTGTGAAAATTTTGAATGTTGCAGTTGTAAAGTATTGCGCACTAGATACGCAGAAAATGGTTTTATTTCGCCAAATTGTGTCACCTTGGGATATTTTTTAGTTTTTGACGCCCCGATCAAGGCTGCGCTCACAAAAAACCCATAAATAAAAAAATTAATTAGTACTGCGTCCTTTTTAATTTTTGAAACTTCTAATTTTGTTGTTATTCATTAACAATTGAGGCATAATACAAAACTGTTATATTGTACCCTATTATAATCTATGAAGGATGACACTAATAATGGATTATATGCTTTATAATGTACATAATTTCGGATTACGCAATTTTAAACTCTTTAATAAGAATTTCAAAATTTTAAATTGAACAGGTGCGGTTGATTAGTGCTAAACAATTTTTTACTTTGATCTCGTCAAATAAAAACGGTGTAATTATTAAAGTTTAAATTTCAAATTGATAAGACTAAAAAATTCAAATGGCTGATTGGTACTTGAAGTGAGAAGAGCCATGTTTCACAATCATGACCTCTCGTGGGCAAAATTAAAGGCTCATTTAGGGCTAATTTAATACCATAACGCCAAATTTAGGGTTTCTTGCTTTTTAAGAAAAACGGCTTGTTCTGTCAGCTGTACGTAAAGTTACCAGATCCATTAGGGAACCGTTTAATATGCTGAGTTGTCTCTGTTACCAAAATTTAGGACTCTCGAAACACGCAAAGTATTGATCGACAGCGTCCAAAAATCCTCCCATAACACTGTTCAACAAAAATCCCCATTGAATGCGACATATCATTTCCGAAGTATTTTTTTATGCTGACCTCGAATCTAACCTATGTTTGTTGCCATCAGATGTAGTTTAGTGAATAGTATATGCAAGTTAATTTTCCAACAACAAAATTTTTGACCATTTTTTAGGGGTCAAAACCAAAAAATTTTTATACATTCGTCTGGTTATTTCGATAAGTTTTTTAATTCAAATTTTAAATATCACCTCTTTTATGTAATAGCTAGAACTGTTGCTGAAATGATCTTTTCAAAAAATGGAAAAAATTCACGAAAACTTGAATATGCACCATTTTAGTTAATATTTAGTCTTTTAATATAAAGTACGGCCGAATGCGTTCTTTTCTTTATCCCAGACAATAATCTGAAAAAAAATTTCAATTCGGTTAATCCGTTCTTGAAATATCATGAAAAATCTGCACCCCTGTTGCCGAATGGGTCAAAGTTCAATAACGCATCAGCTTAATATGCTTCAAAGCTCTCAGAATTACTTACCCTAGAGTTTTTTGGGTCGCTGATATCGAATCTGAAGTCAAATTTTCAAAACTCAGAATGCTTGATCCAGTGTGGCGGAAAATGTGTAAACAAAGGTTTAAATATTAAGAATCTCAGAGCAATAACTTAAAATTACAAACAATTGGGATTTTTGGGTCGATGAGAGCGAGTTTGAAGTCAGATTTTCGAAACTCCAAATGACTGAGACAATATCGTGAAAATAAAAACACTTTTTTACGTATGGTTTGCCATACTGACTCATCCATTTGGAATTTTGTAAAACTGACTTCAGATTCGTTATCAGCGACCCAAAAACCCCACAAGGTAAAAAGTGCTGGAAAATTTGCTAGAGTAGTGCAAGACTTTTGAAAAGGCCATAATTTTGATAAAGTCTCTTATACTTCTTATGAAAGGGAATTAAATTTTCAAGGAAAATTAAAAAAAGTTAAAAAATTAAAAAAGGTTTTGAAAAAAGTCAGAAAGTTTTTGGATTTGATTTTCCGTGAGAACCGTAGGTCGTAGAGGAAAATTTTGTGAACAAAAATTGTAGAGGACTCTATCATCTATAAATTATCTCATGTAGTCGCTGCGCTACAACCAAAAGTTCACAAAATAGAGGTCGCCAAGGTTGCCAAAAATCAGTTTTTGCTCTTTTTCAACCCGAAAAAAAATATTTTCACGGTCGAAAGGATTGAAAAATTGTAGAGCAGGAAGGAATCTTCAAAAACAATATCGAAGTTTTTTTCTTGCGATGAACTGTTTTTGAGATAAAGCGCTTTGAATTTCTAATATCATGTGATATTCTAGAGAAGTACAGTAAATTTGTCTTTTTTTTTGTGAAAAAAATAAACTTTTAGAGCAGAAAAAAACCTTTTTAATTGAATTGAATCTACAAAACAGCTTATTTCTTGAAATAATTTATTATTATTGGAATATTACAAGTTTATATTTTGTAATTTTAAATAGACCCGCGCTTTTCGGTACAAATGCCCCGGTAACGATTTATAAAATAAAATGGCTGCGGGTATTTTTTAAATAAAAAAAACGAAACAAATTTACTGTACTTCTCAAGAATATAACCTGATATTAGAAATTCAAAGCGCCGTATCTCAAGAACGGTGCATCGCAAGAAAAAAACTTTCCTATCGTTTTTAGAGGTTTTTTCCTGCTTCACAATTTTTCAATCATTTCGACCCTAAAAATGTTTCTTTCCGGGTTGAAAAAGAAAAAAAACTGATTTTTGACAAATTTGGCACCCTCTACTTTGTGCATTTTTGGTTGTAGCGCAGCAACTACGTGAAATAATTTGTAGATAATAGAGCCATCTACAATTTTTGTTACAAAAATTTTTCTGTACGACCTAGCGTTCATACGGAAAATCAAATAAAAAAACTTTTTGACTTTTTCAAAACCCCCAAGGGGGGGGGGGGAATCCCGAAAACTTGGTTTTGTGCTATTCATACGCCCCACTAACGATTTATGAAATAAAATAGCTGCGGTCATTTTTTTCCCACAAAAATTACAGATTTACTGTACTATTACAAATTCTCCTAATGATATTTTTTAATTCGAGAACAGTTGAAAAAGGTTACAGGATTTTAAAAATTTTCAAAAATTAACAAAATACCACCAGAGTGATTAACGCTTATTTTCATGCGTAAAAAGTAAAAATCCCATTTTTTAACTTTGAGTTTCTTAAATGAATAAACCCAAGCTTTTCTTTGAGACCAAAACAACAAAAAATGGTATTTTCTTAATTTAACAATTTTACATATATTTCATCCCTCAGAGTCTAATTTGAAAATGTTCATACTTGAGTCTTTCATTTTTTTCTTCGTATATTTAAAAATTTAAATTATATACTATGGACAATTTCTAATTTAATAGCGTTTGAAATCAAAAAATTTTGATTTCGTAATACCAGAAAATTTCTGGACGTTTAAAATTCGAAAATTTCCAAATAATTAATTATACATGTAAGTTTTTCAAATATGAACAATTTTCAATTGAAGATTTAAAAAATGTCACTATTCAAAATTGACCAATATTCTACTAATAATATTTGAATAAGAAGGATCTATTAGACTTGAGTTTTCCCCTATGGATCAGCAAATAAAAGGCTGTACAAATTAATAGAGATTGGTTAATTTCCAGATACGTCAAAAAACGATGAAAATATTAAAATTATAAAAATAAGGATTTTTTCAAACATATTTCACTAACTAGAATTAATCTTTAATATACATATCGGAAAATAAAAATCCAGGGGCGTGAAGGCGCGCTTTGAGCACGTGCATTTGCTGCCACTAATAGAATAAGAAGTGTTTCTTATTTCTTTTAATTCCAAAAATATTTGCATGAAAACCATCTTCACATTCAGAACTTTAATAAATAAGTTAGTTATATAATTTTATATTTTACAGGTAGTTACTATTTCATATTTACTAAGTTATTTTTTTTTAAATTTGCAGAACAATTGTTGAAATAATTTCCTTATTTATTTACAAAAAAAAGCGTTTCAAATCATTTTCAGAATTTTTAAGCAAAAAAAACTGTTTTGTTCTTCGTCCTTTTTCCTTTTTTTGCACAGTTTTCAAGTGACAGCATTATAAACTATCTTTTTTCGCACAAAAGTGACATACTTGAAGAACAATACTTCAGCAACTATTGCTAAAAAAAAATTAAAATTTGGGCACAAACATATTCGAGGTTAGCACTTTTAAAAGAAAAAAATAATCATTCTGATATAGAGTCGAAAATGCTTTTCATAGATTGTTGTTAAGAAATTGCTATTTTCCAAAGAAAATTCCATTCAAAATAACAATTTTTTAAATAAGAATTTATGGAAAGAATTCTCGAATCCATCACAATAATTCTTTTATCTTTTAAAAGTGTAAACTCAAGTAAGTTTTCTCAAGTTTAAAATTTGATTAACCAATAGTTTTTGAGATATAATTTCGCAGATATAACAGTTTTATCAAAATGAATTATTTATAATGCTGTAACTCAAAAACGATGCGTCTTACAGAAAAAGTACAAAGAACAGAAAAGTTTTATTTTTTATTGAATTGTTATTAATTTGTTCAATCTGGAATAAGATTCTCAAATTTTTAAAGATAAAATTAACATAATTCATTTGTTAATTAGCAATTTTATCAGGTTCATCATTTATTTATACTACTTATGAAATTGGCTGTAGAAAAAAATTTGAATAAATTGGTTAAACAATTTTGGTTTCAATAAATCAAAAATATAATTTTTTACGTAAAATCATCTCTTGATCAAAAAACAATTTTTTTGAAAAAATTATAATCTTTAAATTAATTATTCTAGAATTTTTTAAACAATTTATTTAATTTTTTATGTAATATAAATAAATAACTACATTGCCGGGTGCAGTGTGCGTCCGATTTTTCAAAGCGTAAAAAAATGTGCAATTAATATAAGTAATGACAGTGTATATTATTATGTTCAAATGAATATATAAATTGAAGATAATAACATTATAAATCTAACGAAGAATATTTTTTATTTTTGTTAGCATAAATGTCTGCCTTGACAGTCCAAGAATCCTTCCTTGACTGGCTTCAAGACTTTAATTCTGGAGTGTTAAACGTGTTACAGATTTGCCTGTAGATTTTTTGTTGATGTAGTCCAGAAGTGCACTAAGATTCTTGATAATTAAATTTTTTTATATATGGTCTGTCTAAGGTAAGTCATTTTGAGTGTCTTAAAGCATATAGGCTGATGCATTACTGAACCTTGACCCATTCGGAAGGCGCCGTGCAGATTTTTCATGATATCTCAAGAAAGGATTCTCCGAATTCAAATTTTTTTTCCGATTATTGTTCGTCATACAATAGTGAAAAAACCGGCCTTAGTTTATATCAAAAAGCTAAATATTAACTCATATAGAGCATATTCCATTTTTTGTGCATTTTTTTTAGTGCTTTGGGATTTTCACAAACCGTTGTAGCTATTGTAAAAAAGGTGATATTTGAAATCTCTGTTAAAAAACGCATCGAAATGGCCTGACGCATGTCTAGAGAAATTTCGTTTAGACCCTTAAAATAATGGTTAAAAATTTTTTATAAAAAAATTGAGTTGCAGATATTTATTAAACTGCACCTGATGGCAATAAATAGAGGTCAGATTCGTATTCAGCACCAAAAAATTTTGTGGAAATGATTTCGCATTCAACGGGAACATAGGTCATTTTTGTAGACCAATGCAATTAAAAGCTTATTTAGGGCTCTCACTTCACCGACAAAAATTTTGGACTTTGATCTTTATCTTAAAAAATAGCTAGTTCTCTCAGCTTTACGTTAAGTTAGCTAGCAATTGGCATATTCCAAGAACCCTAAATGAGTTCTAAATTCTAGTAACAGAGACAACTTTGCATATGAAACGGTTCTCTATTGGTTCTGGTAACTTTACGAGAAGCTGACAGAATCAGCCTTTTCAAAAAATAAGGATCCCTAAATTTGGCGTTGTGGTATTCAATTAGTCTTAAATCAGCTATTAATTATTTTCCATGAGAAATCATGATTGTCAAGCATGGTTCTTCCAACTTTACCAAGCTGAACTTTAAACACCTACTGGAATCAATAGAAACCTCTCTGTTGTAAAAAGTTGCGCTAATGCAAAAATGGAAAAGTATATATTTTATTTTTTTCCCAAAGGCTCAGAGTAAATAAGTGAGTTTTTCATGGTCACCATAATCTTGAAACATAAAATGTGTTATTAAAAAATATGTGAAATTAAATTCTTCCATTTCAGAAGCTGGATGATATTCAACGTTGGCAACATCAATGGCGACTACAAAACAGGAAATTTCAAGGAAAAGACCGGGCTTTATTTCCAAGAGATGGGTCCCATTTCTATATCCAGAAAAGCTTACAGAATCATCATGTACCTCGATTTAAACCACATTTTAAACTTCAATGTGAAACTTAATGTACCTTGTCCTGATGACTCTTCAAAAGAGTCTTTATCAATCTGCTCTACGTACCATTCGATCCCAGATAAAGTGGCTTCTCAAAAGAATACTACTCTTAAAAACTTAAAACTAGACAAAGATGATTTTCCATTCCAAGAAACTCCAATTCATTTGTACGGAAATTTTAATCCTGAAGACTTTAATATATATGCAGCACTCCCAAACGGAATGCAGCATTATCATCTACAAAATTTCGCACCACAAGTACAAGTTCACTCGTATAATGTTAAAATTTATGAGAACACATTTGGATATAAATTTCCAGATAAAGTGAGAGATATTTTCTTTCATGATCTAGAATATTATGATCATTTGACCATCGAAAATTTTACGGAAATAAACCACCTCTTTCACCAATGGAAATCAGAGGTAGACACATTAGAAGAAGCAGTAATTCTCGCGAAAAGAGGAGAAATTCATTCCTCCATTTTCACATCAAAAATTCTTATAAAAGTCTTAAGAGATGCAAAAGAAAAATTTAGGAACACTGTTGTCCCTTTTGATCTTGATCATCTAAATTATAACGACATCATCAACCTCAGTGATTTTAGAATGTCCATCACGAAAAATTTGTTGATTTATGACATTGAAGTTCCCATGATAGAAAAGGATGGCTACAAGCTTTATCGATTGGTCCCTTGGCCCATGAAATTGGAAAACCAGGATGCTTATTTCTTCGTAGAACCAACAGAAGATTTTATAGCTGTAAAAGCACATCATCACTCATACATACCATTTAAAGAAGATGATATTCGAAACTGCAAGACATCTCAAGAAAGAAAATTGTGCTCAGTTCCATGTACGATGCTCGATTTGGATTTGCTAAATACTTGTGAGAGTGCCCTCATTTCTAATCACAGGGACGATTTGTTATGGGTTTGCACTGTGAAACTGATCAAGTTTAGAGAAACTATTTGGCACAGACTGGATAATGAAAATTCATGGATCTTCACTACTTCACAGGATTCAATAAATATCTCTTGTTCAGGTCAACCAAGTATTCAAATGTCCTTGAATAATTCCGGATGGATTAAATTGAATTCATCCTGTGTTGCAACTTCTAATACAGTGACCTTGAAACCTTTTCAAAGACATGTGGAATCTAATATTGTACCTCAGTTGACAGTTTTTAGGTTGAATGTTGCAAAAAAGGTTGAAGAACATTTGAAGAATTTAAAAATCGAGTTACAGGAAATTGGTGTATATGATTTTGGAAGGAAAGCTTATATGGATCTGAGGGATTTGAAATTAAAAGGTACTCCTTTGGATGCAATAAAAAATGAAACTAATTTGACATGCAACCATGTCTGGCTCTGGAGTTTTGTCGTTGCATTATCTCTTCTTTTTGTTGTGTATATTTTATATGACACTGTTCTCAAATATAAATTCTGCAATGAAGAGGGCTCGCATTTGAGAAATAAATTTTCAAGTCAAAAATTTGTATCTAATGGAGAATTGATTGTGGTCGGAAGTAATCCTATTTCTGTTCAAAGTACTGTTAGTCAGAACCCCAATACTGAAGATCATATGCTTAATAATTGGTAGGCAGAAGTAATTTAGAAAGACTGATTGTTTTACGATTATATATTATTCTCTGTATGTGATAGCTTAATAAACAGAAGTTATTTATGATTTTTCCTTATTGTCTGTTTTATTCATACTACGCTCAATTCTCGATTTAGTTTGAGTTTTGGGCATTGCCTGCCACGACCATGAGGCTCTCTCGAGAATTCCTACGATGTAAACAGTCAGGGTGAACTGCGTATTTCTAATATCAACAAACTTCTCTTCATATAAACAAGCTAAGAAAGTTTTTCTATGATTAAAAAACGTTATTGGTAGATCATGGAAAGTCATGAAAGGTTCGTCAATAGGTCAATCAATGCATCTTAAAGTCGCGAACAAATACATAAGATATATTACTGTTATGTTCCCAATATCAAAAAAGTTTTTCTCACATAAACTCGCCTTTGAGTTCGCGCTGGGCCTTCATCCTCGCAGTTAAATTTGGAAACAGCAGTACTGGAATCTGCAAGGGTCGGCAGCCGTATCAGATAAATATTCTAGACAGCCTCTCTTCCCCCATGCTCTCAACTCTCCAACCAGTTACATGCCATCTTTAGGATGCTATAGGCATTTATAACTCTACCTAGCTTCAGTCTCAGAGCATAACCTCGGGTATAAGGAGCGAGCTCAAGCACTTTTTTGAAGAAAGTTGTTTGAATGATCTCGACTTCTTCACTGTATCTTAGCCCCCAATTCTCTGTGGCATAAAGGAGGACATTAGCTACGAGGCTTTGAAAAATAACCAATTTTGAGCGCCAGGACTCTGACATAGAATTTCAAAGAACTTGCAAAGTTACTCCCGTGGCCATTCTTCCGGCAGCAACTTTTTTATTATAGGCCAGAGCAAAGGTACCAGAGCTCGAAGTTTGCCCAGATAGTTATATTCTGTGACCATTTCGAGCTGTGTGGCACTGAAAGTGAAACTCGGAATCGTAGGCGACCTCCTTCTGTGAAAGGAGTCTTGGTCTTTGACGTTTTAACCTCGAAATGATTTAGGTCACAATACTCAGCAAGGAGATTGATCTTCCTCTAGAAGCACCATGATATCATGGCCATATGCCAGACAGATAATCTCAGTCAAATACGTGATAGAGATCTCTCTCATACCACGGGTCCTGAAAAAACCTTCAAGGTCTCCAATTAACATAATAAAGAAAATCAGACTTGAAAATCCCCGTGGAGGACCCCGCAAGTTACGTCAAGTGGATCAATGAGACGTTCAGGTGTACGGATGGACATCTTAGCCGCATTGTAAAGGCTATTCATTATTCTGATGAATTTCTTGCTAATGTCCAGTTTTAGCAATTGAGACATGGTTAGTCATGGTTAACTGAAGGAAAGGCCCTTTTAAGATCCACGAAACACGCGAAAACCTCACGTCCCATACAAGCTTTACCGTTTTTTACCCACCAAGACTTCTGAATGTCCTGCTCTGTTTCTTCCGCCCGCTAAAGTTCATGATAAAAGATACTGGAAGATGATACGATTTTATTCTCACCTCTATTTTGACTTCTTTTATCGAACAGATTTCTTTGTTTTGCATATATGGAGTGCTTCTCTGTTAATTCGTTTGATTCCTCAGTAGATTTACATTTGTGGATCTAGGATTCTCTTAATACTAGTTAGTTCGCAGTGATGGAAAAATTTAAAAGAAAGACTAAATTTTGTTCAAAAGATATAAATATTTGTATTCTAACATTAATGTATTAAATTTTATACAGTTAAGATTATTTTTCCGTAACATATTCGCAATGTAAGAGAAGATGGAGAAAATGATAAAACAATAATTTGTGGAAAGTTTGTAAATTCACGTTGTTGAAAAATGCATAGTACATGGAAAAAAATTGTTGCTGAAAAATAGTATATTGTGTTACTTTCTTCGTGTGCGGGAGGAAATATAACGAAATCGTTCTTTCATGAACTGTGATTGTCGAACCACGAACTGCACATCTGTCACAGTTGTTTCTCCCCGATTCCTCTGAAATCAACTGTTTTGCGTCCACTATACAGACATAGGAATGTCTCAATTTTTATGCAGGTGTGTGAAAATAGCATATTGTGTAACAAATGCAAAAATTTTACTGTTGGACGAGTGTGAAGTTTATAACATTTCAATAATTTTTTTAAACTGTTAATATTGTTCAAATAATTTATTGCATCATCAGCTTAGAAGGCAGAAATTACAGGTCTTAAAAATTATTTCTAAGGAAAAAGGCAGTATCCGCAAAAAGACTGAGAGTAAATACACGATCTGAGAAACTAGCCCCTGATTTCGAGGCCGAATTCTACGGATAAAGGCAGCAAGTATCACTTGTTGTCTTCTTCCACAGATGTCGCCAAGTTTCCCGGCATCAAGTTCTCTGGGAAAAGGCAGCTCGCAGAATGCCTACACTCATCCGGAAATCAGACCGCAAATCGGCAGGTCTCTTCCAAGCAAATAGGTAGCATCTGCAATATCAATTGCAAATAGATTTATTATCTATCATTGTGCAATTATTATAATGTCATTGTATAGTGAATTATTCGAAGTTTATGGTGAGTGTTATTGCAGTAGTCTATCAAAGGAAAAAATACAAAACAACGTAAACGATCTATGGAAGTCGTTTAAAGCAGATAAAAATGCATATCCTGGTGAATAGATGACTTACATGCATGGCTAGTCTCACCTTTTATTCAATATGGTGACTTATATGAATAAAAATGTTAAACTTTGTTTTTTAGATAATTTTGTTTAGAAAATGTGGCTACGTGCTTTATGGACGGCCCCTTATGTTCGAGTTATGTTCGAGGATCTATTATACGTGAAAGGGCTGAAGAAATTTGAAAATGCAATCGAAAGTCGGAAAAAGTTATTCCTTCTGGATGTTCCACCCCAGAGCGATATCTTTGAGAGAAAACTGCCTTCCAAAAAAAAGGGCTAAGTTTCATGTGTTACCAGATCACTGCCTTGAAAAAAAGTAAACGTGAGGGTTCTGATGCCACACTTAAGAAACTACGAACTTTTTGGGATAAAATTCCAACGAGTCGCGATAATAACATCGTAAAAAAATTCTGCCTTTATATGAAGAGTGGAAGAGTTTGCCATTTTCTATCATCAGTCGCAAGAACTCAGTGTCTCGAATGGCAAGAGAAGAAGCATTTAGGAAAGGTGCTAACAATTTATTTGATATCGCTTATCATGGTGCTCTAAATACGAACGTTCTTGAAGAAGATAAGGAGTTTTTATTGGCTCATCGTGAAACCGGTCAGCAAGGCGCCATGATTGGTATAGATAGAGAATTGTTATACAAAGAAGAGCGTGCCAGAAAAAGAGCAACTGAATAGGAATTTCGGCTAAATAATTAAGGAAATAGAGCGTATTGCTTCACTGGATGAACAGGTAGTGAAAGATGATTGTGACGCTTGTGAAGATCATGTAGATCCACCTATATCAGAATTAACCATATCCAGTTCAGAACAGCCATGAAAAAAGCCAGCACGAAAGTCATTGATGAACGCCGAAGTTTCCACAGAATTAGTTGTGAAAAATTAATATTTCACTGGGACAGAAAAATGATGCCAGATATTTCTGGCAGAGATATAGTAGATAGGCTTCCTGTTTTTGAGTCCGGACTCGATATTATATGTCATCAGTTTCAAGGAGTACCGAAATTACCCTCCCAATCAGGTTCAATCCACGCAGAAACGATTGACTATACTTTGCTAGTGTGGAGCTTGTTGGTTGAGTACGAAGGAATGTGTGCTGACACAAATGCCTCTAATACGGGTTGGGAAAATGGAGTTTGCGTATTTCTACAGCAGTTGCTAGAAAAGGACCTTCTCTTCTACGAATGCAAGCTTCACGTTCATGAACTTGTATAAGGAGCAACCTTCAAGTGTTCAATTGACTCGAACTCAACGAGTCCAGAAGTAGCGACGTTCGGAAATTTTCGAAATGCTTGGTCTAGAATAAAACCTGATAAATATTCTTCAGGACTTCAAAATTCCTACGTCAAAAAGACCACAGATGATGACAGAGAAAGCATTTTGAGCTTTCTGAAGCAACAACTTGAAGAAACGCAACCTAGAGGAGTCCTTGAAAGAGTTCCTTGAACTAGTTGCTGTCTTTCTGGAGAGTTCTTCTTATCATCAGCAGTATCAGTTCCGTGTTCGAGGTGTCCTTTCTAATGCACGATGGATGAACAAAATGCTTTTTCGTTTAAAAAATTCATGTTCTGGGAATAGTTTTCCTTGACTTTTAATGAATGGCCGGATTTAAGAAATGTTTGCATTTTCATAGTGAAACTGTATGTGGAAGCTTGGTTTACTGCGCATCTAGCTATTCCTGCGCCAAACAATGATTTTGAGTTTTTTAAGGCTCATATCGACTACGGCACAGTGAATCGAACTATTTCTGAAGCCACATCTGAGAAGTTTTCTCTACATCTGTGGTACCAGAACAAAGAAATAGTCGCTTTGGCCTTCTTCGATGAGAATGTTCCTTTGGATGTTAAGAAGAAGACAGCTATAGCACTTAGGGATACACCTGAAAGGGGAGATTACGATACTCCTCAAAAGCGTGTTGTCGTTGATGTAACGTGCATGAATTGGCGAAATTCTTAGAGGGAACGCGACCTCCCTGATTTCATTACAAATAAAATAGCCAATTTCTTCACTCGGTACGAGATTTCAACGTCTTTTGGCGGACCTTGAGCCGGAAAAATGGACTGAACATGAAGCCTTCATCAAAGGACGCAGGCTACTGGGCAAAATAATAGTTACGAATGATGTGGCGGAACGGAGCGTCGCACTTATGCCACAGTACAATAAAGTGATTACAAAAAATGAGAAAGAGAAACAGAATCTCCTTCTTGTTGTTCAAGATAATCGGCGGAGTGCTCCCGATATGAAGAGGTCTACATTATTCGGCAAGGTGCCATTGTGTATTTTTTCAAAATTTTGGATTATGAGATCTTGCATTCGCTTGAGAATAAATAACAAAATTTTTCCACAATTTTTGGTCACACTTTGTTAATGACTTTAGGAAATAGCTTTTTTGGGCCCATTTAGATAACCGCTATTTTCTAATTTTTCAAAATGTTGAATATTCGACTATGAAGATATTTTGAGCATCCCATGCAAATTTTTTTACACGGAGATAGAATGATTTGTACAAAAGTTGAAAATGTTATGCAGATTTTTGGTTTTGCGTGATTTCTCACATGTAAACCCCACGGGGAATTTCAAGACCCATGTTTGGTGGGTAAAGATTAACCGATTTGGCTAAAATTTGGGGTACTTTCTTTTTTTAAGCATACGAAAAAATTCCGCCAGTGGAAGCAAACAAATTGGAAAAAGAATGAGGACAACCCTAATGTACATCTTTACATATTCATTAACAATTGAAGCGTGCTCTACAACAAGGTATTATACGCCATCTGCCATGAGGATCATTTTGTACCTATATTCACACATACAAGTAAGTTGATCCTTTTGATAAGTGGTGCATAATGCACTGCTGTGAAGCACGCTTTAACTTTTGTTGATTTTTCTCCATGAATAGGTAGATTGATTCAAAGTTACCCAATAACAGTCGAAAAACTGTTCAACAATCTTTTAAATTATGCGGGATAGGGAAAACCCGATTCAAACGTTTCCGTCGATTTTGTCCGTTCCATGATTTTGTAGTTACTGCCTTTATCATTATAACTGCAGCATAGTCATAAACAGCAACAGTTTGATTATTCAGTGTAAGTATAGTATTGCCGTGTTTTGGAAGATCTAACCGAATTATTATAAGTTATTTTTTAATCATAAAATGTTAATTTTCATGAAATAGATTATAGCCTAATATTATTGTTATTCTTAATAACAATAACAACTACTTTGAATTCAAGACTTTTTTGAGATGAGCCAAAAAAATAATGTTAAAAATGCTATTAAATTCATCAATAACTATTAATAAGATCCAGTAAAAACAGACGGCGTTTATTATGGTACTGATTTGTGAATTCAGGAGCAGGAAAATTTATTAGAGGATTCGCCTGTTTTATTTTACCAAAGTCAAGGTTGTTGTAAAGAAGGAAAATTCTTTGGAGAAAGATGATTTCATGATCGTCACTATGATGAAGTGCCAGCAACCAGTGTTAATACGATTTACTCTAGATAAATTCTGTGTTGACGGCAATTATAACATGACGGGCTATTACTTTCAATTAACGACGATGCTCGCAGTTGACGAGTTCGGAGCTGGTTGTCCGACTGCTTTTTGTTTGAGCAATCGAGTAGATGATCTTACTATATGTCCGAGTTTTTCGCAGCAGTGAAGGCATATTAGCAGAAGATATATTAGCAGTGGGGCATATTTCGACAAAAATTCTCATGTCTGACGATACTCCAGCTTATATTAATGCTTGGACTTGTGTCTTTTGAAAGCTTGAGTTTCACTTGCGGTGTACTTGGCATTGATATTTGGTTTGGATTTGAAATAGTGCGAGGGACACAGAGCCTGCAGAATACTCATGGAGGAAACGGACACGTAAAAGTTTCTTGATCACCTGAATGTATTTGAAATCATGTCCGAATCTGACCCTGACAGGAAAGATTTTGGTGTATATTTTTAATAGCATTATGCTAACCGTCCTGAGCAGTGGGCATTCTCTTTTCGCAAGGGATTATGTCTAAACACAAACGTGGACCTTGAAGCTGCTCACGAAAAGCTAAGGTATAATTACATGTGCGGAAAACAAAATAAGTGAATGGACAAATGCATTAGTATTCCGATGCGATTTTTAAGGGACATGCTGTTTGACCATATGACTCGAATGATGAAGAACGAACCGACTTTCAGTATGGAAGCCATTGCTCAGAGTCATTACAGAAGTAACAGTATCAGCAAAGACATGTTAAAGAAAGTTCATGAAAGCTTATGGGTAGTAAAGTCGCCATTGGTGGGAGACGTTTCCTGCGAAGTGTTACTGAACACTTCTGATACATGCGAAGGACGTTCCCTCGTCCGTCTAGAGTGCAAAATTAGCATACATGAATTTAGATGCACTCGTGTAGGTAGCAAAATTCGGGTTACTTACGCAAGCATGTTCATGCTTGTGTGCGAAAAGAGAATGCTACAAGCAAAATTGAGTCTACTGATAAAGTTGAGCATATAACGTCAAACTTTGAGGAACAGAGTGTAGCTGTTGTCCAGGCTGCTAAGGTACAATCTCTTCATGCAGCAAAATCAGTGAAGGAAATTACTCGTTCGAAAGTCTCACTCGAAGCAACATTCGGAAGGTCCACCACATTTCCTGATGAAATGGTCTCTGAGATCTACAAAAAGGCTGATAGTCTTTACCAGTTTGAAAAAAGCTTGCAGCCAAAAGCTATTGAAATTACTCCCATACCACATTTACCCAAGATACCTGATATGCCCAGTTACAAAAACTTGGAGCAACAGCGACGCCTTTTCACTTCCAAAAAATGAAGCTTCACGGTGTGAACACGAATAGGCGAAACTAACTTACATGAAAAAGGCTTCCATTGAAGTAGCCTTGTCGAGTGTAGGATGTGAAAGCGAATCAGTACTATACAGTACAGTACAGACAGAACGCATATATTTTTGATCATGTATATGAAAGTCCCGGGATATAAGGGCGTAAGTGCCAAAACCCAAATTTTTCAAGAATATAAAAAACTGTCCAACTTAAACAATCATCTGCGAGAAAACCCTTATCAAACAACGGTGCGTCCCAAAAATCGCCGGACCTGACACAAAAAAGCTGCTAAAAAATTTCTTATTTTTTAATTTGAAAAAAAGGGGAAAATGCTTTCGAGCTATTATTTAGGTCTATCAAACCGTGAAAGAAACGTCTTGAAAGAAGCAAGTATCTCCGTTTAAAGCCCTTGCCACAGGTACGGCGCGCCCCAAAAATCAAATTATTGATACACAAAGAGTCGAATAACTATTTTTTCTTTTAATTGAGGAAAAAACAAGTATTTGTTTCAACAACTATTGAATCGTAAAAATAACAGGCGAAAGCAAGTAACAATTTTTTTTTTAAATTACCAAACATGGATTTTGACCCACTTCTAAGTCGAACTGAATCATAATCTCCTGCAGAGACATGAGTTGGGACAAAACAATTAGTTTGAGCCAATAACACGCATTTCCGAAACTAGTGTTATAGTATATCAGTGTTTTGAAAAATATAATATAAATATAATGCTTTTTATGAAGGTCGATCGTTGCCTGAATCCTGCACCAGGAAAGTCAAAGCTTCACCACACTTCAAATTGGATTTACACTTGAGCGACGACGACCAGTTAGGCTCAATTTTTGATCGTCGCTAAAGAGGCGCGCCCACACAACGTCAAGGTGAAATCACTTCCGGTTAATTCTAGCCGAAATTGGCATCTTCGCTCCAACGTGGCACTTTACTACAACGTGTGGTCACCGATTGTCTAATCGCGACCACTTAATTAAAATTTAAGTTCGCCGATTTTTGGACGCCGCTGTACGAGCGCGCCCACGTAACCCCGAAGCGGTCCTGCTACCAGTCTGAGCAGTACAGTTTGACGATCGTATTAATTTTAACGCTTCTTATGATTGTCCAATCGTGACTATTCAATCCAATGATTCAAGGCATTCAAGACAAGATTAAGACTAAGATTAAGATTAAGTAATTTTGAGGATCTTTTACTTTTTAATTTTTCTCTTCAACACGATCACTTGTGTTTTAGTTTGTATTATTTTAGATGGCATCCATTCTCTCATACAAGTAAACCAATGATCTATCCGGAAGAGGGTAGACTGTAATATACCAAATTATGACGACCATCGTTTTCCTTTTCAAACATGCTTTGAGATCCGAATTTTTTTACGAGAATGGGCCGACCAACGGCTACTCATCAGAAACGATTCTCAACTAATGCCTTTTTTTAGAGTTTAGAATTTAGAATCCACAGTTGTAAATTGACATTTTATAGAAATTTCAAATATTTGATATTTGGCGTCAGCTTTGATTTTTCAAGAATCAAACATTCTTGCTAACAGGTTGGGAGCGGACTTTCGCCTTATTCCAGCAAGGGAGAAGAGCGGCCGACCAACGAGAGAGCTCTAGCCGCACTCCCCTCTGCTCGGACGCACGCGAAATCAGTCGCCGATCTGTAAATGACTTGAAACCGAAACGCCAATACAGTCAAACCTCGTTTATTGCAACTCCTTCGAAGCGTAAGCATCTCGTTTATGGCAACGCGAGAGGGGAACCCTCCACGCCACCTATTCGTAAGGTAGGCTCACAATACATACATATGTAATGGCTGTTTTCATGTGAAGGCGGCTACAGTGCGAGTGCGCACCTAATCTTTCTTTGAAAGTTTTGGCTGTCAGTGCAACTGACTCAGTTGACGTTAAATAATTTTTGATCGCTTGTAAATTCTTCAACAAAAAAAATATTTGTGTATATAGTGTCGATTCATGTAAAAGCTTTTGAAATGGAGAAAAATGGACGTGATGAACATGATGATCTCTATACAGTTTGTATGAATAATAAATATGGTGGTTGTTGGATGGTATTCGATTGGTTTTCAGCCAAATGCTCACGGATAACGATGGCATTGTGCGACGATGCGTTATCGTGGTGCAAAATCCACGAGTTGTTTGCGCACAAACCCGGTTTTTTTTGGCGAATTGCTTCAGGCAAACGTCTCATAACGCCCCAATAATACTCCTTGTTGACGGTCTGGCCTTCTGGAAGGAATTCATGACGCACAACACC
>JAUMHM010000004.1:5237088-5247978 GCA_032362435.1 Melikaiella ostensackeni
CGTAAGGCATCACTGGCCACTGCGTGAACACCAATGATTCGTGCGTACGCAGCGTTCAGTGGTGTTTCGCGATTTTTTTTCCAGCAAACACCAACCATTGGTGTTTGGGTTTCTCCGTGTAGGTGCATTTTCAAAATAAATTTTTTTTTTACGAGCTTGTATTAGTCTTTGACGCATTTTTCTTGGATTAGTTTTAAAATAAGTGACTTGACCTTTATTCTGGAACTCTACAAATTGTACCATCTCGATTTGGTACATCACATTCTCACGAGGATGCATAAATGAAGGTTGTCACGGCAAAACTATATTAGTGTAAAAAAAATTGTTCAGGAGAGCAAAAAAAAACCTTCTCAAAATTCGAATTATAAAACAGTAAAAACAGTAAAAGCAGTAATAGATGATTTTTTAAGAAGAGACAATTATTTTTAAATTTTTAAACAATTTTTGTTCAAACAATTTGCGTAAAAGTGCGAGATACGTAAAAAGTAATAGCGCCATCCGACTGTGCTAAAAAAATTACATAAATTTCATGTGTTTCACGATTTTTTTATGAACCCAGTTGGTGACGTAGTATAAAGGTGATTTCTACGAGTGTGAAGTTTCCAGCATGAGCCGCTGGCTTGAAGCACTATCAGGACGCTTGTGCTCTAGCACAAGCTTTTTTTTTAGGCAAATTTGCGAATGATTTTGTAAATGTTGACGCTAAAAGATTCCGAAAAAAGACCTGATTGCTTCTTAAAACATCCCAACCATGAAATTTCGATCAAGTAAAGCAAGAACACATAATAAGCGTAGAAACGTGCGAATTTTTAAAATCAGGGATCAACATCCCCCAATGTTCCAACATTTGTAGTTTACCGTTGCGTCGAAGTTAAGAATTGCTTTGATAATTTCTAAAATATGAATTGACCATTTCAGTTTTTCATTTGTTAATTGTTCTTAAGAAATATGTATATCCAACATATGGTATTGTATCGGAGAAAACTCTATGTCAGTCTTACATATTTATCTCGCTGGGAGTATAAGTATATGTAAAACATTGTCCTTGCTAAAAAACTGAAAACCTCATTGGAAATTCAAATGTTCGTGAAGGATTGTAGGATCTGAAGTTTTACAAATTTGGGGAATGAAAAATTGGTATTGTTCTTCAAGTTTTTGTCTCATCCTTACTATGAGTTATTTCAAGATAATAACTTAAGATAATAAATATATAGAAGACCAGGTGTTTTAAAAATTATATCCTTAATTTTTTTAAATATCTAAATTGAAAAAGGCACCTTGATTCGTGGATTCAGTGAGTTTCAGTATTTTTAACGGAATTCAAGGTTCTTGAGGATTGTCTCGCGTTAAGGAAATGTGAATAGTGGATTTTTTATTCATATAGAAAAGTGAAGTTCTTAAATCAGCGCGGTAGATATACTGACGATGGTGGGATGATGATGTATTCTTTGTGCAAAAGTCTTTTATTGCTATGAAATCGTTTATCTCTGTCATCTCCAGCTGAAAATAAATCGTTCATTTCTCAAGGTCAGGTTCGCTTAGTTCGATTTTAAATTCCAGAGAGGTTGAGAATTTGTTACTACTATTTGTCATTTTTAACCATTCTTAATATTTAATTTTTTTCCTTAAATTGTAGTGCACGAAAAAATAGTTGACTTTCCTACTGATTTAAATTTTTTGTTTAAATTATGATAACCGATTTGATTTGAAGATATCATGCAAACAACAAAGGAGAGTTTTGAAATAAGACAAATGAAGCGTGATCTACAACAATGCATTATGCGCCAATCGTTATAAGGGTCATCCAATATGTGAATGTAGGTACTAAATGATTCTTATGGCAAGTGCGTATAATCTTCTGTTGCAGAGCACTCTTCAAATATTGAAATAGATGCAACAAAATTCACAATATTGATATGTTTCCTTCAACGCCTCGATAAAGTGAACAAAGAGCAGGTATTCATTCTGCTTTTCCTCACATCAATTCTGGTCAATTTTCCATATTGGCTCACACCCTGGGGGAAACTTTTTATATTCTCGTGACTTTTAAACTATCGTATCTTGTGAATGACGTTTATTCAAGAATCGGAGTGAACTTTTCAATGATCGTTCTAAAAATTTGTATAATGTTGACGTAATTTGACGTAATTTAATTCTTTGATTAAATTCTTAATTCCTTAATTATACGAGTAATTTCACAAATTATATAAACAGCAGAAGAAAGAATTTAATTTCAGAGGTGCTTTTGCGTGAGCTTATTTAATTCTAGATATGCTCAAAAAATTAAAAAATGTATAATTCCACCCTTTTTTCAAATTTACATCAAGCCAAAGAGGTCGGTAAGCACACTTAATGAAGGGTCTCGTAGGCTATAGGATAAAAAGTTTTCATGTTTATTGATACCATCAATCCAATAAAATTATTAAATGATTTAATGATCATTGAAATTTATTCATTTTCCTTAGTTTTTAACCACTGATATAAAGAAAAGAAGATTATATCATAGCAACTTTTATTTTCCATTGCAATTCCACATGTGAGGAGCTTCAATCTGAGTCTTCCTTGAGGAAAATCGAACTAAAAGAAAAGCTTCCAGCATAGGGGTGTGAAAAACCAAAGTTCCTCATTTTTTTTATTTTTCTTATTTTTCAATGGCTAATATCAAAAAGATGATATCAAAACAATGAAGCAAGGAAATCGACATTTCCTAAGAAGCAAAATCACGGGAGAGTTTTTAGCCAAATTGAGATAGGAAGCATTCCCAATTGAAATAAGTCTTTGAATTTATTTTCAGGTTTGCATTTTCAACCCCAAATTAGAAAAATAAGGAGAATCCTCTCAATCTTTAAATCAGGCTAATACATTCAATCGGCCAATAATCTAGCAGTTTTAGATTAAAATTTTCACCCACAAAATCAGATTTGGATACATTATAAGAAGCCTGGCCCTGTTGAAATTTGTCCTCGATTTTTTTTCCAGGGGATTGTATTTTCAACCCTTAATAGATAAAGCACGAAAACTGACGATTTTTGATAGATGATATCTCAGAAGATATCTTGATAAATATATTATCATCGAAAATTATTTTTCGATATTATCAGAAGCCTATACACATTAACAGAAGTCTCTGAACACTTTATAAGGCTGTTATTTCTAACCCTTAGCAGTTAAAGTATGAGAACCGCGGATTTTTGATAGCTCCAATCTTAGAAGATTTTCTGATCAACATAAATTAGCACAGAAAATCACGTTGGAATTTCATAAGAAAACTAACCACTTAAACGAAAGGCTTCAAATATTTTTTGGGAGTGTTGTTTTTGACCTTTTAGAGTTAAAGTATAAGAATCGTTGATAATTAATATCTTCCTTCTTAGGAAATTTTCTGTTCAACACTCTGGCACAGAAAATTACCTTGGGATATCGTCAGAAAACTACCCACGTTAACGAAAGTCTTTAAGTGTTTTTTGAGGATGTTATTTTCAACCTTTAACAACAATTTTGGAGATGCATAGTTTTACGAAAAGCGCTCTACGCTGGAAGAAATTGTGATAAAATTTAAAGTATTTAAATTACGCTGGTCTGCAAACTTCAGCTTTCGGTCATGTATATGGGAAGTGACTATTTGTTTTTGAAAGAATTTTTTGCGCTGAACACAAATCTGGGCTCAAAAGTTGTTCATTACGCAAAGTTTTTGAGAAAATGGAAGTTGAAACCCCCCCAAAAGGCGTTTTTGGCCACTTTTGGATAACCGAGGGTACCAAACCCGAAGTCATAGAACCGTCCAAAATATCTCAAAATGAAGCTTGTCAGTTTCCCTTTCGAACCCAATAAGCCAAAATTCGATTGCATCTGATCTTGAAGCCCTGTGTGCCTTCGAACGTAGTGGTGGTCAGTGGTTGCACACGCATCAAGTGGCACACTTGGCCGTATTTCTGAGTATCAGAGAATATGGAATTTATCCGTTTTGAGTTATAAATTGCACCCTTCACAATCATCCCCTATGTCGATTCATGTACCCTTACTTTTTTGTGATGATTACAATTTTGGAAGAGTTCCCAGTGAAAAACTGGGATAGAGGTGGTCTGTAGAGGCACCACCAAACAACTCCCGGATGGATAGGTATACATTGTACCCGATAAAAACAACCCTTGAGTCGATTTGTTTACCTCATCTCAGTTTTTGAAGTCAAAAACTTAAATAGGGTAAACTAATCAACTCAGAGGTTGTTTTAATAGGGTACAATGTACACCTATCCATCCGGGGGTTGTTTGGTCGTGCCTCTACACACCTCTCTATCTCAGTTTTTCACTGGGAACTCTTCCAAAATTGTAATCATCTCAAGAAAAGTAAGGGTACATTAATCGACATAATGGTTGATTGTTAAGGGTGCAATGTGCGTATATTCCCTCAAGGAGCGTTCGGGGTGTTCTCGGTGGATAAAGATTTCGACAGAAAAAACTGAAGTTGCTGGAAACTCATAACTTTATTATCATTGAAACTAATTTCTTAGCTTGAAGTAAAAAAATTTTGAACTTTGAAAGTAAGAAACACTCTAATATTTATTCACACTGTAAATGACATTGATTCTTTAATAAGTTACGTGATTACATATATATATATATATATATATAACTATGTAAGTTGTCAAAATGATTTTTGAATTTAAAAGAATATTTTTAATACATTTGTATGTAAAATATGTGTGTACAGAAGCTTATAATTCTAACTTGTGAGCAAAAGTAGGGTAAGCTCGTTGACTGCTAAACGCGTCCACTCAAAGAATTATCCCCTTGAGGCAATAGGATTATTCTCCAATATTAGATCTCAAGTCTTCAACAGAAGTTTTTTACGCGATACAAATTTCCTCTTCCAGTAAAATTATTTCTGTATCTCAAACATTCTAGAACATTTCAACTCAAGCAATGAAATGGTTTTTTATTATCGAAAATATTAATTCAAAATGTTTGATTTTCGCAAAAAACAAAACTCGTTTTTTAGCAAACCTAAGTCCATAATGAAATGTTTAGCAGGCCTTGTATTACTTATAGTTCAATACTTCAATTCATAAAAGCAGTTTATAGAATTATTATCATTATTTTATATACATATTTCACTTATTTGAAAATGATCCATGCACATCCATTCAAATATCCGTGCGTAATGTTACGATAATTACGCAGAAAAACATCCGTGCGTGATGATCCAAACATCTAATCTTTAATGTTTTTACCTCCTACTCCTGCAGAAATTTTGAAATGATGAAAAAATTTGAAAAATCTCTTTGAAAATGTAGCCAAAGTTGTCATAATTTTTAATGAGCATTTTAAAATTGTGGTAAAGGAGTAAAGATCAAAATTAACAATTCTCTAAACTTATTATAGGGTCATTTCCATTGCTAATAGAGGGAAAAATGAAAGTGCTATTTCGGTACTCTTATACAATAGTGGCCGGAAAATTCTTTTCTTCATTTCACCCGCAAGATAATGGCTAATGTAGACTTGGTTTTCCCACAGAAAATTCGTTTGTCGATGCTCGACTTTTGATATCAGTCCTCTTCGCTTAAAGCAGTGAGGCTCCACCGTATCAAAAATGGGTCTTGATCCTATCAGCAGTTTCAAGACAAGGAAACTAAGTGGCTATAAGAGATTCTACGAGAAGATACATGGGAGGTGGGTGGGACTCCGGCAGACTGATTGATCGTCTGCAAAAAGTGGCCAACGTGAGAACGCAGGTAGTTTCTTACCTGAGGAATGCTGAGGATGAACGAAAGGATCCAGGTGAGCATTACTAGGCGCTTGCATTTTTGTGCAGTATTTAAACTCTTCATGGGATAGCGGACTGCAACGAATCGATCCACTCCGATTAGTACCAGGATAAAGGTACTCAGATAGAGGCTGAACATTTGCAGGAACTTGAAAACCTTACATGCCACATTTCCCCAGATCCAAGCCACTGCGTAGCTCCAAATTGATTCTCCACCAATGCAGAAAACAGTCACCAACAAATCTGCTACAGACAGGTGCAAAATCAAAGTGTAGATGGCAGAACAGCTGTAATTGAAACAGAAATATATGATAATGTTACTCATTGTAATAATATAATCCTTCAAACAGTTATCGAAAATATATTTTATTTGAATTACGTATGATCAAATTCATACATATAGTGTAGTTGTAACGACGATATACGAAATTTCGACACATCCCGCTTAATTGTGAAGGATTGGAAAGAAATCAAAAAGTTCAATTCTGCGTCAGAAGTTAGACAATACGTTCCTAAGAAAAAATCCGAATATTTATTTTCAAATCATTATATATATCTATTTAAAATTTTGTACAAGATTGTAAAAATGTTATATTATTTGTCTGGGATTTTTTATTGACATGTCTACTGTAATTCTGCTTCTTCTATTGCGTTAGATTATGTACACATTGCCTAAGCGAGTGTTCAAACAAAGGAGGGAGGTTTCACATCCTGCGACAATGCATAGTTGATTCAAAAAAATAAGAAAGAAGAGTGGTACAGTGTATGGATTTATTTAATGCGTCATCTGAAGGTTTACATGTCTCCAACAGACCAATATAATTTCTACATCCAAAATTTTCGACACTGTCTCTTACATCGTTTCTATATCTAATTTGTCCGAGCATCTCTACTACGGTCTAGACATCCAACTACCTATGCGACCATGAGAGCATAACCTCTCCTCTCTCTTTAATCCTTCTCCCTATCTTGAATAACGCACAATCATATCCTTCATATCACTCTCTCGTTTTACCCTATCTTTGTCTCACACCATCCCCACGAAAACAACGACTTGGAAAGTATAACACTTATTCTACTGTATATTCAAGGTTGATCTGAAAGAATTGAAGGTTCTTTAAAAAAGCTTAAGATCAATGTTTATTTTAAAAACTGCCAGAAATAGGAAAATCTATATTTAAATAAAAAAGATCATAATAAAATAGAAAATTTATCAAACGGAGTATATCTCATCAAATGTAAAGGTTACAACAAAATATACATTGCTGAAACTTTATGAGATTAAAAACCCGTAGAGTAGAACATAAGAGAGATTGCCAAGTAGGTGATAATGATACTGATAATATCAGCCCTTCTAAACACGCTTGGTCTTGTGATCATTATTTTGATTTTGACTTTGAAAACATGAATATTTTATCTAAAGAATGAATCACTTATAGATGAGAAATACTGGAATGCATTGTTTTGAAAAAAAATTAGTGATGAATGTAATAATTTACAAACTGAAAGGTTACATATTAATGATTATTATAGTGTGTATGTATAGTGTATATTGTGTATTTGACTTTTTATAACTTTATCAACTATTCCTTCGTTATTTGATTGTATCAGCTTTAAACGATGATATATGTATATCTCCATGCTTCAAAAATTCTTATCATAACCACATTTTTGTTTAAAATTATCATTCACTAGATATAATCATGATTTTTTTTTTTCAAAAATTGAATAGCTATGACTGAGAGGCATTTCTATCTATTATGGAAAACACGCTATCAGCTGAATGTCTGAAATCTGATACCTTTGAGCATTAAATTTGGCAATAGGATATTCAACTTTTAACATTCTAGGTACAAAAATTACACTGTGTTACAGTGAAAAAATACTTTTCACGAAACATAGTAGAAATTGTAGGTCTAGTATACTACAGCGAAAGCTGGTATGAAATTTTCTCTCGTTGTTCGCTGAAGAATTACTCTGTTTTTAATGGTTGGTAACACCAATTAGTACTAAGTTTCAAGTAGTATGCCAAGGCGTGTAATGTTGTATGATTAGGTGTATCCAATGAGATGCATCTAGTATATTATCCGCCTAGGCATACTTTTTGAAAATTGTTTTCGTCAAGAACATCAGACAGACCAAGGCCGGCGAAGTTCTCCTTAAGGTAAGAGCTAAACCGGAGGAGAGAACCAGTTTCGGCGATGCACTGAAGGGAGTCTTGGGAGACAGAGGTGGCGTTAGACACCTAGTTCCAAGAGTCTAACTGGTGATTCGCGACCTCGTAGAAGCGACCGATGAAATAAAGGTGCAGAAAGAACTGGAGGCTTTTTTAGGGCAGCACATCGGCAGTTGCCCAAAGATAAACCTCACAAAGTGGAGCATCATGGAGTGCATTCAGGCCTTTTTGGAGCTGGACGATGCACCCGCCACCAAATTAGAGAAAGCGACCAGACTTAATATGGGATAGGTGAATTGTCGGGTGAAAGCTTTAATTACTAAAACTCGGTGCTACCGCTGCCACGAGTATGACCACATAGCTCAAGAGTGCATGGGAGAAGACCTGAGCGAAAACTGATGGACGTTCAGTCAGGAGGAGCACAAGGAGTCAGTCTGCCAAAAACCTGGCACCACGTCGTTCGCCCTCTGCGGTGAGGAAAAAAGCCTAGGCAAATTGAAGCCAACAATGAATCCACCAAACTTAACACCAGTTGCTGGAGATGGGTAAGTATGGCAGCTCGAAGGTCGGAGAACATACACGATGAAGAGAGGCAACTCGGCGCACTGGTCCGTTACCTAAATCTCTGAAATTTGCGAAAGTGGTTTCGGGAGACTTGGGTAGGCAGAAAGGGAAAGCGGTTTTAGTCGGTAAGAATTCGACACTACCCAGCCCTGAGCAGGGTGTCTCATGCAAAAATCCCCCCCCCCCCCCTACAATAAAAAAAAGAAATAAATACTTCTTGACACGTAGTACTAATTGGTGTTGCCAACAATCGCTTTACAAATTTTTGTTGTTGTAGTCCAGATAATAATGCGTGACGACGGACGATGGCCGCACGACGTGGCGGCAAGAACGCAAGCACGGTGTCCGCACAAGCTGAGGGTGATGAATGTTCACCCAAGGTGAGCACACTCGGTGTGTACGACGTGCAGCACAGCTGGCAACCATTATGTGCCTTCACATCGGGACGTGTTGTGCGGGATCGAAATTAAAAAAAGAATTCAATATGTAATAAAAGAAACCATTTTTCGATTTTGTATACTATATAATTTTATTTATTATTCTTATATCATTATTCATCATATTATTTTATTTAATTTCATATTTATACAAACATTCTGTTTTGTAGAATATTTTTTTTCACACGAAATTGATATATGAAAGTTAAAAGTTAAAAGTGATCGCAAGTCAGATTGCTTCAAATCGCCTCCCTTTCGTTTGGCGCTTTGTTTCACGCACTTGTTTTTGCATTCGATGATTTTCGACTTTGTCAGTGAATTTCTGAAAAGTGAAAGTGTGATTGCTTTAGATATATTGACGATTTTTCGTTATTGAAAATTTGATATGCCAAAGAGAATAAAAAATGGATATGCAGTAAATTTTTAGAATACGCAGATGTGTGATTACAAAAATAAATTATATGTATCTAGCTCAGCTTACAAATATATTTTTATTTTCTGAGAGTTTTCTACTTATCATACACTAGAATGAATTGATAAGTCTAAGCAAATCAAAAACGGAAAAAAATGGTTTTCAACATAGTCATCTCTCTGGCCTTTTGAAAACTTTTTTTCTAGTTGCTTTAAAAAAAATTTCAATACTTTGGAACTTCTTCTTGACGAAAGAAAAACATTGCAAAAAATGGTAATGAGTTGAGAAAATGAAACAATAAATTTTGTAGTTCTCATTTCAATTATCTTTTTCAGCTATAACCTTAAACAATATTTTGAACAACTATGTTTGGGTGGCGCTAAAGTATTATAAGTTAAATTTTCTAAACCAGTACCTGACCAATTTTTTTCCTTCTAGTGAAAGAAACTCGCTGGAATGTTTTTGAAATTTTTAATAAGGTTCAAGTGGTGCCGGAAAGTCTTTGAAGCTTTTGAGCATTTGAAATGTGTCAAATTTATTCTATAGATGCAAAAATTGTAGGGAATTTTTTTTGTGGACTGTTTCAGGTCACAAGTGAGAATATAAAATTCAAAACGATGAAAAAAATTCCTGCTGATTACAGGAATTCTTTTTAATGGACAAAACATTACTGCCGTTTAAACTTGAAAGATACATAAGCGACATTGTGGTTGAGGGTCATTCTTTCATACACGGCAATAAGACAGTTGACCTAAGCGACAATGTCACTTATGTATCTTTTCCGTTTGGACGGCACTTTTGCAAAATGAAAAAATGTGACGCAGTTCAGCAATAATGCAGCTCGGGAGTCGACTTTTGTTTATTCTTTCAAATTTGATTTTACAGAATGTTATTTTGCTCTCGTCAAATTCCAATTTTGTTGCTTACACCCGTGTGGATCGCCACCCTCGACTTTTTATGGAATAATAATTCCGCGTTCTGAATCCGTTGTGAAGACTTTTTGTTGCGAATAAAAGGATCAAGACATTTATTTTCCCTTAAGGGGGAGTGTGGTCCAGGCAATCCAAAAAATCGACTTGTTTTTCTTAAAAATCTTCCTATACATGTAGAAAATACATTCCCAAAGTCATAGCATGAAATTCGACCTTGAAATATAGTTAAAGGAGCGGTGCGCGCCAAGCCTCGCGCCAACCCCTCGTGAGTATTGAAAAACTTATGCTTTTCACAAGCGAAAACTTTACGCGTTTTCCTCAAAACCACGTTTTTCAAGTTGGCTGGAATAATAGCTCATCAAATTCTCATCCGATTCACTTCATTCAAAGTTTAAATTAAAGAAAATGAAATTTATATGCGGATGAACCTCGACTCATGAAGAAATATTGTTATAGGACAATGTCATTGCAAAATTTAGGCCGATTTAGGCGTGTTAATTCGGTAGTAATGACGACCAACGAAGAGCTTAAATCTCTCTTACTATCAGTTCAAGAGAATGTAAAATCCACAGGAGCGAATGTTCAGCAAATGTCTGAAGATATTAA
>JAUMHM010000004.1:5253634-5271930 GCA_032362435.1 Melikaiella ostensackeni
AGATTTCAACGAATTCACAAAGATTTCAAAGATTTCACAAAGCTTTCAAGGATTTCAAAGACGACTTATGTTCGTAAAAAATACGAATTTGTTTATTTAGGGTTCTGCTTTCTTAAAAAATTGTTGGCTAATAAAAAATGAAGTAGCTCATTTGTCACATTTATAACAGACGGTTATTTCATTATTTGATGTAAAAAAAGGAGACCTGGAAAAACTTGACCTCCCGACCTGAAAAACCTAGAAAAGACCTTCAATTTCATTCCTAAGAATCACTGGACACCCTGAATGTGCAAGTTTGAGATTTTTTTGAGCAATATATTCTGAGATACAACTGTGCACATATCTCAATTTTGTTAAAAAGTCATTTCTTCATAACACTGTCCATTGCAAACGGTTTATCCTACCAAAAAAGTGCAAGAAGCAAAAAAGTTTAATTTTTCCTTAGCTAGGTGAAAGTGATATTATACATTTTTGTTGCTGATAAATAATTAAATTGTTATACAAAAATTGCTTACACAAAAACTGACCAAGATTTCGAAAACCTAACCGAGATATTGGTAATCAGGGGACTTCTTTTGACCTTTTGAACAAAAGTTATCTCGGGGACGTATTAGTGCATACGGAAGTGTTCGTGGTGCCTGTATTAATTACAAAGATCTGTGTTGGCTCAAGAAATTAGGGGGGTAAACTCTCCCCTTCTTTGTTGACGCTCTAGTAGTTGTAATGTTTTGTAATTGTATACTATTTTCTTAATTATGCGTGAAATTGAAATTCGAAACATTTTTTTACAAGCTCTCAGGGTCAACAAAACGGAGCTCTAGACTTCTATAACTGGTTATTGCAGACATGCAAAGTTTGTGTATAATGTTAATAAATCTGGTACTTTTCAGAGGAAATTGGGTGACACATATTATTGATATCTTGCATGTTTGTGTAATCTACCCGTTCATACAGAGAGCTTTTAGATTGTCATTTAATGTACAAGGTGCTATTTTCGGAGTAAGTTTGCTGAAAATTGTACAGTTACACTGATTCGTCGTGAATATTACATGCATGAAATCGTGGGGCGAATTGCTTATAAGAAACCGTTTTTCTTTACATTTACTTATGATATTATATTGTTTACAGTTTTATTTTACTTGAAATCTGCATTTCATGATATTATCCACCCCCAACCACCGCCACCCACCCAACCTTTTGGGAATTCACCCACTCATTTGGGTAGGAGCCCCTACTTTTCGTATACGGTGTGTTCGCCCCTGAAAGCATCTATGTTGGTCACAGTGAGCGTTTCATCACCTGCAGACTTGAGTCATAACGGATTTTGGTTCTCTCTTTTTTCGCTAGGGTCGCCCAAAGGAAAGTCCGAGCTCGAAAATTGGCTTACCTGCTCCCTGCTTCGCTAAATAGTAGAACACTTTAATACAACGCTCTCATCAAAGCGAATTTTTTTCTTTTAATTCTTACATAAAAAATAGAATTTTTTCGAAAAAAGCGGCCTGTACTGGGGGTCTCAATACTCTTTAGATTATTTATACAAAAAATCAGATAAAATGGCTTCACCGTTTGGCCTGAATCCTATAAGTCCGGTTTACACTCGATTTCCAGGTCCCTTAAGCCTAGGAGGTCAATAATTTTAATACTAAAAAAAATGTTTTTTAAATTTATTTCAAATACTTTTAATGACAACAGTCATACAGAATTTAATAAGCTTCAACTTTAGTTTATCGAAAATTTCACGACTCTTTCAGGTTTTCCCTGGCATTCACTGACTTTCCCTGACCAGTTTTATATTCCCTGACATTTCATAATCCCCTGACCTGTAGTAATCCTGCCATTTCAAGAAGAGGGTCTTGTATATATGCGACGATATCCGCTGCACGCAGAAGGATCCTGTTGCGAAGACACTCGAGATTAAGCATTCCGCGACTACCCTGACGACGTGAGATGTAAATTAGCAGACCGGACGACTTAAGGTGCAAGCTTCTGTTAATGTGAATAACCTTTCGCGTATCAATGTGTTCATAGAACCACTATCAAATGAATAGAGCAGTACCTGGATGGTAAGCATGTTTGTTGCAGATACTTTATTCTTCGCCGACAGATTGAAAAACCAAACCTGTCGTAGAAGCTCTCTGACACGCTCAGGTATTGGGAGTTGTCTCCAGCGCCAAGGTGACGTATGGCGCTACCGTCGACGAGCTTAGAGTTCTCGGAAATGTTGCTTTGCAACATTTCTCCAACTCCTGACAACCAAAGAATCTTACCGGGAGAGGGAGCCATTCCAGAAAATTACACTCGCTCCCGGCGAAATCACGGTACACTTTTAGCTGTAACCACGTCTCACGACCGTGAGACAGGTGGCTACAGCACGTGATGGACTCAATACGATGGTCCGGCGAAAGCCTCGTGCTTCTTGAGGACACAGTACGACCAAAGGACGACCGCCTTCTGCACTCTCCCCGCAAGTGTCTCGGCATTTTGATGACACGCAGGGATGCTCCTTACGGTAGACCAGTTTAGGCTTGGTACCTCTGAGAGCACCGATGACCAGGACGTCAAGCTTAACAGAATACTCTGGGTACAACCGAAGTAGCTCCCTTGTAAGGTCTTTATAACTCTCTTCCTTTTATTTCTCCTTGGCTGTAGTGTTGCTGTCGGCTGGTGTTGAGAATTCGATAACGAACATAAGTCGTTTCTCGAAGTCAATGAGAATTATGTCAGGCCTCGAGTGTGCAACAGAAACAATTGTCGAAAATAATTAGTTCCAGTAATCTTCTCATTCTCGACAATTGACTCTACCTCCCTTGGAGCGTTCGGTAGAGCGGTATCGCGGCCAGTGCCATAAGAGTGACAGAGATAGTAATAAACTCTTAGTGTGTGTTATAAAAAACTAAGGGTTTTAGCTACGTTTGAGTAGAAATTTTGCAAATGATTTTTAAAAATATTCTTTTATGGAAAAAGTTGTTGACCGAATTTTTACTTGAACGTAGCTAAGAATGTAGTTGAGTGTTTTCTCTTATATTTCCCAAAGTTTCAAGGCGATGTCTTGTTTGAAATCAAAAGTTATCTTGCGGATAAAATAAAATCAAGAAACTGAAAAAAAATTCCGGTGAACATGCCCTCGAAGAAGAATGTTGATTTGACTCGTAGACAAGATGTTTTTACGTAGATATACAGGAACAATTCGTGACATCCGAATTAATGTGCCACAAGTAAAACGACGCATTAGTAGAATCTAATAATGACAAGCTTACCTCGTAAATACATCGAATTCGAAATTAGAAATGTATCCATTACAAGTAAGATCTATCGTAGATTTGAGAGCCATGGCTTGTAATCCAGAACTTATTGGGTGAACTTGATTCAGTTCATGCCTAAACACTTTCCACGGAACCAAAGTACTGCAACAAAAATTTAAATTGTACTATTAAAAATCTTGTAAATTAAACATTTTCCATACATTATTTAAATTGTCAATAGATTGCACTGTTCGCAAACTGTGTAACTACAGGTAGTTCAGCTAGATTTTCGGAAATAAGGTACGAATGTGGAATTAACTTAAGACGTCAATTTTCTTTGCTCACGGCCTTTATTTTTGTGTCAAGTAATCCTATATGGGCACATGGACACACTCACACTATGAAAAAAATCACGTGTCAATTCGACCAAAACGTGCTTTAATTTGATAAATTTTTTTATAGATCAATTAATTATGGATTTAACCCAACTAACCTAACCCTGAATAAGAGATGAACTGGATCGGTTGCACCAATTTCGAAAAGTCTCAGAAGCTGACTCGATGCTTATTAGAAATCCTTTAGCCACTCAACATCAGTCTTAAAATATTTACGGACCTGGACAAAGTGATTGATTAACTTAAACAGAGGCGCATGGTCCTGTCGGCTCAGCTATATTGGTTGAGCATACGGAGTAATCATGTGTTAAGCAAAACATGACAAACGCAATCTGAACATGGCCTTTATCGATTAGCAACAGGCGTTTCCCTCAGAGACCCACGACTATTTACTCAAAGTCCTCAGGATATATAAAATCTGTCCTCTTGTAATTCAGCTTTTGGATCACGCCATGCTAACTAGACCTGTGCGTTATTCGGTTCGAATCGATTTTTTTCGAGGCAACGAAGCTGAGATCTCATCGAACAAAATCCGATTCAAACTGGCCAGTGCGAAAGTCGAATTTCCCGACTTTCAACGCGCTCCATTGAGAATAAAGCAAAATCGATTTGAACTAAGCAGTTCAAAAGTCGGTTTTGTCGACTTTCGACGCGCTCAGTCCGGTTCGAAAAAAATTTGATGCCAACTGGCTTTGTCGAATTATTTCTAATCGACGCAACTCATCTTTGAATTGAGAACCGACCAGCGTGTAAAAGTCAAATGTTTTCGAATCGAACCGATTCGTAGCATGAGACACGACGCAACAACATATTTGGCCGTCCGCGAAGAAAGGGCCCTAACGCCCGGGAGCCACATTTACAGAAGGAGCGATTGAAGAGACGGCCCAGCACAGGAACTCCATAAGAGGGCCTCAATTTTCAATTTCATAACAATTCAAATATGTCAGATAAAAGTATAATTTTTTTATAATGAAAAAGCAAATAAAAAACTATAGATTGCTGTAAAAAAAACTAAAAATCAATTTTTTGGGCGTTCAATCTCTTCGCGGACGGTAACATATATCTCGCCGTGTCAGTAGCACGCGACGCGCTGTACAGCGTACACACTACATAGTCTACACGGTATCAATTAATTATTATTAATAAATCTTTTAAACAGAATCTCGATCAACTTATAGATTTTAAATAAAAGAACCAAAAGCTGTCTAATTTTACGACATATTGATAGTAGGATGTAATTATTAAACGGTCAATATCAGCATTAATAATGAACAAAAATGAAACAAATACAACATAAATTTCAATAGTATAATTGACGTAATTTTTAAATTACAGTAGAATGTAAATTTATGTCATTTGTTGCAACTTACAAAGGAAACACAGGAGATCTTTCTTACTTACATAGCGATGTCTACCTTTTACCTCAATAGAATCACAGTAGGTGAAAAGATCATTATACTGTGCTTTGGATATCAGAGAAATCACTTCGAACTCGTCTTCTATTAAACTATTTTCATCTGCATATCTAAGCTGAGCAGCAGAGGCTACTTCTTCATGAAGTTCTTGTAAGCATGACCAAATTTCTTGGTCGTGCAAGATACAGAGTCGATTGACATACCTTAGACCATTAAGTATCCCTTCTAGCAGAAAGCCTATCTCATCTGAATGACGATTACAACATAATACTTCTTTGGAACGTAGTTATATTTCTTAATAAAGATATCGACTCTACATTACAATGCTAGTATGCATGTGTAATTGCGACCATTGCACAATTAACAAGTTTGAGAAGAGGTTTAAGATAGAACATTCAGCCGCAAACCCTGTTGATCATTTTCTAGAATCTCTATTTCTCGATGTATCGAGCTGGAGGTCTATCAGCTTTATCACGTCTCATTTGAGCGGTTTCTCGTTTAAGAACGTTCTCATCACCGGTTAATCGCACCATGACACGTGGTATCAAAGCATTATTGCAGATAAAGCAGGGTATTTGAACTCTGTGAGCCATACTAGAAAAAATATATAATCGCTTTCAAAAACTTGTTCACTTTTAAGAAAGCAACAACTCTTTTTCATGCAAGTACCTTAGCAAGAAGAATTCTATCGACCTGAACAGGCTCTCGATAAATCTGATCTGATGTGCCATGTTGTTTCACAATAGACGTATACGTACGATAATTACAGCATTATTTACATCACATAGAACTTTTACTAAAACTTCTGAATTGACATTTCCCTTCGTTACTCATTTCTGTTTGAAAACAAAAGGTGTACTAAAATATCCGTAGCTGTGGTTTTTCGTGAAATTGTTTCAAAAACAAATGCTACGATTTCAGTGACGCTGCTCAAAAAAAAAAAAAAAAAAAAATGCCACGGATATTGTAGCATATCGCAAACGAGTGATGAAGACAAAATATCTATCCAGAGGCTCTAATAAAAGTTTGATGTCATAAAAATAGTGCAGTACTTATTGTAAGCAAACTTTTATTGTGAAACAGCATCAAACTTGTACATCAGATTTATCGAGCAAACATTTAGCTCGATAGGATTCTTTCTGTGTAGGTAATTATATCAAAAAGAGTTGTTACTTTCTTAAAACGGAACAAGTTCTCGATAGCCCTCGTAGATTTTTCCTGATATGGCTCACACTTATTCACCACAGGAAACAAAAGTCACCGATTTTGGGGTACTACTTCAACTGTGAGGCAGGGGCTAGAACTCTAGGAACATGTGCGCACGTGACATCATTTCATTGGTACACGGGATACAGGCGTCATCAGAAGAACGTGAAATACCCATTCATACAATTTTTACGAACCGTTCAAAACGCGAGCATGGATATTGACGATATTGAAATAATCGACCCTTTTAGCGAAAATCATTGAAGAATGTTTGCGGTAAGTAAATCGAAGTGATGGATTGGGCGATGTTACACATAAACTCACGCACACATACTACATTACACTCAATCCCACACCCACAAGTATGCAAGGGTGATCCCACATTCACGTCACATCCACGTCGTTGATCACTGGGTAGCGCTAAGAACAGGAAACGACACAAGCTAAAACTATCTTTCTCCAAAAACAATACACATACTTAGTCACAAACTCTTAAACACCACAAAATCACACACGAAAGACTAACACTTTTGAAACTAATCCTCTGAGACAATCATGCAAAACGCCAACCCTCTCCCGCACCTACTCGTTACACAATTAAACCTTACCCACTATCACACCAACATACAGTATACTAATCCCCTTTCACACTAACACATCAACAACTTTTTCCATACTCACTATCCCTTTCTACTCAGAATTGGACTGACTCACCCATTCAATACATATTTCCCTCCACCACTTCGCTTAAGCCACACTAACCCCCTCAACCTCCCACGCAACAATCTCTTTTAACATAATCAATCATTGCACTAACCTCCTCTCTTCATACAAACGCTTGCACTCAAGCACACGCAAAACAAACTCTCAACATTCTTCCCTATATATTTACACATATCCCCCTCCCCCTATTCACTCTCCTACACCGTTACCCACCATTTTTTACTTACAGTTGCACTCTCACTTATCCACACACAAAAACACACACACGATTTCCTTTGTTTATACTCAGTCACACACGCATAACTCCACAGTAGTGAATAAGTATATACTTGTAGGTATCGGTCCACACAAGTATGAGAATAACACACTTCACTACATTCCGCATCTTCTAATACCTGAACACTTGATTATTGAGGGTTATGTCCATAACAAATTTTGCTCAGCATCACAGGAAGCATCATTCCTCACAGTTACAGCCAATTTGACGGAAGGGCCCTTTACTCATATTTTGTGCGGGGCTCTTTGTAGCGTCTTATTGCTGCAAGGATAAGTTAACAAGAATCATTTTTTTTTTTTTGGCATTTCCTCCAATCAAATGTTTGAAAGAAGCTTATTACTTACCCAAATTATTATTAAATACTGAATCGAAGGTACGAACTTCTGATCCACATATTTAAATTTTATTTTTGGAACGCTTTAAAGTTGAATGAATTTCAATATTGTAGAAGCTAAAATTATGTTAGTTATTTCTGTTCATTTTTCAGAAATTTTAACCCTCAGTAACTTTTCTTTTTTGAGGCCTAATAATACACAGGTGACGTGGAATTTAAATTTAATCTAAAGAATTTGAATTTAATCTAATTTAATCTACCTATCAGGCCTCAAAAATAAAACTTATACGTACAACCAATTTAAAACAATGATAAAAGGAATTTTAAATCTTAATATCCATCTAGTAGGGTCGATAGGAGAAAGTGTAATACGAAATTACAAAGTTATACTTTGATTAATGATATTTCAAATATTTAAGAAGATGCTTGTTTCAAAGGACCCCGCACCAAATAGGTGGTAAAAAAGGTCCCGGTGGATTTGTCTGGTTTTTTGAAATTTTTCAGTTTAGGTCCTCCTGATAGAAAAATCTTGATGTAAAGAACTCAAAATATGGAGAGTTTTTGCGCTACGACAATTCAAAAGTCATATTTTGGTCAACATTCTTACCTGTGTAGTGGAATATATCACCGATTTTTTTCCATCCTTTACATTGCTCACGTGCAAGTTCATGCAGGAAAATTATTGCATACACAAACGATGCGAGGTAAGAGCGTTGGAAGTGACAAGCGTTAAGCGTTTAGGCAACGCGCTTTGCTTTGATATAATTGCATATTATCGAGCTTCAAGCGCGAAATTCGGTTTCTATTATCAAGAGGTGTTGTGTTGTCTAAATCGGCGATAAGAATTAGTAATTATTTTCTTCTAATGCCGATTGACAAACGCTACTTGCGTTCAAAAGATTGCACTCCAAATTCGTCGCTTAGCGCTCAAGTCGAGTGGCCAGACAAAAGAAATGACACCCAGCGTTGCAATTTAGCACTGATCAACCAGTTAAGTCAAACACTCTAAAACACCTTATGAGAAATGCTTCTCTCGTTCCAATGCTTCCGCACTACCTTCAACGCTAAGCGTTTAAGGAAAGCACCCAGACAACAAAATCAACTCCCAGCGTTGCTGTTCGGGGCTGATCAGCCAGTTTGAGTCAAGCACTCTAAAACATCCTATAAGGAATGCTTCTCTCGTTCCACCGCTTCCACCCTACCCTCAATGCTAAGCGCTAAACGTAAGTACTTAGAATAAAAAATCAACTCCCAGCGTTGGTATTTTCATAATTATAAATATATACAAGTGGAAGCAAAATATTGCAAGCGGATGCAAGTAATGGCAAATGCTTACGAGTGAAATTATGTAATTTCAAGTGACTTCGATATGATTTCAAGTAATTCCGAACTGCATTCACATAAATGCAGGTGATTTCGTGTAATGGAGAATGATTTGTCATCAGAAGTAAGTAAGAGGTGATAACGATACTCTGTTTACACTCAATAATGGATTCATGAATCCCACCATAAAGATGCGGATTACTCAACATAACAAAGTGAAATATGGAAGAAATAATAAAAAGCAATGTATCGTGGTAAAAAAGTCAATTTTTTCATAAGTAACTTGTATTATTATCAGTGCAGATGATAATGTGATCTTGATAAATAGCTTCTTTATGATCCTAATCTACTAAAAGGCAAAATATAGAAGAAAAACAAAAAACACCAAAACATTATAACACAGGAACATGAAAATATTTGCTTCTTTTGTTATCATAAAAAATCATGAATAATGATGCTATTCACCAGCAGAAAAAAATTTACTGTAGAAGAACAATATTGAAACGAGAGAAGCATTCTTTATGAGGTGTTACAGAGAGGTTGACTTAAACTGGCTGATCGGCGTCGAACAGCAACGCTGGGAGTTGATTTAATTGTCTGGGTGCTTTCCTTAAATGCTTAGCGTTAAGTTAGAGTGTGAGCATTGGAACGAGAGAAGCATTCCTTATAAGGAGATTTGGAGTACTTGAATTAAACTGGCTGATCAGTGGCGAAAAGCAACGCTGAGAGTTGATTATGTTGCCTGGGTGCTTTTCTTCAACGCTTAACGTTGAAAGTAGGGTGAGAGCGTTGGAACGAGAGAAGCGTTGCTCATACGCAGAGAGCGGACGAGCCCAGTCTAAAGTTGAGCACCGAGCCCAGGCTCGGCTCCCTTGCTGCGGAGAACCGCCGCATGGGGGGAGTGGTGTGTCCGCTAATCACAGTCATTCTGACATTCCCTGAGATTCAAATGATCGCGCGCGCGCTCTCCCTCCATTTTGCCCATGCGGCGGTCCTCCGCAGCGAGGGAGCCGAGCCTGGGCTCGGTGCGCAACTTCAGACTGAGCTCGTCCGCTCTCTGCTCATAAGGTGTTTTAGAGTGTCTGACTTGAACTGGCTGATCAATGCCAAACTGCAAAGCTGGGTGTTGATATTGTTTCTAAAGTGTTTGCCTTAAACGCTTAGCGTTGAAGGTAAGATGGAAGCGTTGGGCCGAGAGAAGCATTCCTTATAAGGTGGTTTAGAGTGCTTGACTGAAACTGGTTGATTAATGCCAAACTGCAACGCTGGGTGTTGTTGTTGCTTTGCGATGAATTTGGGGAGCAATCTTTTGAACGCAAGTAGCATTTGGCACTCAGCGTTGGAAGAAAATGATAACCAATTTTTATCACCGATTTAGACACGACTTCCAACGCGCTTACCTCCCATTGCTAGTGCGTGCAATAATTTTCCTGCATGAACTTGCATGTGAGCTGTGCAAAGGGTGGAAAAAAATCGGTGTACGGGTTCCTTTTGCCAAAATTATCTCTGAACTTTCTACTTTTAATCATCACCTTTTTTAATCAACAAAAACTTGCATGAAGAAATATTTTCAATTTTCTTTGGTAGTGTGTCAACGATTCCCGATTTTCTGTAATTATTGGTAAGTGTGATACGTGTAAAAGAACCCCACTAAAATCCCAAGTTTACAAGATTGCACTTTCGTAACTGTTGATGAAACATCCACCGATTCTCATAATGCATGTTTGCTTTTAACTTTTTATCAGTTATAAGAATATTAATGCGAATAAAAAAAATTAAATTTGAATCTGTAATGAAGGTTCCAGTGACATTGAAAAACATACGTATTTTAAATTGTGTTCTTTCAAAACTGATTAAAACATTATTCTTCTCTATAAATGTATATATTAAAATGTTATTTACAAATGATTATTATGTACTTACATTTTTATTGAAAAAATGAGGTTCATTAACCTCTTCAACTAACCTCGAACTGTTGACAGATTTTCGTATTTCACAATAAAAAAGCAAAACAAAAATCAGATATCACACTTACCCTAAGTCTGATTTTGAATTACCCTGTTATAATTTATCATAAAAAAAATATGAAATTAAAAAAAAAGACGACGTAGGAAAAAAACGATGTAGGAAAAATTCAAAACGAAACATCAGATGACACAATTACAAACTGAAGTTTTCTAAAAGCAACTCAATTTCTTTCAAAATAATTGATTGAGGAAATAACTAATGACAGACACCTTTTTTCAACAAATAATAAGAGATATAATCTTTATGTTGTAACAAAAAAAGTTAATAACTAATTTTAGTCAGTGAGCTCGCGACAATTCTACGGACGTCATTTAAGTACTCACGAAAATTTCAGAACCTTCAGTTTTCATAGTCAACAGTACGAAACTCGTTGACTAATAGCTGTTGATGCATTTTGTAACAATTTATTGTCAGACGGGTGACAAATTCGATCGAAAAAAAGGTCATTTTAGTACACTTGAAACTCATTGGGAATGATTGTTTAGATGCTAACAACTAACAAAATGTTTGACTGGCAGCTCCTCCGTGGTGTCAAAATTGACTGTCAGGCTGCAAACATGTAAAAAATTCGACTGAAAAAACGTCGTCTTAGTACTCTTGAAACCTTATGGGGATGATTCTTTAGGTGCTAACAAGAAAAAATTTGACTGGCAGCTCCTCAGTGGTGCGAAAGTTGACTGGCAGGCTGTCAAACATGTCAAAAATTCGAGTGACAAAGTCATTTTAGTACTCTTGAAACTCATTAGGGATGATTGTTTAGGTGCAAACGACTAACACAAAAGTTGACTGGCAGCTTCTCAGTGGTGCCAAAGTCGCCTGGCAGGCTGTTAAGCATGTCAAGAATTCGAGTGAAAAAACTTCATTTTAGAACTCTTTGAATCCATTGGGAATGATTGTTTAGGTGCAAAAAACTAACAAAAAATTTGACTGGTAGCTCCTCAGTCGAGCCAAAGTTGACTGACAGGCTGTCAAACATGTCAAAAATTTGAGTGAAAAAAAGTCATTTTAGTACTCTTGAAACTCATTGGGGATGATTGTTTAGATGCCAACAACTAAAAAAAAATCTGACTGGCAACTCCTCAGTGGTGCCAAAGTCGACTGGCACATTGTCAGACATGTCAAAAATTCGAGTGAAAAAACTTCATTTTAGTATTCTTGAAACCCATTGGGGGTGATTGTTTAGGTGCTAACAAATAACAAAAATTTGACTAGCAGCTCCTCAATGATGCCAAAGTTGACTGTCAGGATGTCGAACATGTCAAAAATTCGGGCGAAAAAACGTCTCAATAGTACACTTGAAACCCATTGGGAGTGACTGTTTGGGTGCTAACAACTAACAAAAAATTGGACTGGCAGCTCCTCAATGGTGCCAAAGTTAACTGTCAGGCTGTCGAACATGTCAAAAATTCGAGCGAAAAAACGTCTCAATAGTATTCTTGAAACCCATTGGCGGTGATTTTTTAGGTGCTGATAACCTAGACAAAATTTACTGGCAGCTCCTCAGTGGTGCCAAAGTTAACTGGCAGGCTGTCAGACATGTCAAAAATTATAGTGAAATAACTTCCTTTTAGTATTTTTGAAACCCATTGGGGATGATTGTTTAGGTGCTAACAACTAACAAAAAATTTGACAAGCAGCTCCTCAGTGGTGCAAAAGTTGATTTGCAAGCTGTCAAACATGTCAAAAATTTAAGTGAAAAAACTTCATTTTAGTACTCTTAAAACCTAATGACAGGATAAAAACGTCATTTTAGTACTCTTGAAACTTTTTATGGGTGATTCTTTAGGTGCTAAAAAGTAAGAAAAAAATTGACTGGCTACTTGCAGATGGTGCCAAACTTGACTGGCTGAGGGTTCAAGTTGTTAAAACTGACGATGTAATTTCAGCACCTCAAAATTCATCGATAATTATAAAAAATCTTATTTAGATCTTATAACTACCAGAGAATATTAAAGTATCAAGAAGATCAAGATTAGAAATCCGCAAAGAAAACAATTTAAAATATCATAATGTGGTTTTGCCATCTACTGGAAATACCATAGAAGGATATCATAACAAGTGCCAATAAAATTTTTCCGCATTGATGAAAAAATACAGACCAAAGACTGCAGCTCCTATTGAATCTGATTCTCCATCGAGTCCTGCATTTTCATCACAACTATCAATATCTGAACCACCAAGTTCTAGAGGTAAGTCTGCGGAAAACTACTTTTTTTAATTTGCGTTATTACTCCGTATCTTTTTAAATTTTCATTTTGATTCGAAATAAAGAAACGAAGCGTCTAACTAATCCGTTTCATTGTAAAAGTGGAGGAAAGAAACCAAGTGCAACAATCACGAACGGGTTCTCAATCAATTTTTATTTCTCGAAATGTAAAACTATTCCACATATTCTCAAATGACTGTGCAGAGGTTCTAGGCAATTTAATTTATTCATGTATTAATTTAAAAATAATTTTTATTAGAGTTCTTTGTGAAATTATGTACAAGATCGAATTTTTGACAAGTTTGACTGCCTGCCAGCCAAAATTGGCATAACGGAGGAGCTGCCAGTCAAATTTCTTGTTAGTTGTTTGCACCTGAACAATCATTCCCAATGGATTTCAAGAGTACTAAAATGACTTTTTTCACTCGAATTTTTGACATGTTTGACAGCTTGCCAGTCAACTTTGGCACCACTGAGGAGCTGCGGGCCAAATTTTTTGTTAGTTATATGTTATATGTTTGACAGCCGGTCAGTCAAATTTGGCACCACTGAGGAGCTGCCAGTCAAATTTTTTGTTAGTTGTTTGAACTTCAACAAACATTCACAATGGGTTTTAATAGTACTAAAATGACGTTATTTTAATCGCATTTTTGACATGTTTGGCAGCGTGCTAGTCAACCTTGGCACCACTGAGAAGCTGCCATTCAATTATTATTTTACTTTTTAGCACCTACAGAAACATCCCCAACGGGTTTCAAGATGATAGAATGACGATTTTCATTTTTATCTTGTCACTTTTTATATGTTTGACAGCCAGCCAGTCATATTTGGCACCACTGAACAGCTGCCAGTCAATTTTTTCTTACTTTTTAATACTTAGAAAGTCATTCCCATAAGGTTTCAAGAGTATTAAAATCACGTGTTTTCACTCGAATTCTTGCCATGTTTGACAGCCTGCTAGTCAACTTTGGCACTACTGAGGTGCTGCCAGTCAAATTATTTTCACAATACGAACATCGAAAACGGCGACTTTCGTAGCCTACGAAGCCTTGCGAAAATGGCGGTATGCAGGTGAGCGGGTAAGAAACTACTTTACAAACCCTAGAGTTTCCAAGCCTCTTATTATAAACCCTAGTATTTATACATTCGCGAGTTACGACCTAACCCTACCGTACAAACTTCTCAAAAGTTGCCACTACAGCGCAACAAACTTTGCGTGCGCTGTAGTGTCAACACTGGAAAAAGATTTTATCTGACTAATTATAAAACTAAAATGAACATAACCTCACATGACTATAGTATGACTGGTATGAAGCTCACGTCCCAAATGTAATGTTTTGTTTAATTTTATTTATAGTTATTTAAAATGATTGTTTGTTGTATTTTTCCTTAAGGGGGGCCTAGCCCCCCGATACCCTCCACGGGGGCTCCGCCCCTCAAACTCGCCGGGGCGCCGCCCCGGACCCCGTCACGCCCCCTACGTTGCTCGCTCTACATTACATGCGATAATCTCGCAAAAACCCGCAGGCTACAAGCCGCCATTTGCGATGTTCTTTTTGTGAAAAATAGTATACGCGGCACGGCGCTGAAACCTAACGAACGCCAACTCGCGTGTTCGTTGTACTCGGGAGCTTCGCCCCCTCGTGCAGCCAGCTTTACACTCGTTTGCATTTGCTCGGTTTCGCCCCTTGCCACGTAATGTACTATTGTTAGTTGTTAGCACCTAAACAATCATTCCCATAAGGTTTCGAGAGTACTAAAATGACATTTTTTCACTCGAATTTTTGACATGTTTGACAGCCTGCCAGTCAATTTTGGCATTACGGTGGAGCGGCTAGCCAAACTTTTTGTTAGTTTTTAGCACCTGAACAATCATTCTTAATGGGTTTCAAGATTACTAAAATGACGTTTTTTCACTCCAATTTTTCACCTGTTTCACGATAAAATGTTGCAAAACGCACTAACAGCTATTAGCCAGTCAATGAGTTTCGTACTGTTCACTATGAGAACTGAAAATTCTAAAATTTTCGTGGGTATTAAAATGACCCCTATCGACCCTATTATCTTACAGTACTGTCTAATATTACGGAATTTTCCGTAATACTAGCCCTGAACGAGCTGGAAGTGGGTTAGTCTCGAATAGAACTGATCGCGTTGGAAGTCGACAAATTCGACTTTCGAACTGCTCTGCTCAGATAGGTTTTGTTTAGATTTGAACATGAACATGAACATGAACATGAGTTATACCGAGACCTTGCCTACTGAATGAAGCATCCTCCAAGGCGACTGTTTCAGTGCAGTTCAGTTCTGTTAAAACCTGAATCCGTTACGTAGGACACTCAACAACACGTCCTACGGGTTCAACATAGGGGTGGGAGTAGCTGAATCTCAGCTCACTTACTTCCTCTACACGGATGGACTGATGGTTTATGCTAGCTTAGAGTCGAAAGTGCAGAGCGATGGGGAATCGCATAGGTGACTTGGTATATTGCAGGCAATGAAAACACTCCTGTCTGCAATAGAAGAGGCACTTAGACTACCCTTTCGTGGCGTCTGGGCATCACGAGAGGACGGCTGTGGGGAGACTAGTCCTTCCACGTAAGCTTGGGGGCAGAGAGAGTAGAGTAGTAGCAGTAGAGTAGATCTGTACACCCCACTAAAACTTGCAGCTGCTGATTACCAAAATCGGTCACCTAACTGTTACGGGGCAATCAGATGCATAAAAAGCACCCTCATACTTTGGATCATCCCTGCGGGGAAAGAGATTTCAAACCTCTGGCTAAGGCGGAGAGAACTCTTTCCGGACACGGAAGGGTTCTTTAATGCCATCCAGAATAGAGTTACGAAATCAAGGAACTACCAGAAGCACATCCTCGGTATTGAGGCGTTTATTGACAAGTGTCGCCTTTGTGGAAATCCAAATGAGACAATCGACCATATCATTGATGGCTGTACGATGCTTGCTTCGCAGGAATACACTTACAGACATAACGATGCCGCTCGGATTATCCACCAAAAAATTGCCTAGAATCTTGGCTCATTAGAGGAGTGCAAGCTCTATTACAAATCCTCCCCAGTAAGAGTATTAGAGAATGAACTTAATCTTTTCTACTGGGACAGGACTATTCTGATAGACCGGAGACCTCTGATGAGACATTGAAGATGTTTGACGAGGCACCGGAGGTTTTTATGTGATACCGAAGATTTTTGAGGCAGTGACACTTGCGGCAATGTCTTTTGTAGCGTTACTTGTGGCGCAGCTGGCGATGGGTTTCGATGACGACCACTTCCAGATGCTGTCAGTGGCGATAGCGTCGATGATGGTGATGACGCTCTTGACGATGTCGATGACAGTAGCGGTAATGGTGCTGGGGAATTTAGCCCTGATGATTGTAGCTGCAGCCCTTGTGATTTTGATGATCCTGAGGGTTCATATTACAATGACAAATGTAAGATAAAAAAAGTAATACGTGAAAATTTCCATTCGGTTGCAAATTAGAAAAAAACTGTATGAATTTTAGGCTCCAATATTCAATCCAAAATCAAACATTATTTTCGTAATTCTAATATTATGAAAAATGTATACTAGATTATCCTGAACAATCAAATACAAACCTAATTAAAAATTTATATATGATAAAAAATTGTTCACACAACTGGCGCGAGATCCCCCTGGGAGCCACTGCCAGCAAGGAAAATGACACTAGCTCCCAGTAGAAGTGCGTGTAATTACACCTACGGCCACGCCTCACGACCGTGACTTGGGTGACCACAGGGTACGATGGAATTATAATGAAGGGCCAGCGAAACCCTCGTATGTCTTGAGGGCACGGAGCAACCAAAGCAAACAAAGCTCTCTGCATCCATTTCATAAGTGCCTTGGAATGTTTCTGGCACGCGGGTGTGGCTTCAAGGTTACGAACCAGTGATGACTTCGCACCTCTGAGAGCACCGATCACAAGGACAATAATTTTTACCAAACTTCGAACAGTAGCCGCAGCTCCCTTATTAGGTCACGATACCACTCCTTTTCCCACTCCTTGACTGGCATGTTGTAGTCGGCCGAAGCCGAAAATACGATCACGAAAATAGTTCGGTAGGGCAAAGTCACGGCGAACATCGTAAGAGCGACAAAGATCGTAGTAAAGCACTCTTAGGGCCGGATTGTTTCTGTAAACATAAGTCGTTCCCGCGTCAGTGGGGTACACCCGGGGCTTTTAGAAGTGAGGCATCTGGATAAAGTAATGCATTATTCTCACTTCTAGTGTTAGGATCCAAGCTAAGGTTCTCGGCCGCCTGCTCCGCGGCTTTGTAAAGGAACGCTCCGTTAAAAATCATCTCGTGATTACTGACCATTTTCAGAAGAGAAGCTCTTACATTTGCTACGATGTGAGATGTGCCCAGGTTTATTCGGTTATAAAGACACTGGAGGCTAAGAAATCCGCGCCCGCCTTTACAACGTGAAATGTATAAGCGTCAGACGAGTTGATATGCAAGCTCTTCTGCATGCGCATGATCTGACGCGTGGCGATGTCGAGGACCGTGAGACCGTGCTTCGTCCAGGGAACCACCCCAAATGGATAGAGTTGAATCGGGACGGCAAGCATGTGAGTCGCAGAAATCCTGTACAACGTCCACAGATTGCAAGACCAAATATATCACAGGAGACGCTTGTATCCACTTCCGAGAGCCTCCTTTATTGATGTTATATCCTGAACGCGGCTCTCCAGGAACGCCTAGGTATAGGAAGGTCTCTTCAGCACCGAGGTGTCTAATAGCACTCTCGCCCACCAGTTCTGTGTCCTCCAGAACACCATCAAGTCAATCAATGGCGACTGCCATCCACGAAAATGACACTGACTCCCAATAGAACCGCGGTAAATCAAACCCATGGCCACGTCTCACAAGCGTGAGATGAGTGACCACATGGTACGGTGGAATCACGATGAAGGGCCGGCGAAACCCTCGGGAGTCTTAAGGACACGGAGCGACCCAAGAATAACAGCTCTTTGCATCCATCTCGCAAGTGCCTTGGCATTTTTCCAGCACGCGGGTATGACTTCAAGGTTACGAACCAGTGATGGTTTCGCACATCCGAGAGCACCAAAAACACGGACAATCATTTTAGCCGAATATTCTTTGTACAC
>JAUMHM010000004.1:5272030-5300886 GCA_032362435.1 Melikaiella ostensackeni
TGTGCTGAGTTTCGTGAATGTTCAGTTTTTTGGTCAGTTTTTCTTACGAGTTACGTAACAGAAACTCTGCGAGGAATCGAAAGGAGTGACTTTTGTTATTAGAGAACGTGATTTGTTATTTTAATCTGCCTATCAAATTTTCAAGGAAGAATACTTGCTTTTTTTCGAGAATGTTCCGTTTTTTTGTCAGTTTTGTCACAAGTTATGTAATATAAAGTTTTCGAGGAATGAAAAAGTGTGACTTTTATTGTTAGAAAAGGAGTTTTGTTATTTCAATTTTTTCAACAAATTCTTAAAGATGAATGATTGCTAGGTTTTGCAAATATTCTGTTTCTATTCTAGTTTTGTTACAAGTTATGTAACAGGAACTCAGCGAGAAAGTTAAAAGAGTGACTTTTGTTGTTAGAAAAAGTAATTTTTCATTTTGATCTTGCGGAAAAAATTTAAAGAAAGAATGTGTGCTGAGTTTCGTGAATGTTCAGTTTTTTGGTCAGTTTTTCTTACGAGTTACGTAACAGAAACTCTGCGAGGAATGGAAAAAAGTGACTTCTATTATCCAAAAAGTGTTTCAATCTTGCTAAAAAATTTCAAAAAATGAATACTTGCTGCGTTCCGCGAATGTTTAGTTTTTTGTCACTTTTGCTACAAGTTATGTAACTGGAACTCTGTAAAGAACAGAAAAGAGTAACTTTTGTTGTAAGAAAAAATTATTTGATATTTTAATCTTTATAATACAATTTTAAGAAAGAATGTATGCTGGGTTTCGCGAATGTTAAGTTTTTTTGTCAGTTTTATTACAAGTTATGTAACAGAAACTTCACGAATAATTAAAAAGTGTGACTATGGATGTTATAAAAGTGTTTTGTTACTTTAATTTTGATCATAAATGTTTGCAAGACGGATTCCGGACTTGAAATGTTTTGGAGCTTTGAACTTTGCGTTTTGCAATAAACAATGAAAGTGCGACGACTTGACGGGGAATTATCTAATACGGGAGCTGGAGTGTGTCGGCAGAAGGCAAACACTACCCTAAGGCCTGAGACACGTACAAGTGGTCGCTCAAGCTCGTTCCGCATTAGTTGATTAGGCCCATATTTGAACTTTTTTTGTGCCCAGACTAAGCTTCGTACAAAATTTTGCTAGGGGACTTTTTTATTTATTTTTTTTTGTGCACTCTCACGCAGTACAGAGGGTTGTATAGGTGGTGGGACACCCTGTATATGATGAATTAATTTGCAATGCGTTTTATTACGATTTCAGTTACAATATTACAATTACAATTACAAAGCCTATCCTTGACAGTAGTGCAAACAGGCATAGCCCCAATCCAAGAACCCTGGTTATACAGGAAAAGGATTAGTGTCTTAGAAAGCTGTGACTCCATAAATAAGGGAACACGCGAAAAATCACCATAATCTTTGTGCCCAAGCTCTTATCCAGGAACCTCACTTTTATTAAGGTGGGGCATAGGAGCAACAGTGGAGAAAGATTAGAGGTGTTCATCGCTACAGCTTACTTCCCGGACGGCGCTGAGGGGGCTACACCTCCCAGATAAGTGGAGGCTCTCATTCAGTATTGCCAAGAGACTGAGATTCTTCTGATGTTGGGTTGTGACGCAAACTCCCACCATATAGTGTGAAGGAGCATAAAAATTAACGATAGACGAAGAAACTTACTTAAATACTTATCGGGTACATATGAGTAAAGTTCTCCATCTGACTCTGTGCTCAGAAGAACTGTGGAAGAAGATAGTAGACTGCAGGGAACAAAACTGGCGATTTCAAAGATCAGTAATCCCAGGAATATACTTTGGGACTAGTTAAGCTAGAGCACGCCACGGAATTCTTTGATCACATCATATGAGAGCAATTGCCGTATCACTACAATCAAATCTAGGAAAGGGGTGAAGTGGTGAAACACTCCTCTAGAAACGCTCCGTGAGAAGACTAGAGCGATTTACAATTGGGAAAACAAATCTGTGAGGTCAGTAGATATTTTGCATATATAGTCGAACTAATAAACTCACTATATCTCCGAAAATAGCTGGAGCTGACCAGAGTCGAGACTTAGGACAAGCTGCAATGCGAGGACGAGAACCTTCGCTTGCAGACTGATAACATAAGGGCCAAGTACGAGAGGCTTCTAGCCAAGCAATCGGAGAAAGGAAGAACTTCTAAATTATCGGAGAAGGGTGCTCCTCTTATCATAAAGTCCCCCCCAGTCTCTTCGAGGTAAGAGTCAAGCTAAAGGAGAGAGCTAGTCTCCGCGATACGTTGAAGAGAATTGTGGGAGGCAAAGGTCGCTTCTGTCATCACGCTAGACACCTGATTCCAAGAGCCCAATTGGTGATTCATGACCTCGCAGGAATGACTAAGGAAGTGGAGATGCAGAAAGCACTGGAGGCTTTTCTAGGGGAGCGCATCGAAAGTGCCCCCAAAATCAACCTCACGAAGCGAAGCATCAGGGGTTGCGTTCAGGCCAACGTGGAACTGGGCGATGCACTCGCTGCCCAATGAGAAAATGTGACCAGCCTCAAGGTGGGTTTGGTGAACTGCCGGGTGAAAGCCTTAACTGCTGAAACCTTGTTATACCGCTGCCATGAGTATGGCCACGTAGCTTGAGAGTGCACCGGAGGAGACAGAAGCAATAATTGCTCGAGGTGCGGTCAAGAGGGGCACAAGGCGTCAGTTTCTCAAAATCTGGTACCACGGCGTTTTCTAGCTTGAAAAATAATTTTTTTTCAACTTTTTTTTTGGTAAAAATATAATTTTTTTCAATGAAACTAGAATAAAACTAGAAGATACCCAAGTATAATTGACACATGAAGAGGTAACTCTGGCACATGAAGAAGTAAATTTATAGCATCAACTTCAAAAAAGGCCACTTGAAAAAGAAGTACATAACTTGAACTTGTAACTTGAAACTGAGTGGGATGAGGAGGGTGAGTCAATCTAACTTGTGCCGGAACTAGCGCCCGTAGGGGTAAATAAAGAATACATGCCCCTCCCACCTCACCCAAAGCTCACTGGTGATGACGTCATTCAAAATTCCAAAAAGGCGGTTACTTGACCGCCCGCGCGAGCGCATGAAGGTTAATGAAGGGCATTTTCATTCCTCTCTATTTATTTGGGTTTTCTCATTGTAAGATATTCAACTTTGTTCAATAATAATTTGAAATACAAGGAGGAGCAGCGATAAGAATACTATTTAAAATCAGCCAGAATTCAAAATTAATAAGAACATACATACAATGCGAATGTCTAAATCATTTGATGCAGTATGTGCTGAAGTTTCCTTCATATACATACCTTCAAAGTTTCTATTTAAAATTTGACATTTTCAAATTCGAAATCAGAAACTTTTGCTGGCTCATATAAGTTGAGTAACAGTGATTAGCGATTCAGATATTTTGCTTGTCTTCAAAATATAATGAATTTTTGCAGCTGGAGTAAAATAAAAACAGTAAAATTAATAAGCAATTTGATGCAGTTACGGTTTATTCTGATAATGACATGAGCACTGTAATGCAAGACGTATTTCGAATAAGTTAAAAAAAGGCAAAACAATTAAAAATATACAGAAATATCATGATGTACAAACTTTTCAAATTATGTAATTCTCACCGACATGAGAGTTCTCATAGACATAATGTAGACCTCCCCAATAATTCTGCATAGTTTAGAAGCTCTCAATCACATCATTTGCACAGATTTTCTCAACGAAACTGGCATATCGTACCAGCACCTATCATATCTGATAACACAATATTATGAAATTTATGAGGGGTATAATCTTGGCCTAAAAGAATTTTTCCCTGCATTTAAAATGAAGTCGAAATGTCACAGCAAATTGAAGATTTTCCGAAATTTTTTCTTGAATCGAAGTTGGTTCTTCTACTATTCTTATTTATCTTAATTGTATCAAAAAGAAGAAAATGCAGGAGTGGGTCTGTAAATTAAAAGTCGTACGCCATAGTTGATATTTTTGGACATGAAAGGAATGCACCAATTTACTGAATAATATATTTTCACACAAAGAAAGGACCATGTGCATAGGTGACTACAATTTCCGTAACTATTACTCGAACTACCCACAATCTTGCCACTATAAAGGACTTTATAACCCACAATTTGAATTACTATCATTGAATACAAAAAAAGATTATAATTCGAAAGGAAGGTCGTGAGAGGAAAAAAAGAAGAAACCCGGTAGTCGGAAATTATTTCTAAGGAACACGCGCGCACTTATGAAGCGGCTGAGTTTCATGGTCAGAAAACGTGGCTGAATTCAATCCACCATACTATTTCAGTTTACACAACAAATTAGAAATGAACGCCCATGTGACCATTAAACTTGCCGGAAATTAAATGGAACTACCTTTGCCTTTTCGGCCATCTCGCGACAATGATCAGTCTTTGTAATCGAAAATAAACTCTATTCTTTCATCGGGAATTTGAAGCGTCAATAATATCGATATTTTATCTCTTTTTTCGGAGTGAACCTCTTCGTGTCGAACATAGAACAAGAGTGACAGGTTTGGTTACGGTCGGAGTCGCGTAGGGCGGATTTACGAAGTTCAGGTCTCTAGCCAATCGCCGCCATCGCTAAGATCACATGATTAATTTTCGAAGCCCGTACGAGTTTGCAGGCTCGTAATTATTCGGAATTACACCCTGCTAATCCACTACATTATACAAAACATGCCTTACGAACCGCTGCAGGTGGTTTAATTTATACTCAAAAATTCGAAATACATATATTTTGTCTCAGGGTGCCTATTCGGTAGGAGCGTACTGAGCTATCGAAAAATTGGTATTGTTATACCATAAGTGTACGGGGTTGCGTGTAGCCTTACTACGGTGGTCAGTGGCTATACTAAGGGTTCTGACGGTGGCGACCCCTAGTTGGTTTGAGCGAAAAATCGTCCTGAATTTGAAATATCTACATTGCACTTCTCCGTTAACGTGCTCCCTCCTGGTTACTAACACTCACAGACAGGTTTGGTTCCGGGATGGGGTATGAAAATGAAAGAAATGGAGAACGAAATATAAGTAAATAAAAAAAGATGCTTCCTGAGTACCATGAGTGTTCCTTGGAGGCAGTTGTGGTTTCGACCCTTGCTCTATGCTCTCGTTGCGAACTATAGTTTCGAAGTCACGGGTGTAAATTCACCCAGTTACAACTCCCCCAACCTTAGACGGGAATTACGTGTCGTTTAAATCTCGGCAAGCTTTACTCTATCGACTAGACATGTGGTAACCGCCAAGGATTAGGATTGTTCCGAACATGAGTAACCCAACACGCTCAAAAGCACACTCGAGACTTGGTAAATAGATCGGACAATCACATGAACATAAAAGAATATAAGCAAAGGTTTATTAGTTGGTATTCAGAACACGAAGAGAAAATATAAGGATCTAAACGACGAGAGTTCGGTTTGACGGTTCGAATCTCCGTGTTCTGGGTCTCCTCTTGGCTGCCCGCACGTGTCGCATCCTGCCGCCTTGAGGCGTTCTTATTCTAGTAGTGACTGGGTGGGTGTGGAGAACAATAAGCCATTGGAGTACAAGCTGGGAGCTTTATTTTCCTTTTAATTAATACAAAGAAAATCAAGCGTGGTTTCGCGACACAACTAAAGAGGGCCTATTTTTGGCTGATGCTGTCGTTCTCAATACCCGAGCCTATTATGAAAATCGTTCATAAGAACACAATAAAAGTATTTCTGATAATGTTAACACTATCAAGTCGGAAGAATGAATAGCAAGAGAGAGAAAAAAATCAAATTCCGACAGGGGCAGGGTCGCACCACCGACAGCCGGCCGGCGTATTCGAGCACGGTCGGCTACTCGGTAGCGCGCCCTACTCCTCTCAAGCATTTCTGCGACCCTGATCGAAAGATACTTTTTCATGAGCCTTAATCAAATACTCTTTCACAATAAGGTGTTGGTCGGGAGCTTGCTTCTTATCCCCCTTCAGCACTTTACCTGACACCCACATTTATCCGCATTTTGGGCACGTGGCGATAGTGTACCCACGCTGTCCGCACCTGTAGCACAGCATCACGGTTGCTGTGTCAGGACACTGGCCCCTCAGGTGGCCCCTTCGGCGGCACTTCCAACAAACCGCGTCCACTTCAAACGTTACCGAGGCTGGCCTCGGCGAACCCGCCAACAGCCAACCCTTGCGGTCTCGGTATTTCCATTCGGAATCATACCGACCGGTATAGGGTTGACCGTTGGCCATGACGAGGCCCCGGTGATCGGAAGTTGTTGGCCGACTACCGGCGGACTGCGCGGTGGCCGTGGTGTTGGTGGTGCTCTCGGCAGTAAATAGCTACAAGAAAATGAAAGATGAATCAAGGTGAATTGAATGTATTGTATGAATTGGAGTATTGAATCTAGGTGACAACACGAGGAAAAGGGAGGGATGGAGGTCTCGTCGCCCTGGTACAGTTTGGCTTAAGCGGTTTGTCTAATTGACGGGTGGCGGTGTTTTCTCGAACACACACGACTTCAAATATCAAATCTGTTCCTTACTGGCATTTTTACCATCGACAGAGACCAACCCGAAAACGACCGGCAAGAGCCGGCGTTTAATCCGAAAGGAGCCTATAAATTTTGAACACAACTTAGCGGCCACATCGTCAGCCTTAGTCGATAGTTTCCGATTTGGCTCTAAAACGAGATCTCCCACTCGGAATGTCCAACCATGTTTATTCTTATTGTAATATTTAGCCTGCGTTAACTATGCGCGATCCAAATGTCGGCAAACCAAGTCACTCAAGTTCTCTAGTATTTTTACCCGCTCTCTCCACTCCACTGAGTTCGGTTCGCGGCGCTGTGTACCTTCCTCGAGTTGTCGACGTAGTAGCCGATACGGTAGCGGGTTCCGTCCGAAGTTGAGGAAGGCCGGTGAGACTTTCAAGGAACCGTGGACTACAGTATTGAATGCGAATCGGAACTCAAGTAGATGCAAATCCCACTCCTTGTGGTTTTGCCGTGAAAACGAGACAATCATTGTCTTTAGGACCTGATTGACTCGTTCCGTGGGGCTAGCTTGGGCATGATACACTGGGTTCATGGTGTGTATTATCGTTGGCCGTTTTTTCGGTTCGTCGTCGATTCGTGGTGTGAATTATCCCGATGCTCTTGCACATTCGCCCCACTAGCTTATTAGAAAATTCCGTGCCGTTATGCGTGTGGATTACTGCTGGGGTTCCCCAACGCAAAACTACGAAACCCATTAAAGCTTTCCGGATGGTGGGCCCATTTGCCATGCGGATCGGAATACACTTTACCCACTTCGTGAAGAGGTCCTGGAACACCAGGACGTATTTGTAGCCTGACTTGCTGTTAGGGAATTGGCCCATGACGTCGCCCGCGACTGCAACTACTACTGTATTAGCGCGACCGTGCTGTGTGTCTTATCGAACCCCTAGTGTCCCGCCTGAGGTTTTAAATGGCATTTTCTCCACGGCTGCCAGCCTGAGTTCATTTGGAATCACCAATTTCCACGAGTCTGAGTCCGGAACTGAGGTATCTGTCAAGGGATTGGGCTGGTGTCGGTACAGCTTGCCGTCCACGAATTTCCAATCAGGGAATATCCACGGCTTTTCTTGGACCGCGACTACTCGTCTGAGATACCACGAGTCTTTGGTCTCCGCAATGTCAGCGACCGGGGCCTCGTCATCCTCTTCAGTCATTCTTGACAGCGCATCAAGAACATGATGTAGAGCACCTTTCCGGTGGATAACTTCTATGTCATACCCCTGAAGATCCAAGCCTCAACGTGCCAGTCTACCGGTAGGGCTTCGCAAGTTGTGCCATCAACGCAGACTACTATGGTCAGTTATGACTTAAAATGGAATCCTCTGAGGTACTCTCTGAATTTACGGATTCCCCAGACAACAGCGAGGCACTCTCGCTCCGTCACGGTATCCTTTCTGCTGCCGTTAGTGTTCTGCTAGCAGACGCTATCACTCGTTTCTCTCCCCTTGTCTTTGGGTCAGTACTACTCCAAGTCCGGAAGCACTTGCATCAGTCTGACGGTTGAAGGGATTATCGACTTATCGATTATCGATTATTGATTATTATCGACCACATTCTCGAACAGCGGACAGGCGAGTATCGGGGCTCTAGATAGGGCTCGCTTAAGAAAGTCGAACGCCTCTTGCTTTCCCTCTCTCCAATTTCACTTTACTTTCGTCGTAAATAGTCGCATCAAGGGCTTACCAACCGTCGCAAATTTTGGTATAAATCGCCGGTAACAAGAGGCCATTCCTAAAAACCTTCGTAGTTACTTAACGGTTTTCGGGATCGGGTATAAGGTTATTGTCTAGACTTTGTCAGGGCGAACCTTGAGGCCGTCTTCATTAACAATAAATTCCAGGTATTCCTCTTCCGAGCAGCAGAATTCGCTTTTTTCGGGATTTACCGTCAGGCCCGCCTCAGCCTCCCTGCCTCTGGGGTGATTACCCGGTCGATCAACCTCTGTCCGGGCACCGAACAACCCGAAGGGCATCCTCTTATACTTGAAAAGCCCTCTACCAGGCACCGTAGAAGCGGTATACTTCTGGCTCCGTTTGTCCAGCAGAATCTAGTTGAAAGCCCAGCTCAAGTCGACTTTCGTGATGTACTTGGCCGCCTTCAGTTGTTTTTAGATGTCTGTCATGTACGGAAGAGGATAGGTATCTTTTTTAGATACTGCGTTTAACTTACGGAAATCTTAACACAGACGATAACTGTCGTCCGATTTACGAACCATTACGATCGGTGCCGACCATTCACTGAAGGATTCCGTGATGATGCCTTCCGCCAGCAACCTATCCACCTCTGCGTACATCGACCCTTGAACTTCTGAGGAGACTGTCCGATAACACTCTTCGATGGGAGAGTGACCCTGTACATCTATAGAGTGCTGAATCAGGGTGGTGGATTTTAACGGGCCCTCGGATTTCGGAGGCAGCTTTGCTTTCAAGAGTTTCTTTAAAGCCCCTTTCTCTTCGTCGAGTAAGACCGCTATGCCACGACACCCCTCTTCTTCAACCAGCCACTGCTTTAAAGGGTAGTGTTTCCCATCAGTGTCACGCATGAACAACGTCCTCGACCGGTAGGCGAACACCATCTCGAATTTACCCTGATTATCCAATCCTTACACCAATTCGGTATCGAGATTCATGACTACTCTTATTTCGCATGTCTTGGTAGTCCCGTCTATAGTTATGGGTAAATTCACCTTGCCCAGAATAATATCAGTGAAACCGTTAGCCATAATCATTCGAGATCTCGTACTGTCGTCAAGCTCTCTATTGGTAACCTTTGCGATGTTTTCCCAAGTCGAGAGCCTTATCAACTTCTGAGAGGAGCCATTATCGACAAAGGTATCTAGTGGAATGGACCCTATCAGCGTTGTAATGTGAAATCTATTAGCTATTTTGGTGGTTTCGACAATCCCACTTATAAGGTCTGTTTCTAAGATGCCTTCCTAAATTGCCGTTATTTTGTCTAAGTCTTCGGCAACCATACTGGCCTTGTTCCGCTTAACGTCGAATAATAAATCTGCGGAACACAGAGGAGCGGTTCTCGGGATGTCTAGCGTATGTACTTGGGCCTCTATTAAAATTGAATGTGATTTTCGGCCTGGAAGGCCCGTATCATCCCCAGCTGGTCCTGCCGAATCGATAACCCGGCTACTCACAATATTAGAGATTTCGAATTCTGGCAGAATTCCAACCCCGTTAAAATCCTCCATATCTATTATTGCCTGTATCATATTCGCATTCCCATGATTCGACTTTACCGTAAGTACTGGTGATTCTGGCTTGTCGGTCCGGATCTGTGAGGAAGTTGAGGTTGCGGTTCGAGTTGACTGACTAGTCTTCTTATTCACTGTAAGCCTTGTGGTAGTATCAGGCTTATTTTTCGGGATGCTAGTGCCTTCGGATTTTGTATGGCCGTTAGGACTACAGATGTTCTTTTTTTTCGGTTCAGAGGCGTCTTTAGTATTGTTATTGACGATCTTCAAAGTTTTGGGAGTAGTGAAGACCGTGCCACGTTTTGCACTTGTAGCATACCCGTTTTCACGGGGTGGCACAGCCCTTCCGGAAATGACCCTTTTGGTTACAATTTTGTCAGATTATTTTGTTCGGGTCCCAATTTGGGCTGGTTGGACCAGTGTTTTAAGCATGCGTGTTGACACTCTGCTGAGTCCCGCCTTGCTTAGGACCTTCGGGCGGGGCAGACTAAGGACTGGCGCCCTTTGCGCTTCCGTTTTTCATATTTGCGTTAGGCCTTTTGCTGTTACCCTTAGTTGGTTCTTCAGACGCTAGGAGTGCGATCCCACCTTTGGCTTCCTTCACGGGAGCTGAGAAGTTCTTCTTGAACGACTTACTGTCTGTTTTTGGCCGGTATGCCAATTCCTGAAGGAATGAGCTTTCGGGAGGGGGTGGGGGTTTATTTTGTTTTATATATACGTTCCATTCTTTTTCCCAGCCTCTCCCTAGTTGCAATAATTCCCAATAGGAGCAATAGTAAGATCGCCGAATGACTTTGTGATAGTCTAGTCGTAAACCTTTGTGAACCCAGTCGAGTTGCTCGACTATTGGAATTTCATTGTCGAGTTTCGCGACCAGACTTTGTATGTTCGTTAGGTATTCATCTATCGTCTCGTTTTTGCCCTGCGTCCGAGTTTGAATTTGTTCCTTCACTCGTCGTTTAAAATCGTCGTCACCGAAATGCCAGCGGAACTCTTTTTTAAATTTTGAGCAAATATAAAATCAATGTTCGTGGTTTTTGAACCATGTTTGTGCTATCCCGTCTAGTAATACTGGCATTGCAATGAGAATTTCTTCGTCCGTTACCAGGGTCAGTTTTCTCCGGTCTTCTATTTTAGTCAGGAAACTGTCGGGGCTGAGTTTATTGCTACCATCGAACGAAATGTTCCACCCTGAAATTATTTTTACTAAGTCCCTATTTCCCTGTCTTCGTCTCGTGTTATCTGTACCCATTTTTGAAGGGCTCGGAAATCTAAATTCGGGGGCAACAGGGTTTACGGGTTTCTCGATGTGATATTGCGAAAGGGGTTGGGATTCCATGAAGTTTGAGTAATTGAATGACAGGTTTGGAGCTTCGAGTCGAGACTCGAATGTCGATGGTTGAATTCTTGGTGTTGGAATTGCTCTCAGGTAGCCGCCGTAGATGTTGTTATTGTAAGGGTATCTCTACTTGTTAGATTTGCTGTGGTTGTCACAATGGGGCTTGTGGTTATTGTAACTACCACCAGTGTGACTGCATCCGGGCTGTAAGGGTTAAGTGCTGGTCCGAACGCGCCTAAATTTTCTGACCTTTGCCCATTCTCGTCATCCGCCCCAATGTCTGTCGAGACGGACGTGACGGATGTGACGTCAGAATCTCGGTGTGCCCACCCTTTGAGGAGTTTATAACCTTTGCGCAATCTCGAAAATCATCCCTACGTGTGCATGTAGTGCTCCAATCCAACAGTTGTGGGGCTTCGGTTATGTCTGAATTATCTAATTCCGAAATAATGCTTTTCAATTCCGTGTAGGTCTTAACGTTAGCCGATAATTCTATAAATGCCATTTTTTTTCAAATATATTTTTGAAATTCCGAGTGGGATATCTGGGTTTCACTACCGTAGAGCGAGAAAAATACAATCTCGTTTGTTTCGCGTTAATTGTTAGCAGAAAAAGGTTTCACGTTCGAATCTAAAATCATTGATAACGCGTACTTCTTGCCATTGCGCGACAAAGGATTTATTCGGAACTGAAATATAAAAAAAAAAACGACAAAACGGTTTGATGAATTTTGGTAAATTTTTCTTAAGTGCCCAATTAATTATTTCGAAACGTGTGGAGAGACGGGATTGCTGGGTTATTTGAATATAATTTTCCTTTCTAAACTTTTAAATTTATTTTTGTGATTTTCCAACACGTCCTGTTGATTTTCGATTATGCGAATGAGAAAGATGTTTGAATTCACTCAGATTATAAATTTGATCCAATGTCCAGATAAATTTTCTGAATACAATTGTTAACTGAAATAAAAAAATTTTAATTCTGAATTAAACTTTTGATCATACGTTTTTATTTCAAGCCCGAGCTTTACACAAAAGTATTTGATTCTAGAAATTTCTGATTCAATTGAGAAAATTTTGAATGGACCGTGTGAGTCAAGGTCTCTCGTTACTGCGAACCAGCCTTGAAAATAATTTTCTTTTTTAATTTTTAAAATTTCGCTGAAAGAGAAAAAAAACAATAATATTCTAAATGGTTTTAGAAAACTGACAATGTTTCTGGCCGCAAAAGTTGATTGTTAAGGGTTTCAAGGGCGCTCATAGCTGCCATGGGACATGAATGAGGCATAACGCAAAATTCAAATTTTTGAGAAAATGTCGGAAAATATTTCACGTGCTTCTGTCTTTCCGAAATTTACTCATTGATAATTCTTCAAAAATTCAATGTATTATTTACAGAAATTCAGGCATACGTAACTGTTTCGATAATTCATTTCGTTTCGCATACGTAAATGTCTTCTTCAAATCTTCATGAATTCAATGTATTATCTAAAAAAATTCACGCATACGTAACTGTTCCGGAAATTCATTTCGTTTCGTATACGTAAATATCTGTAACTTTTGTCCGACTTGTTCCTTTGTGTTTTTAATAGAAAAAAATATTATATCTGATGTTCTTAATTCTAATTCATAATTTGATGGGCGCTATTTCGTGAGGGGTATAATCCTGGCATGAAAGAATTTTTCCCTGCATTTAAAATAAAGCAGAAATGTTACAGCAAACTCGAGATTTTCCGAAATTTTTAGATTCGATTTTGGTCCTTCTAATATTCTTATTTATCTTAATTACATCAAAATGAGAAAATAAGGGAGTTGGTTAGTAAATTAAAAGTCGTGGGCCATAATTGGTATTTTTGGACATGGAAGGGATGCTCCAATTTACTGAATATAATAAATTCACAAGAAGAAAGCTCCATGTGCATGGGTGATTACAATTCCCGTTACTATTATTCGAACTACCCACAATCTTGCCATTATAAAGAACTCTATGACCCACAATTTGAATTACTATTGTCGAATACAAAAAAAAACAGGTTACAATTCGAAAGGAAAGTCGTGAGAGAAAAAGAAGAAACCCGTTTATCGGAAATTATTTCTAAGGAACACTTGCGCACTTATGGAGCGGCTGAATTTCATGGACGGAACACGTGGCTGAATTCATTCTACCATACTTTTTCAGTTCACAGAAAAAAATTAGAAATGAACGTCCATGTGACCATTAAACTTGCCGGAAATAAAATGGACCTACCTTTGCCTTTTTGGCCATCTCGAGACAATGATCAGTCTTTATAATTCAGAAAAAATATTATCCTCTTGTCAAATGAGAATTTGAAGCGTCAATAGCTATTCGAAATTTTATCCTCTTTGTCGAAGTGAAACCTTTGCGTGTCGAACACAGAACAAAAGTAACAGGTTTGGTTACGGTCGGAGTCGCGCAGGGCGGATTTACAAAGTTCAGGTCTCTAGCCAATCGCCGCCGTCGCTAAGATCACATGACTAACTTTCGAAGCCCGCACAGGTTCACAGGTTCGTAATTATTCGGAATTACACCCTGCTAATTCACTACGTTATACAAGAAAATGCCTCACGAACCACTGCAGGCGGTTTAATTTATACTCAAAAATTCGGAATACATATTTTTTGTCTGAGGGTGCCTATTCGGTAGGAGCATACTGAGCTATCGAAAAATTAGTATTGTTGTAAGTATACGAGGGAGCGTGTAGCCTTACGACGGTGGTTACTGGCTATACTAGGGGTCCGGACTGTGGCGACCTCTAGTTGGTTTGAGCGGTAAATCGTCCTGAATTTGAAATATTTGCACTGCACTTCTTCGTCAGCGTGCTCCGTCCTGGTTACTAACGTTCACAGACAAGTTTGGTTCCGGGATGGGGTATGAGAATAAAAAACAATGAAGAACGAAATATAAGTAAATAAAAAAGATGCTCTCTGAGTACCATGAGTGTTCCTTGGAAGCTGTTATGGTTTTGACCCTTGCTCTATGCTCTATGGTAGCTGGCATGGTAGTGTTACCAAGGCTGTCAGCCGTGAATTTAGTTTGATTTAAGTGAGAAGTGAAATTCGATTGCGTTTTGGATTGAGGAGGAGAATGTCCATAAAAGTTGATTGGGGAAAGGGAGGTCGGAGGAGTGAGAAAGAGCCTACTCACTTAACAATTGGTGCCCAACCCCCCAGTTGCCTTGCCCTTTATTTTTGCTTACCCGGATTTCCTGTTATGACCCTTAGGTGGCCAGGGAGACAGGACTTCCCGAATGGGAGAAGGAGGTGAGGGCCCCTGGGAGCCGTCTCACCAGGAGAGTCGCGTCCGCAGTTCACATGGAATACCCTGCCTACTTATTGGACGACGAAGAAGGCAGGGAACACCTGTGTTCCAGGTGTCTCCGGTTAACGAAGTGCGGACCACCAGCCAGGATTCTTAGGACCCGCAGCGACGTTTTTGCGTACTGCCACCTTGGCCTCCAAGAAGATGAAGCGGAGAGGTTTGAAGCGAGGTGCACTGGCTGCGGACGGGCGATTGAGCCCTTCATTCGCCCCCTTGACGATTGTATTGACTGCATGGAGGGCGTATGCAGCCCGTGGCGGCCCTTTTTGGATGGGGCCAGTATTATGCAGTTCATGATACGGCGGGAAGCGGGGCCGTACTTCTTAGTGGAGAAAATTGGGGTCTGAGAATGAGCTACGAATGGAGATTAGGATTACGAGTAAATAAGTAAATATTCATATATACTTCTGTATGTAGGTTAAGTTGTAGTTTGTACTTGCATTTATTTTCTTTTGTTTCTTCCGTGTTTTCCAAGTTAGCTTATGTAGCTCATGAATTTCCTTTTCTCTAATTTTTTTCTAAATTTGAAGTTATATCCTAAGTGTTATTCCTAATTCTAACCTAATATAGAATTTTAATAGTTATCTAAAAAAAATTCCGAGTTAATGATTATAAAAATTTCTCTTTTTCCTTGATTAGATGTAGCAATGAATAGCAGATTAAGTGAAATGAAATGAAGTTGCTTTTAATTGAACCCGAGGACATTTAGAGTAGTTAGGTTAGCCAGGTAAAATTACTAGAGTAGCGATAAATATGATTTTACTCCTTTCAACATACTTGAAAATATATTTTTCTCTTTAGTGTTTGACCGAATAACGGTGATCTACTGGAGGAAGTTGAATTGAAATCCCTACCTCTTAACAAATTACTTAGAATGAATTCCTTCTTTTAATACCAGAAATTGAACGGAATTAGCTCATTAATTTCTTTTGCCCTAAATTCAAGTTTGTTTCGCAAGCATCTGTAGGATGCATGACGTTTGGGACGTCGCATCTGACATTTCGCATTAGATAAGTTAGAATGGATAGGAAAGAAAGGTGCTACAGGTGAAAGATCGAAACCTGTCCCGCCGAAGGCAAAGGTAGATACCTACCTTGCCCCTGGAGTTGTGGTCCCATTGGTTCAACGCGATAGGTCATTTCGTTTTCTGTTGATGATGGATCCCAATCACAAATTTGAACACTTACCATTCACTGGCTGCATTGGTCAATGCCTCGCGCGGTGGTCCGGTATCAAATGCAGGCGTGAAATTCAAAATAAGAAACTCCAAACCCCAGGTAATTATCTCTGAACAATTAACTGATTTTTTATAGTTGGACAGCTAATTTGTAAAAGCCGCGTTATGGCGCGACTTTTTTTTGAGGGGGAAAGTGTAACAGTCCACGAGTGATTGTTGTTGCGATTGCTGGCCGCTAGAGGCAGCACCTCTCGGAGGTGGAAAAGACGCAGGATATTTGAATAACAGAACGGGTCGATTTTGCAACGATGAGGGGCTGAATGAAGAAACTATTGAAAATCGGAAATTTTGGATCATGAAAATAAATTAACTTAAAAGAAAGAGAGAGACTTGTTATTTTAGGAGCGAACTGACTCAGTAGACAAGGAGTTTATTCATCAAAATTATTTATTATATTTTATGTTTTGCACGTGGTCTGGAACAAATACTGCCAGTTTTCAAGTTTTATTTTCAGCATAAATTGGATTTTGGAATAAGAGCGAAAGGAACATAAATTTGACTGTTTTATGAGTGGGTTTGTTAGAAAAGGTTGTTTGTACTGAAATGCATCTTCGAAACTTTATAGAAACACTCAAATCGAATAGAGAAAACATTGTTTAATGATTAGCTTAGACTTAAACTAAAGTAGAATTTATAAGAGTTGGAAACTCTGAAAACTAACAAATTTTTATTGGCATTAGTTATCTGACGTTTTTGATAGTGAAGCATGAAATGAGATTTGAGCCCAAATTAAAGGAACGTGCCCAACGGGCCCTCTTCACGAGTTGAACTAGGTCGACTTTGCATCATAGATTAACGTGAGGGTTAGATCATGCTTCGCTTGAGATGGTGAGAAATCTAGAGTTTTGGTTGGTTGGGTGGATGAGTGGGACCGAGAGTAGGATTGCGCGGGTGATCCGCGGGCCGCTGCGCGGCCGGGAAACCCGCGAGCAGCATCGTTTTTTCGAGTTAGATTTTGACTGACTTGCCACGCGAAAACTTTGTCCTCGCTCTCTCAAAAATTGAAGTGTGCAGTCGGCCTTAGAATATTTTCATACATTCTGATTTGGAAGTATGAACCACGTTAATCTGGATTTTTGTCTATTGACAGACTATTCCCCTACAAATTTTTCTATTGACTTTGATTAATTTACCAGAAGTAAATAATAAATTTTTTAATTAACGGAAGAAAATTCATCGTGGGATTAATTCATTTGTAACAATCGTTGAAATTGCCAAGCTTAACTCAGGATGAGTGGAAATAATTTACAGTTGATAATTAAAATTTTGTGAACTACATTTATAGAAAATTTAAGATACAAATTCATTCAATTTTCACGCTACAAAATCCGCGACCATCACAGGTTATTAGGAACAGCGACATCACTTTGGCGGTTAAGCAACTAACCTTTTCTCTTGACGTCTCACTTCCCGCGCCCATGTTTTGAGCTTCGTCGGCATTGCCGTCTCTATACCTATCTTTTCCTCCACAATGGACCTTCGTGAAATTAGCAAAACAATCAAATGAATTTCAACTTTGTCCGTATGGAATCGCTTGGTGGTCATTTGGTGGTGTTTGGTAGTCAACTCTCAGCGTTTGATGGTCAAAATTGAAAAAGTTATCGACTTTTCAAAATTGGTGTGCTCATTTCACGGTGGCACGCACAATACATTATTTTTCAAAAACTCCTTTTCGTATTGTTTGGTGGTCGTTTGGCGGTGTTTGGCAGTCTTTTTTTCACATTCTGTTGTCAAAAGTGTAGCCAATATAGAATTCAAACAAAAAAGTAAGCTGCGAAACAACTTTAATATTTTGAATTTTTTTTCGCTATTTCCTTCGGAATCATTTGTTGGTTTCTGGTGTACTATTCCGAACATTCAATAATTGAAAATAACAAAAGATGTGGAACTTTTAAAATATTAGTCCTAACCGAAAAGTTGCTACTTCTCCTGCATGGCTTACTTCAATCTCGAAGCTATGTCCACTCTACAGGTATTTTGCAACAACTTGCAAAACTTCTACAGCAAATTAATTATTTGTCCTTTGGTAGTGTATGTTCATAGATTTTGGTCCTGAAAATTTGACAAAATATCTTTAGACAAAAAGCCTCTTCTCAGTCACCTTGAGTGCATACGTTCCTGTAAAAATTCTTTTGCCGTTTTGAGTAATATCTTAGTCAATTCATCTTGTAAAAATTATAAAATTTAGTACTTACTACATATATATTGCGATATTTGAAAATTTGAAAAACTCTGTGTAGATTATAAGAAGATTTATCTATGATAAAAGTCTTTCAAATTGTACAAGCGATTCCTCCTGGGAAAGTGAATGAATTTGGTACTAATGCTATATAATATTGCTATATTTTTCAAAATTAAAACAAAAAAACAGTTTTATGAACGAGAAAATCAAAAATTGGTGAATTTTCGAGAATGAAAATTTTTGTTTATAAGTATCTATGAGCATGGTATCAATTTATATCAACTAAGTACCACCCACTTCTAAAGAATATTTGGATTAGAGAGCCTATTATTGTTTGAAAAACTATGATAACAATCATTGAAGGCTTCGAATTTTTTAATTTTCTTTTTTTATAAAAATATAGTTCATCAAACAATTTCGATCTTCCTTATTCGTAAAAAAGAATGTGTTTCAGCATACTCTATTTGAAAAATAATAATAATAATTACATCATGGGGATCCTGAAACATTCTTTTAGTGGCAAGTGGTGCAGGATGCCGAAAAATTAGTAATAATTTGAAACTTTTTTTGTAGAATCATCTTTTTTCTGTTTTTCCATCAGAAACTTCGCCCTTATAAAGGCATCAGTAGCCTCTTGCTCTTTTCGAGTATATCTGTGGTAATATGGTCAATATCTGTGGTGGTGATGGCCGGTTTTTTTATAAATCATCTGTAATCGTAAAAACTAACATTTTTCATATACCATATTTTCTCCATCCTCATGAGAATGGTCACAGTCAATGCGTACCTGTGATCAAAATTTCATTCAGATTTGGATAATCGTAGATGTAATAAGCAGCAGCTGTCACCTCCCTTCATGTAGTAATAATGATATTCATAATAATTATTATGACTTTTACTTCTAGTTTCAAATTATTTCACCTACGCAAAGGCTGCCGAACATACAGATGCTTAGGTACCATTGTTGCTTGTATTTGCCGTATATAACCGCATGGGGTATTATTGCATCTTTTATCTTGACGAGCGGTATTTCTGTTGCACAATCGTTATACAACTCCCACCGACCACTCAATCTTCTACGAACAGCCATGTAATGATCACTTCCATTGGTGATGATGATTCCTGCTAGCCTGTAAGAAATATATAATAGGAATTATAATCTACATAATATTGTTGAATATTTAATTTATATCAATTTATATGTTAACTATGGTTTCTCAGTTTCCTCTTTCACATTTTCAAATGTTTTGACTTTGAACAAACTGAGTTTAATATCGTTCAATTTCAAATTGTTCCAATCGAAGCGTTTCTGGAGTTTATAAATTTACGGTTTGAAACGTGAGAAATACAAAAATGCTATTCTTCTCGGAAATAGTACAATTCTAAATGCTTATAATATTAATCCAACCAACCTGAGTTTTTCACCGTGCAGAAAAATATTAACAGGAAAGTCGAATACTGACGACGTGAAGATCTTTCATAGACTTTTCTACTCCCAATTCTATTTAAACGTGTTGATTCACATTAAACTTTACCAAAAGTGGATGCCCACAGTTGTCTCGCCTACATTTTTGGTCCATGTAACCTTATACATCTGTCATAATAGCACTTTAAAGTTCTCGAAGGCCTTTCTCCAGAATTAATTTGTAATTTAAATATGAAGAAGGAACTCCTGCAACTGTGCAATTACCGCAGGAGTATTTTTTGGTTTCAAATAGGCTTGGTTCATGTTCCATTAGAAATTGCCACATCTCGGTAACATTTAAGAAGACGTTTATAGTGCGCAAGAGGTAATCGTTGTCATGCGAATTCATGTTATCCTTGAAGATCTAGCATCCTAACCCATAAACACGAGCGACAACTCTTTACTTAAGAAATGCGAGACTGAAACCACAAGTCTTATCGGCAGACTTATTTTCAACATGCTTATTATACTCTTGGTTGTCCATAGCAAATTTTGCTGAAATTTGCATCATCAAATCGACTGAACATGTATTCTTCACCATGTATTTTCTTTTGTTGATCACAATCGGTTTCAGAGTGAAATTACAATTTTTCAGAAGTTTCTTTTAGATATTTTTTCCTGCAACAGCAACAGCAGTACTTCAAATTGTTTTTATTTCAGGACACGGCCTGAAAAATTTGGTAGGCTTTCCCTCCTTCAAATCGTGTGCACGTATAACAATTTACTGCAGAATCTTTTTTTTCGGCTTCATTTTAAGGGGGCGACAATATTCTTTCCATACAAACTTTTGCTGCGACAAAAGGTATTGCAATTGGAACTTATCTGCTTAAATGTGTCCTGTGGAACCAGCGTAAGGAGGCTTGTTTTTTAACTTCATCAGAATAAGTTCAAGATTCGTATTGTCCTTAGGATCTATCCCTAATTCTTTGTCCTTGCACTCTTGAAGCAATTTGCACAAGACTTCATTCTTATACAAGATCGGTGCTGGAACGTCACCCATATTTCGTACTTCCTTGGCAATTTTGCGCCTACAGTTTGACGCCCCTTCTCTTAAAACAAGTTGACCAATTTCTTGATGTCTCTGACAGCGCAGTTTCCGCTTCATTTTCTCGTGATCATCAAGAATTGTGTCCTTACTTCTCACTTGTAACCATAAATCACTACCACTAGGTGATTCCTCTTTTGCAATAGCGTAGAATACATTGCTGCATTCCTTGCTTTTGCACTTTCCGATTATGGTCAAAAATGCAATGTTGGAATATACGTTGTGGTTTTCAAACCTAAAGGCACGAGGCATCTGATACTGCTTCCAATATTCGTAAGTAACTATATTCGTTCATACACGCGGAGGCAGAACAAATTTCTCCCTTCCATTAAAGTTCTTCCTGACAGGTTTCATTTCCGAGTTTGATTGTAGAGAGTGATCCACTTCTAAAAAAATGGAGGGAAAAGTATTTGAAAAATTTAAGTCTTTATCCATTGTTTGAAACAACGTAAAGCGCGAGCCTGATTGTTTTTGCATAATTCCAAAAACACACGTAGATATTGCCGAGAGAAATCCAAGGATATCTTCAGTTTTTCCATAGGACTTTTAGTTTTCTTTGTGAAAATTGTACAACTCTGAAATCTATATGTTTATGTTATATATTATATGTTTTTCTATATGTTTATTTCATATGCTTGAGGCTACGTTGCATTTTAGTGATGAACGTTCAGTTGTTTTCCTTGTTCACTAAATGAATTCCGAAACATTATAAACAATTTAATTGCTTGAAATTTCTTTTTTTTGCATAATATCCAAGACACCTGGAGATATTGCCGAACAGAGTCTGAGGATATTTTTAGTTTTTCGAGAGGACTCTTAGTTTTATTCATGAGAATTGCACAAATCGGGAATCTATAGCTAGATCCTCTCCAGTAGCATGGAGGCAGGGTGAAGGGGATGAAAACAATATTCAATTTATTAATTATTGACAAGTGGAGAGTTCATGGGAGTTCATTAATCATAATAACTTCTTTTAGTGTATGCTTTGTTTTTATTTTTTGGCGGTAAAAATTAAAAACCTGGAAGAATGTTATTAACATTATATTTGGTTTAATTGATGATTTTTTTTATAATAGATGGTTAAAAAAAACTCATAAAAATATTTCAATAAAGAGTCTGTTAATGTGCTTGAAAGTTTTCTCGCATAATTGAAAATACCTAGGGATATTGCCGAAGGAATCCAGTGATATCCTTGGTTTTTTGTTAGGACTTTTAGCTCATTTCTCTCAGGTCTTTCAATTCATCCGATGCTGTTTGTTCGTTCACTCTGTCTTTATTTATTTTATCTTCTTTCATATTCTTTTAATATAGCTCTCGTGCAGCAGAAGATACAGCAATTGCTTTCCTTACATCACATACAGTTTGTAAGTAATATGGATCTGAGCCAAATTGCGTAGATAGGCAGGGCCGGTTCTGGATCCACGCGCCTTAGTGTGTGTCCGTGTGAGGTAAGTTAGTGTTAGTGCATGTTCGTGCGAAATATGAACTGCGTCGTAAAGTTCGAGGTTATTTCTTATTTCAATTTAGCATTTCAAGGTTTTATTTTGATTTGTCCTCGTATTTTCTACTACTTAATATATTTTTCATGAAGAAAACAAGGATTATTAATTGCTTTCTCATATATAATACATACTATATATTGAAAGCGTCTAGAATTATAGCCAAAACCAGCCTCCTCATTGAAGAAAACGATACCCATTATTAGATATACTTGATGTGTAGTCTAGTTGTTATAACTTCTTTACGAAAATTAATCGAATGGCCGCCTTGATCAAATATACGAAGCTGTATATGATCTATTGTCTGCACGGCGACTGGCAAGTAAATGACATGCGATGGTGCTTCCACTATCTTATATCCAGGTGGCACCACAGGAAAAAATTCATGAATAGTGTGTACTTTCTGCCCGTTAATGTATGCACCTGTAGTTATGATATACTCGATTGTGAAAGAATTTACTTTTATGATTGATACCGGCTAATCAGATTCATAAAGCTGTCTGGCTTATAGTCTACGTGGAGAAAATCCCAGCAGATGACGAATAGAATCTTTGGGTTCAAAGTCTATACTTTGACTGCAGTAAATTTCACTTTTCAAAGTATTATTGTTTGGTTTAATATGAATTTCAATGCCCTTTTTTACTAAAACATTTTGTAGATGGCGTTTTATGTCACTTATTTCATAACTTCCTGTGGGTATTTCAATTATTTCATCGCCCACATAAAAATTTTTTTTGACCAATGTCTACTTATATAGATTGTACATGCTTCCAGATTTTAATTGATTACATAGAAATTTCAAACATAAATGTCCACATACAAATGTATCATAATTTTGATATTGCTCATGATTATACTTTATGCTACCAACACCGAGATACTCAAAAAGATCCGAAGGTGGCCGAAGATTACCGAAGCTATCGAAATAAATCATTTCATTGTCAATCTTTTCGTGAGCACATCAATATGTTCCTCCAGGTCCCCTTCTATCATCAAGATCAACGATAGCACTTTCATATTCACGTGTTCCGCCCTCGGTTAATTCATTTTGCTTAAAAACACCCCAAAAATGTGGAATTGTTGAAGATTTCGCGAATTGAAGTAAATCTGCATCAGTTAATGCTCGATGAGGTAGCTTTGCTTTGAGTTTTTTGACTTGCGTTTAAGTCCTAATCCGTGTTTGTATGATTTCAGATGAAGCCCTAGTCCTTCCTTTTATGGCTTTGAATGAAGACCTTTTCCTGAAGCAATTGACTCCATCGCTCCATTATGTCGTTAACTTTCTGCAAGTTGCTGTTTTGCTGAATTTGCATCATTTACAGACTTAGCTATTCCTGCAGCTCCGCCAGCTAGCGCCCCGGCAGCACTGAGACCCGCAAAAACGGGTATGAGAAAGGGTGAAAATCCCCCTTTTTGGCCGGTACAGGTATCGGCGCATTATTCCTTGAAATCATTGATTTTACAGCTGCAGCGACAATTTTTCTTAGTGATATAGGTTTTTCATTTTTGAGACCCCTCCCAAAGTGTGACTTCATCTTTATTGCCTTTGATATTCCCCAAGCATCAACCTTTTCACCTGTACCTACGTCCTGTGCAAAGACACGTTTCCAAGCTTTTTCAGCTAGTACTCTATCAGCTGAGTTTCTAGCCTCACTCTCTCTTCAGCCAAGATTCCCCTATCCTTTTCCCCTACCATCTTCTTTCTATTTACGTTTCCCTCTCGTTACCCTTTTTTCGCCAGTATTCCCCCCTGCCCCATCACTTCCTATCCATCTGTTCCTTCACTCTTTTTTTCCTTTCTTCTCTGCCAACCACTCCCTTGTAGCCCTCGCCCCTGCGCATAATCATCATTCCGACGGACGGACATCGGTCCTAGGGTTTTCGGCGGAGCTCAACGAAACACTTGTTGTATTATTTGTTATTAAGGAATGAAAAAGGGGGCGCGCTGAATTATAAAACTTCTATATCGACATGAAGGACCACTGCACTGATCAGGAAATGCATAATTTTGAAAACAACTACTGAAACTCATTTAAAAAAAAAGGAATTTGGATTAAAAAGAATTCATATAAGAGCAATTATGAGTAAAATATCCTTTGATCTGTGTTGTTTGGAAATAGTAATATACATTTATACTTGAATAAACTGAAACATTGTTTTAATCGTCATTTTTATCCCAAAGATGACTGGTTTCATGGATTATTTTCAAATTAGTGTAAGGACAAAGGTTATTAACCTCAGGTATCAGAGTTATTCATATCTGATCTTCTTGCTGTGTGAAACTGATAAGCATATAGTTTTTGTTTGAAAAATTATTTATAACAAACAGATACAGCAACTGCTAATTAATTTAGTTGATTTCATATCACAATTAAGCTTATCACAAAAATGACTGGAGAAAAAATAACTTTTTTTTACTATCAAACAGCGGATTATAATATTTTTTATAGAAATTGTTATTAACAAATAAGCAAATTGTTATTTAGTGTCTCGTGCCCTGCTTTGAATTCACTGTTAGTTTATTGACGGGTAATTTTAGTGAAAAAAAATCTCTTTCGAATGTAAAAATGATAAATATTAGTTTTTGTTCAAAAAAATGTTTATAACAATCACATAAATTATTTTTAATTAATTTCGTTGGTTAGTCATCGCAAGAGATATCATTCCAATAATAATTAAAGGAAAAATAATTTTTTTCTACGAGGAAATGGCCAGTTAGGACATTTGTTTAAATAAATTGTTATTACCAATCTATATTATTAATGTTTCATTGAGCTCAAAGTATATAAATGATGTCAAAGACAATTGTGAATCACTTTTGGTCAGAAAAATGAATTAAGTTATGAAAAAAAACTCATTTATTGAGAATTTGTTTATAAAAATGTTTATAAAAGTAGTAAATGTTGACTCGTGCTAATTTTTCGTTATAAATTATGAGATTTATGAGCAATCTTAACAAATAGCGTGAGACAAACAATTTTTTCTATAAGAGAAAAATACTCGTTTGAATTTGTTTATAAGAATTGTTGATAATAATTAAGTAAAATATTTTTCGTATTATTTCTGTTCTCTAAGTGCAGATGCAATAATTCCAGCCGATAGTGAGTTTATTTTTGTATTATAGACCACTGTGTGCCGGTCCGTATGACAAATTCATGTGACCCGTTTCATCGAAATTTTTCGACTTTAAAGATTTTTATTTTGGGAATTATAAATTCCGAAAAGTTTTTCAATCGGGTTTATCTTTGTTGAGAAAATTTCGTCCTGATTTCAAAAAGGAATTAAAAGTTCTAACAGATTCAAGAACAATAAATAGGTAAATAGCTGGATTTGTTAAAAAAATATCACACGTTGAAGAAACAATTATTTATTTTCGAGTCTCACATCCAATTCTTTGGTATATAATGATAACCGGCGGCGGTCTTATCGATGGCAGTTCCAATTGAACTCAATCAAGTCTACATCATTCAAATCTTGTATTTGTACATGTTTGGTAGGTCCATGATGTATCAATGTAGCACGGATTCCTTGTGAACTCATAAATCTGTGATACAGCATTAACTGGTTTTATATGGTTATTGCACGGAAAATATTTTTACGACATGTCGATACATGGGAAGTGACTTCTCCTTCGCGATGTTTACCCGCGAAACAAACACAACTTATTAAAGCAAGAGAACTGGCTGCTTTTATTACTAGAGAGTATTCAATTAAGAAGGGATGCTTCGGCTTGGTATGATATGGATGTAAAGTTGAGAGTTGAGAAAAATATTTGGTTTTTTCTGTGTCGAGCCATTTGTAAGTTGTATTGTGTATAACTTTGCTTAAAACAATCTCCACAATTTGTTTCAACTTAATAAGCCATTGCCAACGGTTAATGTCTTCTGGTACGAAGGGTCCCACGAGAAGGAATATACACCTAAACAAATTCATCATTTCAGAAGCTGACATTATGAGACAATCATTTTTTATCTGCGCCTCGCGTGATCAATATCGGCATATTGAATACGCAAGGTTCTTTGATAGCATAGACAAAAACATTGTTTTTTGCTAAAAGCGTATTGTAATTTTCCGGATTTCGAAGAGTACAATCACTTTCGTTGAAGATTGTGATTAGATTTTTGTGTTTGCTTCAACAGAACCGACAAAATAAATTTGCTGAGAAACTTCCGACGTATCCAGGAACCGAACGCAGACCAAGATTGTCACCCGAAATCATGATTAATACGAAACATAACTGTTCCTTCTCATTGTCAACTGTGACAGATATACCATTATGTTGAAGATATTCAAGTTCTTCTATCTCCTCCATAAAAACAATTCCGTTAGTGAATTCCGTGCGGTTTTCGTATTAAAAAGCAGAAAGAGAGGAATATTTTCTAATTAACACTGTAAATCTGGATGAAGTAGTCCTTCGTTTTCTCGTGATATAAACATCCTTGTATAATGTTTCGATATAAGGTAGAACTCTTTTGAACGCCGTTTACATAATCAAGGGTACTATCGAGAACACCTGGCAGTTCGAAAAACAGGTTTAACACCTTTCTAATCAGGATAAATTGCTCACAAATATCTTTATTTAACTCAGCAACAAGTGTTGAATATTCTTCCAAAATATCTTTGAGTTCTTCAACAGTCAATACATTTTTAGAATATTGTTTTTCCCTATTGTGTATCACATCTTTTATGCATATAATATGACTTTTTAATAAATACGAAACGTCACATACTACTTTATGAACGTGTTTTCTAGCTACACCCGTCATCTTATATAGTTTCGTTGTGAACAAAGATATTTTTTCATCAAAGTCAGTCTCATCGTTTACACCAGATTCTTTTAAATCCTCAGAGGATAAAGACTGTCTTGACGTACTTCGTCATCAAAAATATCAACCAAATCATCGCCTGAATAATTGGAATCGATGTGAAGTAAGTGAGCCTCTGCGAGTGACTTGGGTATCTAGACAAAAGGATTCGACTCTCCGAAAAACTTGATTTAATTATCCTCATTCGACCATGCTTGATGGATTAAATGCTCAATATTTCGATGTCGCTTACACGGGGTAAATTTTTTGTTTATTTCGTCACAGTCGCTTTCCATGCATCGAAACGTCTTAGAAATTGTGTGTGACAATTGCACGTGCAACACAAGCGTTGCATTATTAGTAAATGTAAGATCACATCCGAAACAAAACAAAAAACACTTATCATCTTAGAGAAAGTAATATTTTTATTAGAACGCCCTCAAAATTAATGAAGCCCAGTTCGGTCTCATGCGTATATGACATATATTACGTCGAATCTCGTTTTTCGAGAATCTGCTCGATTTGCCTTTCGAGCGCTTTTATTCTGGAGCTCACCTTTTCCGCCGATTATGCAATTGCGTATATGGGTCGCTGAATAAAATGCCAAATATTATAGGCCGCAGTGGGATAAGCGCATTCCAGAGCAAAGGAAGCCTTGAAAGTAAAGACTATACATTCGAGAATAGGTCCGAATAATAGTTATATTACCTATTGATAATGTTGGTACTAAATGCAGAAACTGTTTATCTTTCTTTGGAAGTTTTAAGGTCTTCAGAACTTATATCACTCGATTGTTAGCAGGACCCCAATTTGAAGAAAGGTTATTGTTTTTCTCGGGATATGAAATATCGAAGTCTACGCTTATCTGTAAAAAAAACGTTTATCCCTCACAACAAAATGAACTACAAAATTAATAATGTGATTTAGCGGATTCGAACAATAGTAAGGGAAGATTTTCATTTCTTATAAATTATTAAATTTTAACAAAGTCGTCTGTAAAAGTGAGTCACGTGAATTTTTTTAGTGGAGTAGAATGCATAGAGAACTATAAAAAATTAATACAAACGATTGAGATGAAAATCGTCTTCTTTTTCACTCTCATCCTTGCAAATAGGCGGCAGCGTTTTCGGTAGGGAATACCTTCGCAATTTTCGAGGCTAGGTTTATTCTTTCAACAATGTCTTCTTCTGTATATCCATGAATCTGTAAACTAAAATTTTTCGGCTTTTTTCTAACAGGAATTTCCCTTGTGAATGATAAGCTCGGTAAACTAATTTTAAATTTTCATCGTTTACCAAAAGTTTTCTTAGTTGCTAAAAACATAAGATTAACTTGTTTTTCTTGTTTGCTAAAAGTAATCAAGTTATTTTTTTAGTAATAGAAATCGAGTCACATACTTGTCTATCGACATTGCTTGTCAAAAAATGAACTATTATTACTCCAGCCAGCATTTTTCTGTAATATGTATATATAATAAATATTCATCTAGAATTTTCCAACTTGACAGAAGGATTTTCTACTTCGAATGATAATTTAATTGTAAAACAGTTAAGAAATCCCGAGAAAATTTATTTGTCTCATACGAACAAAATATACTTAAAAGTACCTCCGGATCTACCGAACAAGGATTATAAGTGTCCAATTGTACGAGAATATTGTTTTCAATAACCACCTCATCCTCCTGTGTGAAATTTTTCACCTTTTTGAGGTTGATTGGGAGCTACCAAAGTTGCTCCAAAAATCTGCAATCGGGATGATGTATCATAATTAAGAATTCTTACTATTTGTTATAATTGCATAAAATTAATGATGTTATTGTACCTGTTTCACAATTCAAGAATAGAAAAAAAACATAATCCATTAGCTCTAAAAATAATAATTATTCTGCTATACCCGTTCAATCGCATACTGACTTTAAGAAAGGTTTTTGAACTTCTTTATCTCCTGTTCGACATCTGCCATCATTTTTTTCTGTAAAAAAACTACTGATTGATTTTCGCTTTCTTTAGTTTAAAACAAATAGACAAAAGTTTTATCACTGTATATAAAATTATATATATATATATATATATATATATATAAAAATTGGTTAAACAACCACCGCAGGGTCCCCTGAGAGCGACTGCCATCCATGAAAATGACACCGGCTCCCAGTAGAACCGCGGTAAATCACACCCATGGCCACGCCTCAC
>JAUMHM010000004.1:5306012-5332865 GCA_032362435.1 Melikaiella ostensackeni
ACAATGCATGCATCGTCCATGACTGTGTTAAGAATGTTTACATAAAGAACCCCACCATCCCCTCTACCAGAGTAGGACTCGACACCGCACAGAGAGAACGGATGCTTTATCTCTCTATGAAACAAGCAAATAAAAGACAGAGTATCTAGGCGAACGGCGCTCCTTGTCTGTCTTCAGCTATGAACTGTGGACTGCCTTACACGTGTGTCCCCTCACATCATTTGCCATGAAATCCATGAAACGTACCTAAACGCTCGACATCGCACTGAGAGAACGGATGGTCTACCTGTCCATAGAATAAGTAAATAAGAAACAATATCCATGCGAACGTCAGCTGTGTGTGGCATTATTTTACCGTCTATTGAAAAATCGTTACGATATATCGAAAAGAGCTTTCCTATGAAGGATATTTCGCAGCCGGTTCCTTATATGGTGCTCACTGTTATTACAGTAATATTGTGCTTTCAAATGATTAGCAGAACTTCAAACTTGAAAAAAGTTAACTCAGGTAAGTTCTTTGGTCCTTCTATTTTTCATATTATCATGCAGATTATCAAATTTCAGACATTTGTAGAAGTGTGTACTTATTTGTAAATACAATAAATTACAACATTTTGAAGACTTGAAGTAATTTTAAGGAGAAATTTTAATTAATTTAGCTAATAAATAAAATTGTTTCAAAAGATTGGCTCAGGAAAATTTTCGAATTGGCTATAAATCGGTGGAGGAAATGGAACTTTATTTAATACCAGGAGGTCATGATTCTGATGAAGAAAGAGGTCTGAGGATTGTAAACTTTACGTCCTCAACAATTAGTTCAATTTGCTGTAAGCTTTTTGTAAAAGTTAGTTTTTTAAAGAGAAACATTAAAAATGGAACTGTGGGTTAAAAGTTTATATACAAGTACACTCAACTCTTGAGTTAGTGCGGGTCTCGGGCATTACTTACTTTGACCGTGAGACTCTTCCGAGAATCTCTACGATGAAAACAGTCTGGGCCATATGAATCATTTCCAGTAGTGATACATAATATTAATTAACTGTATTTTGTACAAATGTAAATTCAGGTTATCATAAAGGATGGACCTCCTTTAATAATGAGAAATAATTAATAAAAAAAGGATTTTCCGCGTGTATTCAAAAATTAATCGAAATATGTACGCGAGTGTGCGAGCTGTTCGCTTTGTCGCTACGGTACTACGTGTTTGCGTCAAGGTCGCCGCGCCTCTTTTCCTGTCCCCCGGGCTTCCTCATCCAGAAGTGCGAGCTGGCAGAATTCTAGGGACGCGGTAAGACGAGGCACGGTGTATGGAGTGTTGAGTATATTTGGAAAAAGTAAATCACATTTGTCAATGAATCTTTAAAATTCAATTTTCCACTCAAAAATGTTCATTATATATACTATACGTTTAGAACTGGTTTCAAAATTCCTTGTTCACTGATTTCAAAATATCTCAAATACAACCTGCCCTGACTCACCTTTCCATTTTTATAAACTCAAAATTTAAACAGAATATTTAATCTTCTATGAGCACTTCGAAAAAAAGGCCCCTCAGGACTTTTAAGGAACTAAATTGTAAGCCGAGTAAGACAGACGTTGAAAATGAAGCGTTTGGTCTAAAGTAGATATACAAATATTCAGAAAAAGTAATTAAAACTTGTTCAAGATTTTCTAAAGGTTAAGTTTCCAGCCGAAAATTGTCGTTACATCTACTTCTTAAAACTGTTTTCATAATTCTTATTTACTGAATGAAAATTATATCAGATATATATCCTTTTCAGTCCTACTGTTCCATTTTGGAAAACTCAAAACGAAATATCTAATTTTTTACAAGCACTTTAGAGAGAAAGACCTATCAGAATTTGAAGAGGAACTAAAGTGTAAGCTTAACACCCTCGCTAATTAACTCAATTTGCTGTAAACTATTTGTAAAAGTTATACTTGAAAAAATGAAATTGCAATTGGAACGGTGCCTCTAAAGCAGATTTCATATAAATTTGCTGGAAATATTTCAGAATGGTTCAAGTTTCTCTCAAATTTAATTGTCAACTCCAAAATTGTCGTGTTAACTACTATAAATTTAACATTCTTTTCAAAATTCTAGTTCATTAAATGCAAAAAATGTCAAATATATCCTGTTCTGAGCTACCGTTCCATTTTCTAAAAACTCAAACTTAAAATAGAATGTTTAATTTCTTATAAGCGCTTCAGAAAAATGTGCCTTTCAGAATTTTAAGAGTAACTGAATTGTAAGCTTAGCGTCGTCCTCAATTAATGTAATGCTCCAAACTATTTGTAAAATTTACAATTTATCTTTTTGTTGAATAAAATTCAATAATGTTATTCACGTATTGTCAATTTATGTAGGTTATACTTACTAGCAAAATAATAATCAAATTTTCTGGTCCTAATTTCTGTTTTAATATAATAAAAACCATAATAAAATGATGAGTGCAGATAAATTTGGCTTTAAAATTGAAATATATATCTTTTTTGAAGAAATTCGGAGAATTTTTAATAACTAATTTTAAAGTCATCTGTGTATGTAGTTAATATTTGCGTTTCTTTAAATTATCACAAGGTTTCTGTATTTAATATTTGCGAAGTGAGTTGCGATTTAATTTATTTATATAAGAAAAGCTTATAGAAGTTGTAATTCATCATTAGTTCACGTCATCTAGACTATGTTGCCTAATGTCACGACACATTGATTTTCCCATAAATGTCTCAACGACATTTCGATTGACGTCTTTCACTGATCATAATAAAAGCATTTAATTTTGGAGCACTAGAAGTTCATTTTTGACAGCGAACTCAGAGGGAATTCGAAAAAAACTTGTCAAAAAATGAACAGAAACAAAATTGAGGCAAAGACAAAGACATAACATGACAAAGACATGTTACTTTCCTAATGTTTACAATAGCTTATATTCGTTGCATGTCCGCGGGACCTTCAAAATTCATAGCCGTGGAGTCGTTAAACGTGGAGCCAAATAATCGACAGCGGTCGGAAACAAAATTTTCATGAAATTTTTGATTTCAAGTATGTTAAAGGAATTTGTGAGGTCGATAAATAATTATATTTGATCATATAAACATTAATAATAGAAGTTTATAATGTTTTTACTCGATTTATGGTAAAAGGGCTTATAAACCATTTTTTTAAATTAAAAAGAAAATTGAAATATCCTTTTCGAACACAACGTGCATTTTTGAAGCATGAAGCGAGCATATTGCCGCAACATTGAAAAAAAGGAAATATAGGAGCTGCATTACTTTGCCATGAGTTTTACTCAAAAGAAAAGTTTAAAGACGATTTTTACAATATAGCAGTTTGGCGTATAAGCCTTTTTTCTATCAACGGCCTTAATTGAAACTCTAGTTTTTACTGAATGTTGAACTCTCAACATAGAAAGTGCTTGGAGTCGCATTTGCAGATGATAAGGTTCTTACGGCAAAATCCATCGATGATTTGCAGAGAATGTTGAGCAGACTGGATACCATAATAAAAAGTATGGATCTTAAGATAAGCGTGAATAAAACAATAGTACATTGTTCAACATGTGGGACACGATACTTTTTCTGTAATTGGTTTAAAAAGTGCTAGTTTTTTTACCTGTTTTTTGTTTAAAAAGGAGGCGATTTGTTGTTGATTGACACAATAATAACATTGGCAATTGTCAAAACCATGGCAATAATATGGCGTAACAGTAAGTTGGTAGCAATATTTGGTCAAGAAGGTTACGAGTGGTGGAATTAGATACAACGCAATAGTTGTGAGTTCACCTTCACTTCAGGGTTCGTTCAGTAGTTCGCACTTCATTACCTTTTTTCACTGTGCGTCACTTTTTTCGCTGCGTCCGTCTACTTTTTTCACTGTGTCCGTCTACTTCCTTCACTGTTGCCCGGAAAGGTCTGTCACGTCATCGGCAACAAATCAGTCACTTTTTAAACAGAAAACAGGTGGAAAAACGAGCACTTTTTCGCGAATTACAAAAAAAAATTATTGTATTTAAAAGAAGGTCTGAGAAAACAGTATGCAACATTACGAGGATAGTAAGATAATCTGCAGTGTAGGAACCATTACTAGAAGTAAAAATGTGTGCAATAAAGCAAAAATTCCAGATATTGTTGTGTGCTTGTACCCTAAGTACTGTATGGTAGTTAGTTCTGAACGTACTAAGAACAGGATGGGAGGAAAGTGACCGCGGTTGGCCTGCAATTCCTGCGGAAGACATGCGGTATAACGCTGATGGAAAAAGTCAGCAAGGAGTGGGGTCTCAAAGAATATGGTGTAAAAGAAATACTGATTGACAAGAGTAAAATAAATTCATTGAGTTGGTTCGATCGTGTTGACAGAATGAATGAAGGACATTTAACGATGCTTCGCGTATTAGGTAAGGTGAATGGTAGCGCACCCAGAAGAAGATAGAAGAAAGCATGTTTGGAATGTGTAAATGAGACTCATGGGCCCTCTTGGAGACTTTTCCTTAGTAAATGTGGTTGGGGTAAATATTATGGATCTTCCTATACGTTTATTAGTTAGTTTGAGTGTTTATGTGTGTACTAAGTTGAGCGATGGCTGTGTGAAGCTCTTCACCTGGGGCGATTTATAGAGGGATTGATCAGCAACCCGTGTCGGACCGGTCTTGAGTGAGCAATATGTGACTTCTAGATTGGTCTAAAATCTATACCTTCTTGTACGCGTCCCTTACTTACCTTTACCATATCCCTGATCCCCGGTAGTAAAAAAAGGCTTGGGAGTTAAGAAACAATTTTTTGTAAATTAAATAATTTTAACAAGTGAATGCGTCATTTAACCATTTTTTAATTAAACAAGTTTCGTTTTTTCAGTATAATCAACTACAAATTTCTCACCGATCGCCTTTTCAATTTGACACTTTGACAATCAAAACCGTAAAAAAAACCTTTTGGCGTACGAGATGCCTGAACTAATTCGTAACCTGAACAGTACGAAGATCTGCTTTCCGGATGGGCTGGAAGAACCGTTTATTCAGAAGATCATTCTCCGATATTGGTACATACGTCATAGCAAAGTTTCCCTCTATGAGAAATTTAATTCTTTCATGTTTGTTTTCCTGGTTTCGGCTAGGAGAGACGAATGGACACAAAAAATATTTGTCTTCTCTTTGTAGGGCATATCCAATAACAAATTTTCGAGACTTATCTATTCCTACTTCCCACTCGCCTCGTACTAATGGGTGAAATACACCTTCAAGATCGAAACTTTCGTATTGTTGAGTATACATATGAAGGGTAGGAGGACTTCCGCAGCAACTTGTAAATATTAATTCTGCAAGGAGAAATTGTATGTAGTTCATTAATTATTGTTTGAACTATTGAAGTAATTTAAGAAATTATAGATGACCGATTTCATATGAAATCGGACAATCTGCCACTGACAATGTCACGGATTTGTTTAGGACTGAAATATATTGTTTTCCAAAGCAAAATCTAACACTCGATTTTTTTTACAAGAAAATTTTTTTCCTGAACTTAAGGCTACCTGTACTTACTACTTGTACGACGAGTTGTCGTATTACAGGGGCTAGAATTTACACCATTATAGCACGCACGCCGAGATTTAATCAACCTTAACTTCCACTAAAGTTATAGAATTTAACTTTTTTATAGGGTTTTTCGAACATTTTTCTGCAGCTTTACGTCAAAGATAATTATTTTTCTATACAAAAGTTATTGTACCTTTATTTTTTAATTTTAAACTTTATATTAACTTTTTCTTCGGGTGTAGTTCCGAATAGCCCTTACCTCCGAATTTTTTGAACCTCCGTACATTCATGTACTTTGTTGCGTTGATTACAAAAATCATAGCGAAAATTGGCAAAAATTTAATTTTCATGGTGAAAACCATAAAAACCTCATTAAAATCATGGGTTTCTACATTTATCTCGAGAACGATCGAGAATTTCAAAAAATAATTTTCGCCAAAAGTTGTAGACTTAGTCAAAATACACATTTGATGTTAAATCCATTTCTTCGTACGAGTGAAATTTTTTGAGATATTTGTTGATAAAGATGAAAATTTCCTTCCTCGCCCCTGCCGAAAACGTATGTATTTTTTTACCTTCGATTTTCACGCTCCGCATACGCATGTATTTTGACGCAGTGATTACGAAATTGGTAGTATTTACGAAAATGGTACTGCAAATTGGCGCAAATTTGATTTTCATGGCGAAAACCATTGAAAACCTACGAAACTCGTGGTTTTTAAATTTATCTCGGAAAATGCGGAAAATTTCGAAAAAGTTTTTAGACAAGAGCTACAGATCTATTTAGAACATACATTTTTCAATCCCTAATACTTTTCCTTCAGGAGTAATAGGTTCTGAGAAAATTGCTATTAAAATTTAGTACGTGCAAGAGGCTTGAGTGCTGTAAGTGAGAGGCACCCCTTTGTCTGGCCACAGTAATAATGTAGGTCAAACCTCTTCTCCTCCCAAGCTTGTTGTGGGAGACTTAAATGTACTCCTTTGTCTAGCCACAAAAATGATGTTATTCAAACCCCTACTCCTTTATAAAGTCTCGTGGGGAGACGTAAATAAAATTGATTGAAAAAATGTATAACTGCAGTGATTGGTCACAGGAATACTTACGTTTTCGGCAGGGGCTAGGTATAAAATTTTCATCTGTATCATCACTCGTGCGAAAAAATTTGATGAAACATAAGATGTGTATTTTGACTAGGTTTACAACTTTTTCTTGAATCATGTTCCTAAATTTTTTATGGTTCTCGAGATGAACGTGAAAAACCATGAATTTTATGGGGTTTTTATGGGTTTAACCATGAAAATCAAATTTTCGCCAATTCGTACTATGATTTACGTAATCAGCGTGTCAAAATATATGAGTATACGAAGTTTCAAACAAAATTGGAGGTATGGGGTATTCGGAACTTTATCCTTTTCTTCAAGTGCAGCCGCTGATCTTTTTTGGAAATTTTTTGTTAAAGAATGCTTGATTCTTTCCCTTGAAAATAATCTGTTATGGAAAATAGGGCGAAAGAAATTGGTGGTGACATATAACACTTCTTGCCTGCAGCTGCCATGTCGCAGCATATCTGGACGTTCCAGAGGCGCCGAAACGTTCATTGGGTGCTTTTTCTCATATTTTTTATCATTTATTCATAAAACTGTTATTTTAGTTTCAAATTAGATTAAATATAAAATTTTCAGAATTCATGGTCATTTTTGGTGTCGTCGCCTCGGTTCTCACATAAATTAAAGGTGGAGTCTACACAGCCGGCGCCGGCAATGAACGATGTTACCGGCACCGGCAACCAACGATGTTGCTGGCTGTTTCCCACAAAAAGCGAAATACGAAATAAAAGCGAATTACGTGTACAGTCATGCGAATACCTGAAAATATAATTTTCGAGGTCAAAACTGATAAAGATCATGTTTGTGAAAAGAAAAATAAACTGTTCGCATTTTTTTTCATGAAAATACGGTGAGCGTAGACCAAGTATTTTCGGTGTTAATAGGCACTTCGTTAAACATATCCCATTATTCATTTAAAGCACAAGAATCGCTCATAATTAGAATAAAAAATTATCGATTTTATTATTTGGTTGAACAGATTTCGAAAAATAAAAAATGTAAAACACTTATGGTGCCTGTTTACACTAATGACAACATAACTGGAAATGGGTTAGGGGTATGTTCATATTCGGGGAGTGGTATAAGAATCGAGTGGGAGAGCTGGGCAGGTGTGAGGTTTTGATTGGGGGTGGGTGTCACCGAACTCACACTCTCTAGAAAAAGGGGTTTAAAAGACCCCTAAAAAAAGTTATGTACAAAAAACCGGTACCGAAAAGAATTGTCAGTATCGGTAAAAAATAAATTACTTTTTTCACATTGAAAATTGTTTTTTTTTTGCAATTTTCATAGCCATAATCATTGCATCAAAATACATCGCTACATGTTTTCCGGAACTTCATACCCGGGAGGAAAAAGACAGCCGGCAACGAACAATGTTGCCGGCGCTGGCAGGCTAGCCTTTACGTACATTAAATTGAAAAATTTCATCTCAGAATACGGGGTGCTTTTTAGTGAAGTCCCTTGCCTCTCACAATGTAATGAAGAGGTTTCTACTCTTACTGAGTATGTTTAATCAATTTTTATGTCGAGACTTCATTTTCAAGACGCTGGAAACAATTTAAGAAAAAATAGTAAAAGTAGACGCCATGCGCCTACAAAAAAGTGTTTCGTATGCTATTTAATGTAATAATTGAAATTTTTAACTTCTCCCTCAATGGTAGAAGGGCTAAAAACTTTTGTTAATATGAGATTGTTATAACAAATAAGAAAGATGAAATTTGCCATAAATATATAAAAAACGGGAATTGTGAAAAAATAAATTACAGAGACAAAGGAGTACCATTTTTCGACACACAAAAAACACGTTCATATGATTCCATATTTGATAAACCCCCCAAAAAAACCCTTCTTCCCATTAGTATCCACTTGTTTCTACTATTTAATATACAAGTTTGAAAAAGATATACACATGCGAAGTGATTTTTGTGAAGAATAAAAATACAAGTTCCCCAACAACAAAATATTCAGTATCTCAGAACTGGACAGTTCCTGGAGTCGGGTAAAATACTGTAAAGTCAAAATTGTAATTAACAATTGGAAATCCGCTGTTTATTTACAGATACGCACGTCGCATCTCGACTAAAAAATACACGACAGACACACGCATTAACTTGGAAGCATGCTATAAAGATTTTTTATCAGACTTGTCATACCCTAACACATCGACATTTCTCATATTACAACGACGAGGGTTAGAAACTACAGAGCAAAAACATTCCGTGCAACTTGCATTCAAGAAAATCGGGAAAGCAAAATAAAACTACAGTTTCAGCACTCAAAAAGAATCGCATTATTTTACTGATGACCAACGTTGACAATAACATTTCTTTTCTCAGATATTCTGATATCGTTTATGCAATAAGGATAATAATATTCAAAAACCCTAAAAAATCACTCCATCACTTTTAACGAACAGTTCCAGGGTGTGTTCATGTAAAATACCTATAACATTTTCAAAACTGAAAACAGGTGCCCAGACCACCTTCTTAAAGCCTCAGGTTATGATCTGAACCAATCAATAATTTTAAACAACCCATAAAGTTCACCCCTATCACTTTCAACGGAACAATTTTCAATCGTCTTCATGTAAAACAGCCACAAAATTTTTTAATTGAAAATAGCCACACAGGTCATCTTTCCAAAACATGAGCTTATGTTCTCAACCACACATTAATATTCAACAACTCCTAAAATCCACCCCTTGTTCTTTTAAAGAAATAATTTCAATGCATCTATGTAAAATAGTGATAACATTTTAAAATTGAAAACAGTTGCACAGGTCACCTTCGAAAAGCTCCAGGTCATGTTCGCAAGTCATCAATAATATTGAACAACCCCTAAAATTCATCCTTCCCACTTTTAACGAAAAAATTTCAAAATGTCGTTATGTAAAACAGCTATAAAATTTTCAAATAAAATGCAGTCGCACGCGCCTCCTTTAGAAAACTCCAAATTATTTTTTCAACCCCACAATAATATTCAGAAACCCCCAAAAGCACTATCATTTTTGAAGAAACAATTCCAAATTGTCTGTATGTGAAACAGCTATAAAAAATTTAATTTGGAAATAGTCGCCCATACGACCTTCGGAAAACTCTAGGTTATGTTCTTAACTCCACAATAATATTCAACAACCCCCAAGATTCACATCTAGCACTTTGAGCGAAACAACTCCAAAATATTGTCATGTAAGACAGCTATAACATTTTTTAATTGAAACTAGTTACATATGCCACCCCAAGAAAACTCCGGGTTATGTTGTCAACCCCACAATAATAATTACTAAGCCTCAAAATCCACCCCTAGCACTTTTAACGACACAATTAGAAAAGCTTCCATGTGCAGAACAGCCATAACATTTTGAAATTGATAATAATAACACTAATAACCATATTGCATATCTCCATTCCCACCGAAAAAATCAGCAGCCTAAGAAAGAACTCCTACTACTAAAACAGCTAAAAAAGTTTTAAATTCAAAATAATGACAGTAGGCACTCTCCCAAGCTCCTAACAGATATCCCTATTCCCACAGTAATAATGAACAACACCAAGAATGCACTCCTACCACATTTGACGAACCTCATTTCAGCTATTTCATTAAAGAAATTAGGAGGGGAATTAAGGGGTTGTTGGATATCATTGAAGAGCTCAGAACATAACTTAGCGCCTAGGTTAGGTGACCTGTGTGACTATTTTCAAGTTAAAAATATCATAGCTGTTTCACGTGACGACATTTTGAAATTGTTTCGTTGAAAAAGCTAGGGATGAATTTTCGGGGTTGTTAATTCTCATTGTAAGGTTGGTAACATAACCTGGAGTTTTATGAAGGTAACTTGGACACTTATTTTCAATTTAAGAATTTTGTGGCTGTTTTACATGGAGACAATTGAAAATTATCTCGTTAAAAGTGATAGGGGTGAAGTTTAGGGTTTATTCCCTATTATTGATGGGTTGAGAACATAACCTGCGGAGTTTTCTAACGGTGGCGCGTGTGACTAATTTTTATTTAAAAATTTTATAGCTGATTTACGTAACGACGTTTTGGAATTTTTTTGTTAAAAGTGGTGAGGGTGAATTTCAGGGGTTGTTTAATATTACCGACGACTTGTGGACACAACCAGGAGCTTTTTGAAGGTGACCTGTGCGACTATTCTCAATTTCAAAATGTTCTAGCTATTTTGCATGGACGCATTGAAATTATTTGCTTAAGAGAATAAGGGGTGCATTTAAGGGGTTGCTAAATATAAATGTGTGATTGAGAACATAAATTAAGGTTTTGGAAAGGTGACCTGTGTGTCTATTTTCAATTGAAAAATTTTATAGCTGTTTGACATGACAACATTTTGTAACTGTTTCGTTCAAAAAGCTAGGGATGAATTTCCGGGGTTGTTGATAATTATTGTGAAGTTAATAACATAACTTGGAGTTTTATGAAGGTAACCAGGGTACCCATCTACAATTAAAAAATTTTGTGGCTGTTTTACATGGAAACGATTAAAAATTGTTCCGTTAAAAGTGATAGGGGTGAACTTTAGGGTTTGTTCCATATTATTGATGGGTTGAGAACGTAACCTGGGGCATTAGAAAGGTGACCTGGATGCCTGTTCTCAGTTTAAAAATTTGATGGCTGTTTTACATTAATACACTTTGGAATTGTTTCGTTAAAAATAACAGGGTTGAATTTTAGGGGTTGTTTAGTATTATTGGTGGATTCAGAACATAACCTGATGCTCTAGAAAGGTGACTCGGGCGCCTGTTTTCAGTTTGAAAGTTTCTGGCTGTTTTGCATGGAAACACTTTAGAATTGTTTTATTAAAAGTGATGGGGGTGATTGTTAAGGGTTGTTGAATACTATTATTCCAATTGCTTGAACAATATCAGAAAGTCTTAAAGAAGAATTTTTATTGTTAATGTTGATTATCAGTACCATTAATCGCGGAAAATAGAAATGAATTAAATTATTAAATAAATAAATTGAAAATAAATAAAAAATATATATGAATTATAAATTATAAGGAAGGCGCACATCGCCAAACAAACAATAATTGTTTGAACAAATGAAAATTACTTGATAAGTAGATGTAAACATTTCTCTCAAAGAATAAGAATAATTTATGAAAAAGTGCAAAAAAGGTTCCGAAGTTTTAATGGTTTAGGTAACACTTTCAATGTGTAAAACTTAATAAAAATTCATCGTAAATGTTGCTGGTGGAAAAATAATGCAATTCCTTCTGAGTGCTGAAACTATAGTCTCATTTTGCTTCGCCGATTTTCTTAAACGCAAGCCGCACGGAACTTTTTTGCTGTGTAGTTCCTAACCCTCGTCATTACAATAGGAGAAACGTCGATGTGTTAGGGGATGATAAGTCTCATGAAAAATCTTCATTCCATCCTCCTAAGTTAATGCGTGTGTCTGTCGTTAGACGGGTAGTGGATTTTGGATCGGGCTCCTGATTAGTCGAAAATAATGTATTCTCTGTAATTTGGAGGGTGACAGATGGTATAGTTAGTGAAGTAGGACCTACGGGGCCATATGTTGGTAGGACATCTTCTCATATGTATAGCCAGTTTTGTATTATGTTTATGCATCCTTTGTGTAACGTTTAATTTCTTTGTGACTTTCAAGAACTTTTCACAGACGATTTCCTGAAAAATGATCGTATTGTCGTAGATTTTCATAAAAAACTCTTGAACAAACATAAACTCAAAAGCGTTGCACAATCTTATTCTAAAAGTTACGGATCTCACGATCACTCGTTCCGTTCCAAGAGACTAGAATCGTGTGTACAAACATGTTCACCGAAAGTCGCTACTCTATACTTATTATAATTTGAATCTTTTACGATCACATGTCTCTCGTTAGTTTTAAGTATTTCTTCATTCGCACAGCACTTATAGGTTAGTTTTTGTATTCGTACTCTGTCAGAAAAAAAGAAGAGAAGAAGAAAAAAAAATAAAAACACAAAATGAAAAAGGTACACAACAATGTTTTTATTTCAGAGACCTCACCCTTACATTTAATTTCAAACAGAAATGCATTCGTAGATATCAAGTTATTCTAGATCATGAATATAAACACCTGCCGCCCCATCTACCTGATCCTATTCCACCATTTCAGAAAACTCCATGTTCAAGCAATATGTAGTCCCCTGAATCCTATTCCACTATTTTGGAAAATCCCTTTTCCTACCAACATATGGCCCCGTAGGTCCTCCATCGCTAATTATACCATTTGATACCCTTTGAATTACATAGAATACATTATTTTCGGCCATCCAGGGGCCCGATCCAAAATCCATTACCCCTCCTACAACCAATCAGAAGGGCGATCTAATATACAGGTTACGTCCTCGACCCATCAGAAGGGTGATCCATAGTCCATTGATTTTACTGGTACCCTTTTGCCTTTGTTATTATCCTCTTCATAATTTTCGTTTTTCGAATATTTTCAAACAAATTAATTTTTCTTACTTGTTATAACAACCTAATATTAACAAAAGTTTTTATCCTTTCTACCTTTGATAATAATTTGTTACAATTATATTTGTGCAAAACAAGTCATGCAAAACAAGTTTCCAATTTGATCAAACTCGAGCACTAGCCGACGGTGTGATGTTCATCGCTTCGTCGAGTGCTTCGGTAGGGAAACTTTCTGGCTGGCACGGCACGCGCTCGCCACACATGCTCACACGTGCATACAAGTTGTACCCTTTATTGTGCCCAAAATGAGCAATAACCCAAACATTTTTGGGGACTTTTTGCTAATTTTTTTGTGAACAACACCCCCCTAAAATTAATTACAGTCCTCATGGGGCACCCTGTATAACATTCCTCGCGCACAACTGCCGTCTCGCAGCGTATCTAGACATTCCAGACGCACCGAAGTGTTAATTAGGTACTTTTTCATACTTTTTGTCATTCATTCATAAACCTGGTAATTTAGATTTAAATTAAATTAAGTATCAAATTTTCAGAAATCATGGTGATTTTTGGTGTCAGCCACTTGCCTCTCACATAAATTAAATTAAGAAAATTTTATTTTAAAGTTCGGGGTACTTTTTAGTAAGTCCCCTCATCTCTCACAATAGGACTAGAAGCCTTCTAGTGTTTTATTGCGTACTCAAAAAAATACTTTTTATAATTTTTTCATGAAACAGTTATTCTAGACATTGATTCAATTAAAAATGAAATTTATTATGAAATTTAGGGTGTTTTTTGAATTAAAGGTTGAATATAATATAAAATTCAGGTTGCTTTTTAGTGAGTCCCCTCGCTTCTCACTTGAATTAAATTAGAAAAAAATTATTTCAGAATCAACAATAATAGACTCCCTCTACAGTACATTGCGTATTTTTTAAAATACTTATTATTATTCATGAAGCAATTATTTAAGACATTTATCAAATTAAAAGTTGAATTTAATATAGGATTCGAAGTGTTTTTTCGTGAGTCCCCTCGCCTCTTACTTGAATTTAAATTAGAATAAATTTATTTTAGAAGTCAAATGATTTGTGGGCTAAGAGGAAGAAGTGAGGGGAGGGGAGAAGTTGACAATTTCAAATACTATATTAAAGAGACTAACGAAACCCTTTTTTGTAGGGGCATTGCGTCCACTTTTACTTTTGTTTAAAAATTGTTTCTAAAGTCTTATCAATGAAGTCTTGACATAAAAGTGGAATAAGCGTACTCAGCAAAAGTAGAAACCTCTTTAATATATTTTGAGAGGCGAGGGGACTCAATGAAAAAAAACCCGAATTCTGAAATAAAATTTTTAATTAACTTCATGTGAGAGGCGAGGGGACGACACCGAAAATCACCATAAATTCTGAAAATTTGATATTCAATTTAATTTAAATCTAAAATAACAATTTTATGAATAAATGATAAAAAATATGCGAAAAGTACCCAATGCACACTTCGGCGCCCCTGGAATTTTCAGATACGCTACGACACGACAGCTGCGCGCAAGCGATGTTCTCCACCAATTTCTTTCGCCCCATTTTCGCTAATGTATCATTTTCAATTTTTCAATTTTTGTATGAAAGAATAATTATTGTTGTCGTAAAGGTGCACAAAAAGCGTTTCCAGAACCTCCATTGAAAAGTTAAAAGTTAAATTTGATAACTTTAGTAGAAGTTAAGGTTGATTGAGTATCGGCGTGCGTTCTAGAATGGCGTATAGAAAGAAGTAGAATAAAAATAAGACAATTCCACCGAATCAGACAGGATATAGGAAATGTATGGTAGTAATGGATAATATTTATGTGCTAAATTATATTATAAATAGGAGTATTAAAACAGAGAAAGGGGGAATGATAGCAATGTTTGTGGATTTTTAGGCGGCGTTTGACTGATTGAACAGGGAAGAGATAGATAAAGCCATGGAGAAAAAGAGGATAAGAGAAGGTATGATGAAAAGAGTAGCAGAGATCTTTCAAGAGACAAAAAGTAAGCCTGCTCCTGTTTAACATATTGATTCTAGATTTGGATGAGGAGATAAAGAAAAAAGGATGGGAAGGAGTAAGGCTAGGAGAAGAAAAAATATATACACTGTCATATGCAAGTTGAAGGGGAGCATGAGTAGCATATTAGACAAAGGATTGAGAAAGGAGCGGGGGTAATGAAACAGAGATTAGGAATAGGATAAGGAGGTTTAAAAAAATCGGAATATTCAAATGAGGTTGTTTTATATCCTGACATGGCCGGTATGGGGCAGAGATATGGGGATGGAAGTAGAGAAAGAAGATAAAGAAGTTGCAAAAAAGGTATATTAGGTGGACACTAGGGGTAGACTGGAGAACTTCGGGTTATATGGTAAGAGAAGAGGCTCAAAGGGATAAATTAACTCTACCATCCTCATTCCTCTTTCTTCCACCTCTTTGTAACACTTTCTCGCTCACTACCCTCACTCTCTCGCCCTTAGTTTCTCTTTGAATTTCCACGCTCCACGTGGGGGGCGCAGGGTTAACATGATCCAAAAAAGAAAAAAGAGAGTTTTCAAGAAATCGAGGGATAGAAGAAGAAGGAAATTTAGACTATGAGAAATTACAAAAAAGAGGTGAAAAAGGGTAGTGATAGAAAGACGGGGAAGAGAAGGGGAATCAGGATACAATAGATGGTATGAGATAATAAAAAGAGAAGGATTGCCGAAATATCTGGAAAAAGGATAGGGGGGAAAGAAACGGACAAGAATAGCTAGATGGAGTCTGTGAATTGAAGTAAAAGAAGCAATGTATTAGGAGAAGGATGAGAAGAGAAAACAAAGATTACGTGAATGGTTAGAGGAGACAAGGGAGCATGAATAAGATGGTTGTATAAGATGAAGTGAGGAGAGTAGAGGATGGCAAGAGAATATTGAGAAAATTTTATGGGAGGAGGGACAGGAGGAAAAATAGATAAAGGATGCAGTAAAAAACAGAAGTTACGTGTCTCATATTTTATCTAGGAAAACTGCCTAGGAATCTAAGGTATAGGAAGACTGCCCAGTTTCACATGAAATCGGTTTATTAAACTTACCAATAGGTACAGGAAGAATTACCAAGATGAAGAATAGAATACCGATCAGGGTCTTCATTTTATTGAGATGAAACTTAACCAATTCAAAAGAATTTTGGTAAGAATATGTATTAATGAATATTCTTGAAAATGTTTCAGTTTATATACACTAGTCGCTATCTTATTCGGCATTGCAAATTATTACGTAATTTTTCTCGTTTGCAAACATAGTAAATCCTCAAGATACATCTACCTGAAACTGGATCAAAACGTTACAAACAACTACGACAGCTAAAAACTTTGAAAACTACGTATCAAGTTGTAAATTTTGTTGTAAATCCACCTCGCGATAAAATTTATTATCGAACGTCAATGAGGGGAAAAAATCATTTATTTAAACATAATAAATTTTAAGCACAAGAATGTGAAACATTTTAAACTTTATTGAAACAATGAGGGAAGAATATTGTACATTTGTTAATTGGCTCTGTCACATGATTCTGAATCATGCTACGCGACCTTCACCTACATATGATAAGATACATGAAGTAATTCGGTAACACTAAACACATAAGAGCACGCACCCGACACATTGAGTCCTTCAAGATCACAATTTTATATCAAAAAGAATTGAGAAGGAAAGTTCACTAATACTGTCAACAAAATATCACCCATGTGTCTATAGAATGACACACATCATTCAAAAAAATAATTAAATTCTTTATTCATAATGTATCCTCTGAGGGTTTACAAGACCTTCGTCTTTTACAGTTTACTATCATATATATATTTTATATTATCTTTCTCTTTCTGTTTAAAACTATTTACATTTTTTGGAAAAATAAATATTTGACCTTTACAAATGAAGGTCAAAAATTGATTTTATTTCGAATTTAAATCACTTTTTTTCTTTTTAGGATTGAAAGAAAGTTAAGCTATTTCCTTCAAGTCTGCCTGGGTCAAAAAGTGAGCCGAAATTTGCTTATTTATGAAAATGAGCGTTAAGCAGCTTTTTTGACAATATCGCTCGTTCACCTCGCTCATCCATCAGAGTACTTAACGCTCATTTTCATAAACAAATAATTTTCAGCCCAATTTTTCACTCGAAGTTACATCAAACAAAAAAATCATTTATTTAAAAAAGAAAGTTTATGTTCAGGGTGAAGGGCGTGAAAAATTGTATCGAAACTGTAGAAGAACAAATTTTTCTACTTATATTGAAGAAGTTTCAAATCATGGAAGCAGATAATATCCTCAAAAAAATACTTGACGCTCGTTTCCGTAATTAAAAAGAAAAAAGAAACAAACAAAAATGGACTTAGCTCGAAGAAAGTGAAATTTATTTTTGAACTTCATTTTTGAAGTCAAATATATATATATATATATTTTTTAATGGTTAATATCCATAAGAAGGGCGTGAAAATCCTATCAAAACTGTAACGGACGAAATTTTGTTTTACTGATTTAAAAAAAGTTAAAAGTCGCTGAATTTGATAGTACACCCAAAAAAAACCCAAAAATATCACCCCCGCCCTCTCAGTAAATAATTGTCCTAATGGGAAATTTTTTCTTCCATAAATTTATTCCATAAATAATCCAATAGGACTACACTTTGCCGTAGTTTGAATCCGGTCGGAGAAATTTGGTTTTTTAGGTGGGGTCACTTCAGAAATAATGTCCCATATTCTGCACTTTCTGTTCTCCTTCTCATCCCAATACATCCCTTTCCTGACCTCGTTTCTCAATCTAAATCAAAACAATAGCAATTCTCGTCCATCTTCTCTTTCGCCATCCCTTATCTAAATACTTTGGTAATTCTTCCTTTTTTATTATCTTACACCATTTATTATATTCTCACTCCTCAATCATCCCCCATCTTTCTATTAGCTGTCTTTCCCTGTCCTTTTGCTCCAATTCTTCATACTTTACTTCAGTCCCAGTTCCTTTATCTCTATCCTAAAGAACTTCCTTCTTTCTCCTTTCCATCACGTTAATTCTATTACCCTCCCTCTCCTTTCTTCCACCTCCCTAAAACATTTTTTTGCTAACTCCCCTCCCTTTCCCTCCCTTAGATTCCCTTCAAATTCTCATGCCCTCTTTCTTGCTCTAGTACTTAATTGATCTCTTGGTGTATCTTCTCTCACCATATATCCAGATGTCCGCTAGCCTATCCCACCTTTTATACCGTTTTTGTATCTTCCCTTTCCTTCTATCCCCCTATCTCTGCTGCTTGTTCTAATATTGGTCATACTAACAAATCAATGAACCACATTCTCCTTCTCCAATCATTTTTGAACCTTATTTTTCCTGTTTCCCATATCTGTTTCATTACCCCGGCCACTTTCTTATTGTTTCTCTTGTATGAGCTCTCTAATCTCCATTTGCGGTTACTGAAGAATCTTTTTAATCCTTCTTCGTGCGGGATAAGCGAATATTTGTAACACCCCTCAAAGTAAATTCCGACCGTTGTCAATGCGATTTTTGTTTCCCAGGGATGTTAGAACATCATCTGTAGGGTCACTTATTTGATTAAGAAATCAGTGGAGCATTAACTTTCATTATTGTGGAAATTTTTCGAGGAATCTTAGTAGGGAATGAAAAAAATTATCAATATCCCTCAAATTGAATTTGGATAGGTGTCACGGCAGGGGTAGTTTGCCAGGGATGTTAGGGTATCCACTCTTGATATATTGAGCTAAATAGAAGTCAGTGTGACCAGTAAGTTTCGTTAGTGTGGAAATTTTTTGGTCATTCTTAGTAGGGAATGATCAAATATTTCTGACACCCCTTAAAGTGAATTCAGATCGGTCTCACTGCAAGATTAGTTTCCTGAGGATGTTAGAATTTCATCCCGAACGTCAATAGGTTGAGCAAAAAATTATAGTGTCCAGACACATTGATTTGTGCAGAAATTCTTCTATCACAGTAAAAAGGGGATGAAAAAAATGTGTAACACGTCTGAAAATAATCTTAGATCGGTGTCACTGCAGGGATTTTTTTAAGGGTCGTTATAACATCATCTGCCGGGTTATTAAGTTGAAGGAAATATTAGTGGGGTCAAGCACTTTGTTTACTTAGGAAATTTTTTTATCTTCCTAAGGAGGGAAAGGATAAAAATTTTCTGACAAATTTCCTAGGTGGATGTTAGAACATCAATCCCTAGTGCCCTTCATGAGTTGCATAATTTGTCGCTCTCCCTAAGTAAGAATGAAAAATAAATTTTTGACTCCCGCTCACGCAAGCACGACTGTTTTCACTGCGCTCCTGATTGGTTGAGCTTGAATATTTCCTAACTCAAAAACTAAGACCTTTACTAATTTTTGCAGAAAGAATTTTAAATCTATTTCTTTTGCACAGCCATATAAGTCCGGGCACATAAATGGGGCATCATGGATATAGGACATGTAGGGCAATATTCTGCTGCTATGAAGAAGATTTTTTGAATCACGCGTTACCGACTTGGCGCAAATTTGGAGGGATCGTGGGCCTCTACTTAAAAATGAATTCAGCAAGTATAAATTTAGACCACCCTGTTTTTAATCATACTTATGAACTTAAACGTGCACAGTTGTTCAAGTACCATCTATGTATGTGCACAGATAAGCACGTGCACAGTTTGACGTCTGAGCATCAACGTGCACAGATGGGCACGTGCAAAGATGCTACGTGCAAAATTGGCCGATAACCCATTTATTTATATAATTTGTTTTTTAGCAGCAGCAAAATGTTTTTTTTTCAATACATGGCCGAAAGTGAGTTTGTTTATATAATTTGTTTATCATGTTAATAAATGTTACCGAACGATAAAGTTACTTAGATTGCCATCACTGTGAGGAAAATTTCAAACCATTTTGATAAAAACACGACTTATTTCTTACCTTGAATGTCTGAGTTTTACATTTTTTCATATAATTTGTTTACAAAATTAACAAATATTGGTTGGTAACATCTTTTATTGTGCACCACCAACGGTGGAATATGAAGTAGATTTGCTGAAAAAAATAATTTTTGAATCATAGAACCACCAACTTCGAATTCTGTTTATACAATTCATTTGTCCAAATTGAGTTAAACATCTCATGAATTAATTTCGTATATCAGATGCTACTCTACTGATCCTGGTTGATTTCGAATTTATTTTGACTGTTTACGAAAAGAATATAACATAGCAAATTTGATTTTTTATTGCGTATTTGTATGCCAGAAGCTTAAATTTGAGCCATCCCCAAAAAAATCGGTCTAAAAGTAAAGCCTCCAGCATAGTGGTCTTAAATACCAAATTGTTCCATTTTTCGTAGTTTTTAACCAAAGATAAAAAAAACTCTATAAAATAGCTAATTATATTGGTTATCGCAATTTTACACACCTATAGCTTCAATTTGAGTTATTCTCGAAGAAAATCAGAATAAAATAAAAGCATCCAGCATAGTGGCCTGTAAAACAAAATTTGTAAATTTCCTCATTTTTCTGATTTTTTATTCACTGATAACAAAAAACTACCACTATAACATAGCAAATTTTATTTTTCATAGCAATTCGTAAATTGTTCAAATCGGATAAAAAGAAATTTTCTAGCATAGTGGTCTTCTCTCCCCTCCATTTGCTCCATTCCTGCTTCTCCCCCAAAATGATTTTCGGCGGAAAATTGGTAATTTGTATGAGTAGAAATTTTTCCCCAGCAATCTCAGTATTTTTCTACGCCGGTAATAGTCGACTGTGGATCGAATACAAAACCTCAGGGCCGTACAGTGGGGCAAAAAAGCGTTTGTGAACGAATCAATTTTCAGGCTAAACTACTCATCCGATTTGGACTTTTTGAAAAAATAAAATGTACTGAATTCCGCGTCGTTACAAAACAAAGATATTTTTGAAAAATTTTCTCAACGATTTTTCATTTAATAACAAAATAAAAAAAAATTTTGACTCTATCAAGAATGCCATTTGGTGGAAAAAAATTTATTCCGCCCAAAATTGTTGACGTCTGGGCAAAAATTTCTTGAAAATGATATCCAGCAGTATTAATTTCATAAAACCGAAATTCAAATGGTTATAAACAAATTAGTGAACAAAAGTTATATCTTCTTTATTTGTCACATTCAATGCACTGAACCAATATTTTCAGGAGAAAATGGTAATAGAATAATGTTAGCTTAGTATCGGAAAACGTTAAACATCAATTCCCAATTGTTTATAACAATTCAATAAACAAATACGAAATTTAGGTTTTTTGAACAGATACGTTTGTTTTTTTCAGCAGAATCAATAACTAGTAGGTCGCCAATGTGTCTTGCTGTTATATTTTATACGCAGGCAACAATTGTTTATTGTTTAAGAGAATTTACTTAACAAATTAATTATTTGAGCATTTTTCAATAAAGAAATTTCGTTTTTCAACAGAATAACTACGAACATATCAGAAACGATCCTTTGCTTGGAGCATTCGCAGTAAGATAATTATTATGTATTGTTTAAATAAATTTACTAAATAAATGCATTGCTTGGCTGCTTTTCAATAAATTAACTCCTTTTTTCAACAGAATCAACTATAAATATTTCACCAATAGCCTTTTCCTATGTTCATTTGCAGTTGGACAATATTGCATTTTGTTTAAACAAATTTAATAAGCAAAGGAATATGTTTGGGAATTTTTCAATAGATGAGCTTTGTTTTTTCAGCAGAACCAATAACTAGTATGTTGCCAATATATCTTGCTGTTATACTTCACACTCAAGCATCAATTGTCCATTGTTTGAATAAGTTTAATTAACTAATTAATTATTTGAGCATTTTTCAATATAAAAAGTTTGTTTTTTCATCAGAATTAACTACAAAGATCTCAGAGATAGTCTATAACTACGATGATTCGCAGTTGAACAATAATTGTACATTATTCAAATAAAATTAATAAATAAATGCATTACATGGCTGTTTTTCCATAAATTACATAGTTTCGTTTTTTTTATCAGAATCAACTATAAATATGTTACCGATGGCCTTTTGTAATGACAATTTGCAGTTAGACAATAATTTTATATTGTTAAAACAAATTAAATGAATAAATGTATTGTTTGGCAATTTTTCAATAGGTAAACTTCGTTTTTTTTTCAGCAGAGCCAACTGCTAGTATGTTGACAATATCCTTTGCACTTACATGTACTTTGCAATTTGAGAATATCTGTGTATTTTTTGAATGAATTTAATAAATAAATGTATTATTTGTACATTCATTCTTACATTCTCATCTCAATGAGAAGGTATTGGTTTCATGTGAAAATTGACTTTCGCATATTTCATCAAATCTCGACGTTTTCGGACTCGCTGATTGAGGAAAAATGGGTTTTACTCCGGTGTCTGTCTGTAGTTGTCATCGTCTTTGTCGTCTGTGAACACGATACTTTCAAAGGAATTTTCCGATTGGATTGCCCTTTAGCACACTGTTTTATGGCCTAAAAAGGAAGGACGTGTTCGTGAACCAGCCAATTTAAATGCAAATTCAACAAGTTAGAGCATTTTCGAAATTTTTGAGACCATTTTTTCAAGATTTGAAAATAATATGTACGGCTATTCGTAGTACTAAAAAATTCGACCAATAATTAATATGAATCTTTTCGATGAAAAAAAAATTATGAGAGTTATAGCATTTACAAAATTAAAAAACGAAAACAAAAATGAAAGTTTTGAGCCAAACAATGCACGATATTGAAAAGAGTCAAAAAAAGAAAGATGTTGCTTTTTGAAAGCCCTGCAAGATTGTCATAACAACTTTTCGAATTTTCTTGAAAAATCTAAAATTTAAATTTTGACCCAAATAATGCGAGATACAAAAAAAGTTAAGGTTTCAAAATTGTTGCTTTTACGAAGACCTATCAGCTTTCCTCTGAAGATTTTTTGGTAGAAGGCATAGTTTGTTTCTAAGTATGAAAAATTATATTGAAATATTTTTATTTTTATTTCCGAGTCAAACGACGCGAGATAAGAAAAAAAGTCATATGAGTAGAATTTTTGCTTCCATTAAATATTTCTTTATAGGACCCATTGTAAATCATCAAGATAATTTTTTAATCGTCTTTTTTGGTAGGAGGCATAGTTCGTTTTTAAGTATGAAAAATGATATAGAAATATTTTAATTTCCATTTTTGAGCTAAACGACGCTAGATAAGAAAAATGTCATATGAGTAGAATTTTTGCTTTTAAAAAGTTGAATAAAATTACCGTTGAATATTTCTTCATGAGACCAATCGTAAATCATCAAGATAATTTTTTAATCGTCTTTTTAACTATTCATTTGTATATATTATTCGCTGAGAGCAGAAAATCGAGCGCGAATATTATGATGAGAATATATTGCTTAAGGCCGATAGAGCCTTAAGTAAATGGATTTCTTTTTTCATTTGAAATCAAAAATACATTCAGTAATTTGTATATGAAGAACATATAACACCGAGCGCAAAGCGCTAGGTCCACCTGTTTCGGAACGCGAAGCGTGACGGCCGAATCGCGCGCCCTAGGCGTGCTCAAATTTGCGAGGGAAGAGAGCTGCATTCGTAGCGCGCGATGAAAATGTGCCCGCCAAGCGGGCAGATTTTTTTCCATATGACCATTATAATACCTATCTCACTAATACTGGTTAGTAACACATAGCGCAAAAATAATTAACTCTTTTGTAGTTCTAATCGGTCAATTATCAGAAGAGGCACAAGAAGCAAGAAACAAAGATTTGAAGCGGTGCAGGGAAAACAGTACGAAAAAGTCATCTCCAACATAATATTAATTAACTTAATTTCGTGCAAATGTAGATTTTTGTTATCATAAGGTGTGGACCTTTTCTTAAAATGAAGACTAATTAGTGAAAAGGAAATTTTCGCGTGTATTAAAAAGTAAATGCGAAATATGCACGCGAGTGTTCTAACTGCCCGCTTTGTTAGTACGGTACTGGACGAGTTTGCTGGCTCTGAAGTGCCGCTCTCTGTAGCCCTTCGACCCCTGATCCTCGAAGGAAATTCTCGGAATGACACTGCGCACTGACTTATTAGGGACTTTGAATGCATTGTAAAACTACAAAGTATAACTGCAAAAGATATCATTAACATACTAGCAGTTGACTCTACTGAAAAAACCGAATCTTACTAATTGAAAAAAGGCCAAAAATACATTTATTTATTAAAATTGTTTAAATAATGTACAATTATTCCTAAGCTGCGAATCATCCCAATAATGGACTATCTCTGAGATGTTTGTAGTTGATTCTACTGAGAAAAAATTATATATTGGAAAATGCTGAAATGATTTATTTTTTAACTAAATTTATTTAAACAATAAACAATTGATGCCTTAGTGTAAAGTATGACAGCAATACACATTGGCAACATATTTGTTACTGATTCTGCCAAAAAAAACGAATCTTATCAATTGAAAAATGGCCAAACAATACCTTTGTTTATCAAATGTGCTTAAACAATATACAATATTGTCAAACTGCAAATTATCATAGCAAAAGGCCTTTGGTGAAATATTTATGGTAGATTCTGTTGAAAAAAACGAAACTAATTTATTGAAAAGCAGCCAAGCAATGCATTTGTTTATAAAATTTGTTTAAACAATACATAATAATTATCAAACTGTAAATTCTCAAAGAATAAGGCCATCTTTCAGATGTTTGTGGTCGATTCTGTTGAGAAAACGAAATTTGTTCTTCGAAAAATGCTCAAATAATTAATTTGTGAACTAAATTTGTTTAAACAATAAACAATCAATGCCTAAGTGTGAAGTATAACAGAAAGACACATTGGCAACCAGCTAGTTATTTATCCTGCTTAGAGAACGAAACGTATCTACTCAAAAATGTCCAAATGATGCATATTTTTATTAAATTTGTTCAAATAATACACGATTGTTGTTTCAGTGCAAGCCATCACAGCAGAAGGTCATTGGTGAAATATTTATAATTAATTCTGCTGAAAAAACTAAATCTTTCTAATTGAAAATGTCTTAATCTCGTATCAGTTTATTAACTTGTTATAAATAATTTGGAATTGATGTTTAACGTCTTATAATTTTAAGTTAACATTATTTTATTTCAATTTTTCTTCTGAAAATATTGGTTTCGTGCATTAAAATGTGGTAAACAAAGAAGATATGACTTTTGTTAACTAATTTGCTTACGACAATTCAAATTTCTGTTTTAATTAATTAATATCGCTGGACATCTTTTCTCATGAGTTTTTGTTTCGACGTAGACCATTTTCGGTGAAATAAAATTTTTTTTTGATCAAATGGCAGTCTTGAAGAGTAAAAAAAAAAATCATTTCGTTTAATGAATCAAAAATTGTTAAAAATTGTTTTCAAAAATGTCTTCTGTTATAACGTTGCAGAATTTAATACACTTTAATATTAAAAAACGACAAAATTGGATGAGTAGCTTAGTCTGAAAATTGATTTGCGCACAGACGCTTTTTTTTGCCCCACTGCGTGGATCGTTGCTATAACAGTTTTTCATAGGCCTGCGATAGACAGGGACAACTGAATGGAAAAAAATTTAAAAACCTTGTAAATAATAATGCGGAAAACTCCCAGATTTCGAGGATATCATTTCAGAAACGAAATTTATGAAAAAACTTAAAATATGAATCAAGAGGTAGAAAGAAAATAAAAAGACAACGAATTGATTTTACATAAATTAATTAACTGAAAAAATTAAATTATATAAAACGAAATAAATGAAGTACGAAGGAAAATTTTCCTGCATTAAATAAGTTCAACTTAGCCGCGGACATTTTTTCTTCCTGACACTTCTATAACTTTTTCGTAAGCTTCCCCGCTGTTGCTAAGATTTTGCCATTCGGGAAAACATTCTTGGTAGTTTATTTTGTAACTTTCGCATAGTTCAATATATTTAATTAACTAAATGGTGTAGAATCAATTTTTTGTTCAATAATTCTCCTCTTACTTTTTGATTAATTTTGAAAGTTTTCCCATCAATTTCGATTCTGAAATGACGCCCTCCAAATTTAAAAGAATTCCGAATTATAATTTATGTTTTAAAAATTTTCAAATTTTCGAATCATTCATTGTAAATAAACGATTAAATAAAATTTGTGTAATGTTTTTATTCAGTTATTTTTTCACTTCTTCAGATTTTAAGCCAAATAACTGTAACCCTTGCAATTCTATTCACATTGAAATATTCATTTAAAACAAGCCTGAGCTGAGTAAAACTTACATGTTCCTATTCTCTATTCTCTTTAATACTAATTCGTAGCGCAAACAAAATAATCTCAGCTTTCAAACTCTAGTTTAGTTTACATTTATCCTAGTACTATGTTTTGGCCTGAATTAACTCTCACGTTCGTTTAGACGTTGGATCACCGCTCTCCCGGTTTCTCCAATGTAGACTTTGGCACAAAAGTAAGGGATTTTATATACTCCCGGATCACTGAGAGGTGCCTTTTTATCTTCAGGGTTCTGTAGAAGTTGTCCTCTTTTTGCAGGTGGTTTAAGTATGGTTTGGATGTTGAGTTTGTTGAGAATTCTTCCTATTGATACCTTGTATGTAGGGTAGGATGGTGGCCGTTTTTCTCTCTCTTTCTTTAGAAGGTTGTGTTTACTTGTTTTCTTGAGTGTATGTTCTTATTGTTTTATCAATTTGTTTGTTTTTGTAATCGTTCTGTATTAGAATTTGTTTGACGTTTTGTAATTCCTCTTGTCAGTTATCTTTGTCT
>JAUMHM010000004.1:5339710-5353379 GCA_032362435.1 Melikaiella ostensackeni
TTTAGTTTAAATTTTAGAAAATTGACATTTGACATTATTCTTTTATACTCAGCTGAAGAATTGTAAAACAAAGCGAGATAGAAATAAACAAAATGCACACAAATCGAATACACTCCAGCATAAATTCGCAGTATGTGAGAAACTATAAGGAAATTTTAATTTAATACAAAATGGCTCGAAATATACGTTTTGCATTGGCAATAAAATAATTGTCGAGTTTTAGAACCGACATAAGTAACAAAAATATTCTTTTAGGAATTTGTCAATCTTTTTAATGATAGTTTAAGAGTGAAATATAGATATGAAGAATACTCATAATACTCGTAGTAACACTTTGTTTTTTGAAGTACTAGAATCATAATAGTTCCTGGCACTCGATGGTAAGAAACGAATTCACTTAGTCCTTTTTTATTCCCAGCGTTACCAATAAATCTCGATTTTGTTCAACTGCTACTTTTTTCCCTCACCGCTCAGGTTTTGGTGCAAATTTTGCCCAATTTGATACAGCCCAAAATCTTATTATTGACTAAAAGTTAAATTAAAGTGTTTAATAGATAAGTTTATCTACTTTTGTTTAATCAGGAATTTAAATTAATTTAATTATTGTACTCACTTTTTTAAAGATTTTAGTTAGGCTGCACATATCTTCGTTGCTCTGGGATGTGGAATCACAGTTTTTTATCAACATTAAAACGGCATTCTTTACTTTCTTCTCATATTACCTGCATTTTGACTATGATAAAAAATAATAGTAAGATATGTATACTTCAAAGATTTATTTTTGAATTATGGGAAGCTTTGAAAGTGCATCGCGCTGCAGTTTGTCTCTAAAGGTATAGCAAATTTGTTTACTTTCAATCTTGAACATCGTAACTTTTTCCAAAGATATAATTAAAATTCAAAACCAGAGTTCATCGTATCAATGTTCGTCAAAAATTAACCAACTATCGCGAGATGACACATGAATTAAAAGAACTTAATAATAAAAAAAAAATTAAATTTGAATATAATTTCTTGCACCAAATAATAAAATTTTGTAGAAAATTGTAAAACAGACTCTATAAAATGCTTCATAGAATTACTGTCGCTCTAAGAAAACAGATGCATAAGTGATTTTGCGGTTCTGATTTATTTTTCATGGCTGAAACCATAAATATTGGCAGTATAAGGTTGGTTAACGAACTTGACCTGTCTTTTCGGACCACAAAACAGTGTACAAAAGGAAATTTAAATTATAAAATTCCTTCGAAAGCTATCGCGTCTTCAGGCAACAGACAGGGAGACAGATCGACAGACCGACAGTAAGACATGATCGTAAAAACCATTTTTTGTGACTCAGGAGGTTTCAAAACGTCGAGAATTGACGAAAACTGGATAGGTCCAAACTCACATGAATCTAATACCTGCCATCACAAATGATGAGAATATAAAAATATGAAATCACAATTGATGTTGTGCACCTACTACTTTGTGCAGGAAGATCAAAGATCGCGTGACTCCCCTAATTACTTTCAGATGTAGATGATTTTAATTCGTTCTCATTGAAATGAAGATCATGTGCGCGATCTTTACATTGCAAATTGACTAAATTGGTTCTTACTTCTGCCTTAATTTGCTTTGGTATGATTTAATAGACCATCTGTTGTGAATTCCATGAGAAAGAAAATATTTTATTTTAGATTTCTGACTTGAAAAAAGTCATTACTTACAACAATAGCACAATTATCAATTGTTTGTTAATCATTACAATCATTTTGAAAGATGCGATATTGACACAACTTACAGGTATACTAATCTAACTTTGGCATATGGCCTGGTCGAAGCTCATAAAGCAAATTTTCCTTGACGACCAGTTATTTCGACAATAGGTTCACCCACTAGAAAATTGAAAGAATTTCTTAGAAAAATTATCAAAGAATCAGTAACCCTTTCGGAAAGATCGATAAAAAATAGTGCTGCCATTCTCAAATTACTTGAGAATGTTTAAATACTAATAAATCACATTTTTGTCTCTTTTGATGTAGCCATGCTTCCTAACATGCCGTATGAAAGAGTTGAACTTGCCATTGAAAAAGATGGGATATGATTGAACTTCATACTAAGACTTCGAAAAGACAATTTCTTTGTGCCACTGAATATGTTTTCAATTCTGTTCACTTTAAATTCCATGGTACTTTTCATGAACAAAAATTTGTAACTCTGATAGACTCAGTCTTGTCCCCAATTCTTGATGAAATTGTGATGGAAGATTTGGAAAATGAAGTTTTTGATCAATTTAATTTTGAATTAGTGTTTTATGCAAGATATGTTGATAATTCTGTACTTTCTTTACATGCACAAAATGTGGATACTCTTCTCAATGTTTTCAATAGTACACATCCAAGATTACAGTTCACTGTTGAAATTGAAACAGAAGGTAGATTGAATTTTCTTGACTTGACTTTAACAAAGACTGATAAAACTTATATTATCACTGATTGGCACAGAAAAACAATTTGTTCGGGAAGGACACTAAATTTTGATTCTAATATTTCCATTCAAGACAAAATAGGAGTTGTAAAGAATTTGATTGACAGAGCTCTTAAATTATCTCATCCAAAATTCCATGAAAAGAATATTGATTTATGCAAACAGATACTTTTTCTTAACCATTATCCGACTGTCTTTATTGACAAATATATGCATAACACAATTGTTCAAATTGAGTTAATTAATTGAATTAATTATCAATTAAAACCAATATACAGGATTACAATAGATTTAATACGGTTGTGCTATCTTATTTTGGAAAAATCTCAAGTATCTTGAGATGAATGTTGGGAAAATTGAGCTTATATACGATATTTAGATTTCCTTCTCGAGAGATCGTCATAGGGGAGTAAATTCCTACTCCCCTGATCCAAACTGATCCCCTGTTCCCTTAGCTTTTCGTTGACCTTCATAAGTAATGAGTCTAACTCGGAAGTGTGGTTGTGGTTAATGCTGATAGGAGCAGCATCCAGAGATTCGTTCACGTCTTTCGCCGTCAAATATCTTTTATCTTTTATTTAGGCCGAGATGATTTTTGAACCGGATTACGGTTTGTTCATTTTCACGTCCTTGGAAAGTAAGCGGGAGGGATATGTAACTCGAGATTTTTCTTGGTGAGCGCTAATAAGGTACAGTACCGATTTAACTCGATCCATAGAGACTCGCACTGCAATGAGAATGAGATGCGTTGATCTCCTTTAGTTGCTTTACGTCCTCTGTTACCTTCGCGTTGCTTGATTTCGAATTACAAATGTCCCAAATGTCCTCCAGGTGACGTTTGAGCCACATTTAGTCTTGTCCTATTTTTCCGACTTAGGCGGCATGTTGACTGAATTCGTATCACTTCTACCACCGGCACTATTCGTGAGGTCCGTTGCCAGCTTACGAGGGGCTGACTCTGCTTAGAGTCTTCTAATTATGGGAAAGTGTAGCGCTTGAGTAGAATCGGCAATAGTAAAACACTGTTTACCAAAATCGCAAATAGTGATTTTGGTAGTTTGCTGTACCACCTCAAAAATGGACGTGCATTATGGGTGGTAGGCTAGGCTGCAGGATTCACATTTGAAGGGTTTCCTAATTATTTGATCCCTGCAGACTACACGAGTCAGTTGATTCGCATTGCTCACCTCTTGCGATGTCATAGGTCGATCTCAGGAATCCTGGGCGACTGCAAGTCAGAGAGCAAGGCTGAATCACTGAAAGCGTCGCAGCGTAAGTAACCGTTTATACACACGCAGTGAGCGGGACTGTTTATCAGTTGAAGGGTCCGGTAAGGTAACCACGTAGCTAATTACCTCCTAATTAGCCAGCGATGACTTTTTCTGCACTACATTCTCACACCAGCCGACAGATGACACTCGTCTTTGTTAACACTGTGTGACTATAAACAATTCAATAATTGAGAATAATTTCGGTCTTTCGGAATGACTAAATGAAAGAAAATACCTGCATATAGTACATAATAGACGAATCAAGCACATGCCGAGATCCCATCTGGACACCTCGGCATAGAAGTTAGAACACAACCCGTCACAATCAAGCCACTGACAAGTCTCAGAACATTTTATTCAAGAGTGAAATAAAAGAACACACTATACTCTGCGATCCTCAAAGATCGACCTTACGACGGGGCTACTCAACGTATCCACAGGACATGCACCAAGAGCTGGAACAACTCCTTAAAACATTCAAAAATGCATTAAAACACTCAGGCACGTGATGGAGCCACTACACCTTATTTCGAAAAGTAGTCGCTGGCAACTTAAAAGTCACATTGCTTTTGTTATTAATTTTTTTCAACAGTTGGTTATAGTCCCGCATCAATTTATTTCCGCTTTCTGCTGCATCATTTGCAACTCTCTTCGACCAATGATTCTGATCCGGGATTCAAAGCATGAACCATTCCCTGTTTCGATTCTATTAAAAAACTTATACCAGAAAAAGTTAATGCGGCGGCTTCAGGGCTTATATACCATATATGACTTTCAGACATGTATCTATAAAGCAATGCAAGACCAACACAATACAATTACGATACATTTTGATCGCCATCAACAGTTTGATAGTAATAAATCTTAGAGAGAATCCTAAATTTCTCGAGAGAATTATAGAGAATTCATCGAATCAACAGTGAGCCCATTTACACTGCAGTAATTTTCGCTACGGTAGCAGAAGCTGATATGATCGGCAACCAATCAGGGGCGTCGGTTATGAGTATAAGGTGTCTGATTGTGTACCGAGCGCATTTGTTTCTGTTACCGTAGCAAAAATTGCTGCAGTGTGAATAGGCACAGTGATATTTTTTTGGAGAAGCACCATGTTGTGGAATATCGATTCGCATTCGAGGAGCCATTATTTACGCAAGATGGATGGCAAAAGCTACTATTTATTGTCTAAAAATTGTTCTGTTCCGGAATTAATTCTTATTATCAGTGGGAGAAGGCATTTTTTTCATCGATGCTTGTATTTTCATTCTCAGTGTATACGTTATACCACGTGGTTTTTTGCTTCTCCTGCTGTAAGAGCACCGTGTCAGAATTTCAGGGTCCTGCCTAAGGAATGGTTGATGTTTTAAATCGCGGATCAGAATTACTTGTCAAGAATGTAAATGTTAAGCGAGTGGTAATACAAGTCGATAGAATCCCTAAAATTGACGAAACAGGCATTGCACAATTCGTCTCCATTGAAACTATAAAGCCTAATTGTGTATGTTGTAGTTCTATATAACATCTTCATATCAAATTGAGCTAATTTAACCAAAACCCAATTTCCGTAAGGAACTTGCGGGGTCCTTTTTACAAACAAAATCAATAATATGGCTTAAAAATGACACTTTCAATTAAGCGCTGGCAATCGTGAGTAAATTGCAAGTTGTACATGATGCGACAGAGTAAGGAGTTAATTTAATGTAGGACTATAATTAATTGTTTACAAAACATGAAGAACAAAAACCATTTGACCTTCAAATTGTCAATGACTGCCGCCGTAAATTTCCTAGCTATAAGGAAGTAACTTTATGACACCTTAATAGTTGCATCTGGAGTAAGTGATTTTGTTCTTTTTCTTAGATTTTTTGAGAACACTATTAGTTGTACGAAAAAAATGTAGAGAAGACACAATATGCCCATCGATCAGATCTACAACTTCTATTTGATGTTTTTTTTAACAAAAACAATATTTCAGAAGATAATAATATAAAATCTATTTTTCATGCATGTAAATGATTATTAAAATATTTGAGAGCCCGGGCGCACCCTTTCCCCTTATCTCATCAAGCTGAAACTTTATAATAATTATTTTTTCATCAAATTTTTTCATCTACGTTATTTTATATGATATTGAACTTTCCTGAACTTTTTTGCGACATATGAAGGTAAGCATATGGGATAAGTTCGTACAAAATTGAAAATATTAACCGTGAAATAAAAAAAACCTTCAACTTGAAGAACAAAATTAATTATATCAAATACAATCATTTTTTTTTTATGAAAGTGTCTTTATTTTCGTATTTGCTTTATCACATGATTCTTACATATGTTGCGTTTCGTGGTTAGTATAAATTTAATTGCCTGCGTATTGTCGGACCTGCAAGTAAAAAATGAAATGCGAGCTTGTAAAATTAATTGGAAATCATTTGTTTTAAAGTCCAATTAGTTGGTTATTTTTTTCCGAAATCTTCAAAACACAGTAAAACTATCGATATAGTTCATATTTCCACCCTCAGTTCGCAACCCTTCATTTTCGCTTTAACGTCGGTCTGTTTGCTTCCGGACGGAAGATGATATTTCTCTGCTTATTCATAGTCAGTCCCACGAGACAAGGAGCCTTATGAATAAAATTAAGTTGACGCTTTCATGTAATTCTTGAAAACTCTGGAGACATGAGTAAAGGAGTGAATAAATGGCCACTGAAATCGAAACTTGTTGTGAAGTTCATTCTGCTTGCTTCTTCGAAAGGGGAGAAACCAAGAATAATTACTTCAACTTTTATCAATAAAAGCTCTTCAAAGCATTGGTAAAGTAGAAATAGATTTTGGAGCGGGATATTGAAGATGTAGAACCACAAGCATCTATCTTTTGATTATCTTTAATTGTCCAGAAAAATGATACAAAAATGAAAATTCGCAGATTTCTCTTCATTTAAATTTTTAGAGCAATATTTCAAATAAAAATGTGTCTGATTAAAAGACAAACTAAGGGGTGCGCGGAAATGAAATTTCCCTCTCTCGTTTATATTGAAAAATGTCAAACTCACACAGGTTTCACTTGCTGCGTTTCGACCCAGTCATGAAGGCAATTTTCCCAAGCTATACTCACTCATTTTCTTCTTTCTCCGTTCCCTGTTACAAAATAGTAATGACTTTTCGAACCGAAAGTCCACGCAAAGCCGAGGACAAAACCTGTCGACGGGAGCGCAATCAAATTACACCGAGATCCCAGTGCACGGCCCGCGGCGATGGCGTTTAAAGTTACGATATTAAATGGAACAACATGAATATATCGTATTTTACGGTTTACTTTACAACAATACTGGTCGAAGTTTTCGCTTCGTGTACAATTATCAGTTAGGTGCTGCTTAGCGACGTATCCAGCGTTCGCCAACGACCTACAATTTTAATTTGATTCTTGCGAGGAGATGGAATCGAGTTAAAATTCTTGAAAATGTTTTACAAGAGAAGGGTCTGGCGTTACATTTTTGTTTGAATTTACCCTCATTGCGAATGAGGGTCATCACTAGGTCTCAACCGAGAGCGCTCTGATCTTATAAGTGTGATATTGTTGGTTCAAATCTCGCTGACTACATTTTTTTCAATGCATAGGAAAAAATATTAGGATCACTAACACAATGTTTACATACCATTTCCTACTTTTTATTTACTCATAGATAACCGTTTTGAAATTTAACATCTCCTACCGAAGGGTTATAATTCATGATAAATTACGCGTTATTATACCCGGCTTTGCCCGGGTACTCTATACGAATCTTGCGGAATGACATTTTCTTATAATAAAGCGCAATTTCTGCTCTTCCGTCCACATAAATATTGAATTTAATTCCTATTTAAGTCCTAAGTTAATTCCATTTAATTCCTTTCTTTATCCATCGCGGGTTCATTTTCATCTTGTAATCACCCCACAATTGATTCATAAATCGAACACAACCCTTCACACACTTTGTCTCTCTCTCTCTCTCTCTCTTCTATTTTTTTCCTATGAATTCTTTTCACGCTCAAACATAGTCAGAATCACGGCCGGAAAAACTGATCAAAATTTAAAAATTTAAAAAAATGGGCTACAACCTAACTGGAGATGTAAAAATTTACTTCCATGTCGACTTATATTCGAATTGTTGATGAATTATTTTGGAACATGGGAAATTCATGAATATCTGACATGTTTGTGGAAAATTGTTATCACCATATTTCGTCCACTATTTTTAATTTTTTGTACGATTATTTTGGGTTTCATAGGCATATGAAAAAGATTTACACATATTGAGATTGTAAATTTGTGTATGTAAATGATATAAGCATTGATATAAATAAAAAATTAAAAATTTTCAGTACACTAGTGTGGCGAGACTTGAACTAACGATCCCACCTATAAAGCCTACAGCTCTACTCAATGAATGACGTGGTTTATTGCCGATGATTTTTGTCCATTCTAGTCTTTTGAAGTCGATTTTCTTGAAATTGGCCAAAATTGAACTTTTAATCTTCACCTTGTGAATAAGAAACACCCATTTTTAAAGATGTCGATTACAGGATTTAATGTTTTCTCATTTTAATGTTACCTCTGGCGTTGGGCAAAAAAATTTCGGTATCACGAGGAGAATTTTTGACTTGTGGTCCCTTAATTTCATTTTTGAACAGAACTTATGACTTAGCAGGATCGCTGGTGGGGATACGACGTAGATGGAACTGAAATTATAGAGGAAGGATGATAGGTATGCGCTGTTGTATTGTTGATGAGAGTACATGAGACATTTGAATACTGAATTTGATTATTTAATATTAATAATTCTTCGTTTCCACCTCAACGCACCTTGTGTAAAACAGATTTTTATGTAGAAGATACGCTCTCGATGATACTCCAAAGATTTAATTTTCGCCAGGAGGGCCTTTGAACAGGCAGTATTTACACTTTATACAATATTAATTAATATATTCCATTGTATGTATGAGAGCAAACATTCTATTCAGCTTTTGCTATTTGAGCAAAAAAATCTTGCACCTTTTTTTATGAAATTGTTGGCTTGCGCTTCATGCTCTTTATTTCGTTTACATAGCTTCGAGTTCTATCAGTGGCATGATGAAAGTAAAACTCACTCACTTTGGCCAAATCAGAGAGAAAACCTATTGATGTTTTGCGGTTAAGGTGCACGTCAGTGTTATCAGTGGATGGCGACTATTACCGGATTTTCAAAAAAAAAAAAAAAAAAAAAAAAATGTACTTTTGAGGTAATCTATTGCTGTTCTACTCTCTGAATCATATTTAATTTTGAAATTTACTTTAAATCACTATAAATCACTAGAACCCCCTTAAGTTCATGAAAATCCACTTCAGTGAAGTTCGATTTTTGGTAGTCTTAGTTGTTATATATTTAATTTACTTTATTCCACGTGAATTTCATTAAATTCACCTAAATACCGTTAAATTATGCTGAATAGACTAGAGTTCAGGTAAGGCCAGTTTCATGTGACCTATGCGGCAAGTCACTTTTGCGTCAAGTCACATTGTGGCATCTATATTATTGGGATAAAAGCTTATGTCCACATCTGACTGGCAAAAATGCCGAGCCCATTCCTGCCCCTTTTCAACTCCTCTTTACATCCATTACCTTTTGATTCCACAGGCATGACGTCGGAAAAAACATAAAATTCCAGAATAATTTCCAGAAGCAATAGTTTTTACGAGAACGCTTCCTTAATTCACTGTTGAAAATACCTCGGCCAGATCAATCGCCGAACCCATTTTCTTGAAACTTCTAAAATCACGTTTGCATGGCGGCGGACCTTTACCATTGCATTATGGACCAGAATGTCAAACAGGAAGAAGAAGATGGCTAAAATTCAGAGAAAAACTATAAAAAAGAACCTTATATCTTTAATAAGTTCCGAGTTATGGTAATTTGAAGAAATCCATTTTTTCGTGTTTCAGAGAAAAATCACTACTTTTCAAAAATACTGTGTACATTCGAATCTGATTATTGCACGGGAAAGTGTCCTATCTCTAATAGATCATGAGTTATGACCTCTAGAAGTTGACCACTTTTGCCCGTTTTTAGGGGAAAAAATTGAGTTCCGTTTTTTCAATAAATCGTTCCAGGTGGAATCTACGTTAATAACGCCAGATAATGAAATAAAGTATATGAATTTCTACGTGAATCTAAAGAAGACTCCTAGTCCTATTATTTTAGTATGTGTGATATTTTAAATATTCAATTCTTTTTTAGAATTTATGACTAAAAGTAAAAAGTTGTGTATTCGGAGTATAAAGGAATCGGTAAAATGGTTGGCCACGCCCTAATGATTGACAACCTTATTCGAATAAACTTATCTGAAAGAATACGCACAAATAACACTACTAATGAATAGTGCAGGATGAAGCGCATACAATTTAGCAGTGTAACGCGGAACCCCTAAAGCTCTCCTTACCAAGGGAGGCCCCTATACGATCCTGGGTCTATCCACCACCACCACGAAGAGCGCTGTGTGAGAGGACGACAACGCGGAGGCAGTCGTCGCACAACCACTGACGCGTGTGTTTTTGTCTGATTTGAATTCAGTGTCTAACCCTATTTTGATTCCATTTCCTTTTGCTTTTAAAATATTGACTGTGTACTGTAAACTTTTGGTCTTAAAATAAAAAACCCAATTCGTATAAATAAACCCTGGTGTTATACTGGCGCCCGGCTAGTGGCCTAAAATAAGCAGTGTACAGTTAAAGTGCAATGTTACCAAGTGAGAAATCAAAGTGCAAGTGATCTCTCCAAATTGCAACACGCGTCCAGCTGCCAAAATTTCGGACAACGGGTCCACCAGCTCTGCCCTACGATTTAGTAAGAGAATTCAGGGCCTAGAACCAGAGGATACATCGAATCTGCAGCCGATGACAACCAATAAGGACAAAGAAGAGTCTTTTACCGATGGACCATCAGCATCGTCCCAAGAAAGGAACGACTCCATATGTGATACGTTGTTTCTCAGCCCGGTTTGTAATTATTCCGGTATTCAGGGAAGCCACGTTTCGGCAAACGCTCAAGATAAAATGGCGTCAGTGACGATGACTCAAGAGCAATTTGCGCTGTTGCTCGAGTCGCTGAAAAGTGCCGTGTCCGAAGTGCGTCCTGCTACTCCAAGCGAAGCTGGTGTTTCGGCAACACCGCAACAAGGCAACTTCGCGAAATGCTCTGCTCGATTCTCGGGGAAGAGAGATGAAGATGTTGACGCATTCATCAATGCTATCGAAACATATAAAGTATGTGTAAACATCTCCGATGATAACGCACTGAAAGGGTTACCAATCCTTCTTACCGACATTGCCACGACGTGGTGGCGCCGTGTAAAAGAAATTACCACTACGTGGGAAAACGCAATTGCCTCGTTACGTCATACTTTCGGTCCTAAAAAACCGCCCTATCGCATTTTTCGAGAATTATCCGCACGCGAACAAGACAGTCGCACGTCTACCGATGTCTTCATATGTAAAGCGCGCGCGCTTCTCGCACAGCTACCGGCTAATACTTTAAACGAAGCGACGCAGATCGATATGATCTATGGATTACTCGCACACCGTATTCGCAAAGAAGTACCGTGCATTAAAGTGACCAATTTCAAGACTTTAATCGATCTGTCAGGTTTGGCAGAAGAGAATATTTTTGAGGAGCCGGTAGCAAAGCCTGCTTCTTCATCGGGTTGCTACGACGCGAAAGAATCGAAAGAGTCAAAAGATGAGATGAAATGATGAGATGAGTGTAAAACACTTCGGCGCAAGCAAGAGAAGGAGTCATCGGGCCAACCAAATACATCAACCGAGCAACACAGCAGCCGAGAGCACGTAGCCGCAAGCGTAAACAAGACGGAAACGAACTCGAATCAACGCGCGAACGTGATCGCATGTTATGATTGTAATTTACCTGGATTCCTAAAGAGAGACTGCCGAATTGAGATAGAGAACGCGACACGAAAACTAAGTTATCAGCGACAGAGTTTTCTATGTTAGAAGTAGATGAGAAGGTCCCGATTCCAGTACCGAGACCCGTCGTGCAACTGGACATTTTAGGTCATCATGGAACAGGTATTTTAGACACCGGCGCGAAACAAAGTGTAGCGGGCTATCAGCTATACCAAATTCTGCTACGCGAAAACTGTACGTTCGACACTCGGATAGCTAATGTTAAGGTAGCCGACGATTCCCAAGGCCGGCGAAACCTGTTAACAACAGTTGTCGATGTATATCTCGAAAACAAAGTGGTACCGACTACTTTCGTAGTTTTTCCGGGAGCGCAAAATACTACAACGCTACTAGGAGTAGATTTCATCAAACGCGCAGGAATTGTACTAAATGTTCCGGAGGAGAAGTGGCGCTTCGTAGATGAGCTCGAGTCCTGTGAACTCGAATTCGAACCTGAAGGCGCACGTGCGAACACGATGGTCATCAACGCGTTCGGCACCCTACGCAAGGATGAAGGCGATTCCCTCGATGATGATCAAAAAGATAAACTCAATAACCTTCTCGAAATTAACAAGGATATCTTCGAGATAGGGGGAGGACCTACGCCTTATGCAGAGCATCGCGTCGACACGGGAGATCACCCACCGCTATCGCAACCGCCGTACCAATATTCTACACGAAAGACAGAACTATTGCGCATCGAATTGGAGCAGATGGTCGAACTGCACGTCATCGAAAAATGTGACTCGCCATGGGCATCACCAGTAGTATTGGTCCCGAAGAAGGACGGAGCCGTTAGAGTATGTGTAGATTACAGACGGCTGAATGCCATAACAAAACGTGACTTTTATCCCATGCCGAGAATAGACGACCTCCTGCACCTTGCTAAGAGAACACTGTTTATGTCAACGATTGACTTACGAATGTGGTATTGGCAATTCGCAAAGAGTGCGATCGTGACAAGACGGCCCTAATCACGCCCGTCGGCATATTTAGATTCAAGCAAATGCCTATGGGTCTGCGAAATTCTGGAGCGACTTTTCCGAGGTTGATTGACCACTTTCGAAATGGCCTTAAAAATGTAGTAGTCCTAACGTACAATGATGACCTGATAGTGATATCAGAGGACTTCGATAGTCATTTCAGCGATCTGCAAGCAGTATTTGATCGATTGCGTTTATTTAAACTACACGAAACCAGGGCTAAGTGCACGTTCGTGAAATCAGGAGTCAAATATTTAGGTCATATCATAACAGCAAAAGGAATACAAGCTGAACTAGAGAAAATAGCAGCATTTGCAAACATGAAGCCCCCCGCAATGTTAAGCATCTTATTAGTATTTTGCAGACGTTTTCTTGGTTCCGCCAATTCATACCGAATTTCTCGGATATCGCACGACCATTAACTAAGCTGACCAAAACAATGCCAAGTGGGAATGGGTTAGTGAGCAGCAACATGCCTTCGAACAACTAAAAGTGGCTCTGACCACCGCACCGATCCTGAGACAGGCTGACGACAAACTTCCATACATGCTTCGCACCGACGCAAGGAGCTACGCACTCGGAGCAGCTTTGCTGCAGGGGGAGGGAGAGGATGAGAGACCCGTGGAATACGCCAGCCGACTACTCGCCTCAGCTGAGCGAAACTACAATACTACCGAGAGGGAAGCGCTTTCAGTCGTCTGGTCTGTCGACAAGTTCCGTGGATACATTGAGGACGCTGACGTCACAGTGCGCACCGATCACCAGGCACTTCGTAGGTTGATGACTTTGAAGACACCTACAGGACGGTTGGCTCGGTGGGTACTTATGTTGCAACCATTCAATTTGAGAATTATTCATACCCCAGGAAAATGTAACGTTCTCGCTGACACACTCTCACGTCCACCGTGTGGAGAGGAAGATCAGGATACATGTGGGATGTGCTCGATCAGTATCGAACTGCCAACTCGTTCAATTCAAAGC
>JAUMHM010000004.1:5353479-5369490 GCA_032362435.1 Melikaiella ostensackeni
TGACATTTCCTCTTCCCAGCTAAAAAACATTTCATGTATAATTTTTATATAAGTTATATATTAATTATAATATAAATGAAATTATATGTAATATATAATATATTATACATATATTTTGTATATCATTTTTAACATATAGATTAAATTAGTATAGTTTTATTATTTATTATTATTATATTATTTATATTATTATTTTATTTTTATTTATTATTAGAGAATATTCTGATATTTTCTTTCGGTAGGGAGGCACTAAATTTCGTCCTAATTCTGCGACAGATTTTTTTTCGTGTATAAAAAGTGAGTGGAAATTATGTTAAAATCACTTTTTGGCCCCGGCCAATCATTATACAATTCAGAGGCTAAGCACTGTGCTTTCAAAATCAGTAATCTATATAACCTGATGTGGACAATGACTGTATTTCACCACATTTCAATGGCCAATCCTACAAACATTGGCCTATACTAATCAGTATGTCGTCGTGGCCAATCACTGTGTTTTTTGACATTATTGTTAATTTCTTTAAATACAGATTATGTACTACTTTTGACGCTTAACTTACTATGATTATTCGAATCTCTATCAAATTTATTATCCATCTCTTTATTCAAGAATTTTGTTCGACGCTTATGTATATTGTTTTTTGTAAATTGATAAACTTAGAAAACTCTTCAAGTGACCAGTCATTGGCCTCGTTTCTCATGAGTCCCATGATAAAGTGTCCATTTCGTGTTTTCAAAAAATACAAATTTTTAGCTTTTAGTCAAAAATACAAAAAAATTGAATTTTCAAAATATCACAAATCCCAAACTAATCGGACTACAAGACTTTTCCTATATTTAAGCAGAACCTATTAGAGGCAAGATATTGCTCTTTTTTTAATTCCTGAAAATAAAGTCTATTTTCACTGACCTGTGGAACACTTTTCCGTACAGTAATTAGATTCAGAGGTACACAGTGTTTTTGAAAAATAGTGATTTTCGCTGGAAATTTAAAAAATGGGGTTATTTCGAATGACCATAGCTCAGAACCTTTTAAAGATAAGTGTTCTTTTATCCACCTCCTTCCGAATTAGAGTTTTTAATCTCGGAATATTCACAGGATATTACCAGGATATCTAACAAGGTGGGAAGTAGGATATCCTGGGATCAGGTCTTTTATAGGATTTTGAAGTCTCCCATGTGCATCCTCACAGCATAAGGTTTTTGGTGAGTTCCCTTTTCTTATCCTAGAATATTTGCAAGATATTGCAAAAGGCGGAAATCATATGTATAGGATAGACAATTTCAATATACCAAAGATGCATCCAAAACATAAAGAACCATCTTATGGATATGCCAAAGATAACAATATTTCTGCAAACATATTTCTGAGATATCCTCAGGATATCCTGGGACGTAAATAGTTGAATATATCCAATATACTTTTTTTTGAGAGAAAACAACATCCTATTGATGTCATAGAGCTATCCCCGCATTTCTATAGAAATGTTCCCGGAATATCCTAATTATCTTGGGGAGATATTGATATACTTGGTTAGCCTTGCTTCTTTTCAGTAACTTTTTTGATATTGGCACTTCCGCCTTTCAGGGTTTCGTATAAATATCTCGTAGATACCTTTGGGATATCACCTGAAGTACGTGGGACATAAACGATATATCCATCAATGTCCATTTTCTATGAGGAAAATTAAATAGTTTTATCTCCATCAATTTTATCTCCATCAATTTCCATTTTCTATGAGGAAAATTAAATAGTTTTATCTCCATCAATTTTATCTCCATCAATGTCCATTTTCTATGAGGAAAATTAAATAGTTTTATCTCCATATTTTATTACCTAGACGGTATAGAATATTGACAAGCAGTGAAGAAAGACTCAATTCAAGGTTGGGTAGATTCCGAAAACGTTTCTTTTGAGAAGCTATTCGTGAAAGAGTGTAGCGAGTAGGTTGAAAAAAGAAAGGGCTGTAATAGCGGTGGAATTCCGATTTAGGATAGGGAAATCGTTGCCGTCGTTCAGCAATCAAAGGCTGTGAAATACGATTCGAAATTAAACGAATCGAGAGGACGGACATGCTATTGCGAGAGACGTTGAGATAAAGCCCTAAATCGGAAATGCACTGGCTCTCGAATAAAGCGTTGCTTTTTGCGGCTTTGAGAGATGAATGATTTTACTGGAATACAGGAAATTGCACTTGGATATCCATGGGTATTTAATCGAAAAAATCAAAGAATAAACTTTTAGTTTTTCGATACAAGTCTGTGAAGCGATATTCAGAAGGAGCACAAAAACTAAAATAAACAGAAAATCTCTGCGCTATTTTTCATCCTAATTTTAGATAGCTTCGTTGCAGCGGTTTAAACCAATCGAAAAAAAAAAGTATCTGGCGGCGGCTAAAATTTATTTTAGCACGGATTAAAACGCTGCAACGAAATTATCGGAAGTGGGATAGAAAAAGCTCGGAGTTTTCTCTGTACAGAATAAGCACTTCGATTTTCTAATTTTATTTTGCTTCACACCACAGTTACTTTGAGAAGTCGTTTCTGTTTCTTTCATTTTGAAATCAAGATCTTAGTTCCTAATTTGTTGACTGCAGATGCGATTCTCCCTGTTTTCTACAAGGAGGTTTCATCCATTTTCCTGGTCTTCCCATCATCGAACCGCTTGAGGGAACACACACTTCGCAGCAATACACGACTGGGAATAAATTTACTGGGAAAGAGACTCGACAAAGACGTCTCAAAGAATCCGATTACGCGAAATTTGTACAAAGGAGCGCTCTCTCGAAGCCTTTCATTTTGTCTCGGAAATCCACAGGTATTCGAAAGTAAATGCCATTGGGAACAAATCGCCAATGAAATTGATTCATTTCCTTGTGCTAACAACTTTTATTTAAGATGGAAGCGCGTTTTGCTTTCACGATAGAACTTGTTTTCCAGCTTTTACCATAAAGCATTTTTACGGGTTTACTTCTTTCATTAAGCACGAAAGCTGTAAAATGTTTGCTCTCACCAATATTTTACCTACTTATTTGATTAACAACCGTTTCAAGTAAGAAGCGGGAATTTGGACAAAATCATGAATTATATGTACAGCAGCAGAGTAAAAATGAAGAGTTAAGGAAGTTCAATACGAAGTTAAGCTTTCGTCCAAATCCCCAATTTTCATGAAAAAAAAACAACTAAAAGTAAGCGATAAGCCGCCGCGCCGCTACGTCAGCGTTCTTGTCCGCCATATTTTTTTCCCTACCCCGAAATTTTGCATGACAACCTAAGCTACCGGAAATAAAAACTCTTGAATCTTAAGGATATCGGATTGGGGCACTGGTAAAATACTTTAAGAATTGAAATCCGAGCGCACATGGTAGGCCGGATCTTGAGTATTTTTGGCAGGGTTTTTCGTCTAACCTACCCGAAACATATCCGATTAAATTGGTCTTGTCAATCTGTGTTGATAAAACTGCCCGAACCTAAATTTGAGGTCGGAGTTTGCGCACAGCTAGATACTTCAAGTCTACCGTCGATCTACAATCCAAAGATTGGTTTGATTCAGTTCTTCATACCTAGAATACATTTTCTAGACGTTGCCTTAGTAGCGGTTTACCATTGTCTTCCGCTGACAAGATTGACTCTCCGATGGTGAATTGAGTCCCGCCCTCCAGTGTAACAATCAGGAGTCAAATCAATTTTGAAACAAAGCGAAATGTGACAATTTTCGATAATTCAAATGCAAGAGGAAAAGAACGAGAACATGTGAAAACAATTTTTTTGCAACACTCACATCTAAAGTTGCACTTTTCATGCTCCCAAAATCTAAAGGACCTTATTTCAGCAAAATGTGTGTAAAAATTGTCTACGAATGCGCAGTTTGGAGATGACTTTCTCCAAGGACGATTGAAAAGTTGCGCATTCTTAGTTTTGAGATAAGATATTTTAGCCACAGGTCGCGCGGTGCTTAAAATCGCTGAGCGGTGACACCATCTCGTACCGTTTTGGAGAAGCCTCAAGTCAGCTTGATAGCAGGACCGTTATCACGGTGAAATTTCTTTATCAGTGCCCTGATTCAATCTCTTACATTAGAAAAAAAAATGAAACGACTGATGTGTAACGACGAACACAATTCAAAAAGCCTCAGCATTGTTGTTCTCTATACAGCCATTTATTGACGTGACGCGGCGATGTCGCTCTATTGTGCATAAAACGGTGCACATTCGATAAGTCTCCATTGGAAAAGTTTTCGAACGGCAGGTCTTATTAACGTTCACATTGAAATCAGCGCACTTTTGTGTCTTCGCTTAAATGCACTCGAGTTGTGTAGCTTCGAATGATGGAGAGCACTCGTCTTGCATGCATGTGCGGGTGTTCTTTCCGCTCACTCGAGGGAAACAATGAGCTAAAACTCGTCCCTCGCGTTTGCTGCAACTATGTAATACAAGCCCCTGTCCTCTTCAAGGATAGATACCTTTCACTCAACATAAAAGTTCACATTGTGTCGGACGAGCAGCTCGCACAATTCCGCAGAGCATCGTTTCGTTACTTTCTTTCTATTGCTGATGTGAGCGCCATTGACGGTTCTTCATCTCAGCATCATTCGCGCCATTATGTAGCCCAGAACTGTGATTCCACCTACGAAATTTGTCCTCTCACTTGCTTTACCGTGATGCAACTCAGCTAGGCTTTCTGAAACACAGGAAGAAAGTCATCAAACGGGATTCTGTTACATGACTGAGAAGGGGGAATTCATCTGCCGAAGCAATTTAATGCGCATCCGCCAATTCAAATAAAAACGATAATGTAGGACTACGAATGTGAGCAGACTAAACAGGATTGGGTTCAGATATTCACAAATGAAAGAGGGGACAACCAGCTCTCTAACCTACCTATCTTATGCATATCGTTGAATTTTGAGAAAGTTTTTTTTCAGAGTAAATGGAGTTAGTGATATATCACACTCGATAAGTCTTTCGAGGACAAGTAGTGATAGGCACTGCTCGATATTTCACGGTCATATTATTATTAGACGGAAAAAATTGGTAAAATGCGTTCAGACCCAAATATCTCCATTATTAAAGGCTTTCTTAAAGAGAAATGTGGTCAAGGTGTTAGGGCATACATGATGATAAACTTATATGAAAAGTTTTTCGGTTGTAATTGTTCAGGTTATTCTAAAAATAATAAAAATTCAAAGAAGTTGAGCATAGCAAATGACAATTTTGAGACAGTTTCGCGGGAGTTTGGAGGGAAATTTTTAATTGACACTTTACGAATTGACTAATTACAATGAAAAACTGTCGCGTTCATTAAATAATTGTTTAGGAATAATAGTTAGTGGTACATAAGTTATTTTTCATAAAATTTCCGTTAATTTTAATCTTAAGCACTCTGGTCAGTACTTTGTATCTTATAGGCTATCATCGTAAATAAAAATTCCGTTTTTTTTTTCAACTTTTGATACAATTTATATACAAATGAAGTTAATTATTCACATTTATTAGCAATTCGCATAATTTAATTATACATATATATATATATATATATGTGTGTGTAGATTGTGTGTATGTACTCGTGTGTGTAGATTGTGTGTATGTACTCGTGTGTTAATGTTATATTTCGTGTAGCTAGGTTATGTTTGAAAGAGAAGAATACTATTTTTGAATTTTCCATTATTTCTTATTGTATGGCTGCCTTTTCATGAATCGTCACAAACTAGGAAAATATATTTCATCATTTTTTATTATTTTCTTGATAATATTTAAGCTTTTTTTATTTCTCCTCATATGACAAAGAAAAAATAATATTGAAAAATGTTATAAACAATTATTTTTTTCGAAATTCCATTCAAAGAATTCAATTTTATTTCACTTTTATAAGAAATAAGAAGTTACTTGCACAAATTACTGGTTAATCTAAATTCATAATTGAATATAAATTTTATTTGAAAATTTATTTAATTTAAAAAAAAAACAGTATTCTTATTGGCGAACATAACCTATATAATACAAAATACTTAACTTGATGTTTGAGAGTCATATTCATTGAAATTTTATAGAAAATAACTTCGCATACTACTAACACTTTCATTTCCAAACGATTATTTATTCAATAAAAGCGACAGTAATGCTCAGCTTTTTTGAATTTTTATTATTTTCAGAGTAACCTGAACATTTACAACCGAAAAACTTTTTGTATGAGTTTATCATAGTGTATGTCTTAACACTTATACCACTTTTTTCTTTAAAAAAGCCTTTAATAATGAAGATATTTGGGTCTAACCGAGTTGTACCAATTCTTTTCCTCATGACCAGACATTGCCGGTAAAGTCAGGTATTACCATCCTCAGGCCGATCAGGGCCCATCCCCAAAAACTACACTTCTAGAAACAAGTCTTCTATGGATGTCTTTTTCCAAAAGCAAGGCCTTTCCAGATAATCTCTTCCCAAGAACGAAAATTAAAGCCTACTGTTTAATAAGACATAGTTAATTTAAATAGTTCAATTAGAATACTTTTATTAGACTGATACCTACTATTTAATGAAAAATTTGGAAAATCCTTTCAAAAGGACAAGGCTCTCCTGAACATATCTTTCCTGCGAAAACTCGTGTTAAGGTTCTGTTGGACATCACTTCTCAAATCAAAGAATCATTTCCGGCACAGTACTTCCTAGAAAATCTTTTTCCAGTGGACAGAAAGAGCGAGAACTGAAAAAGTGGAGGGAAATAGGAAAGGGATTTGACACAAAATGAAGATTTTCCTACAGTAAAACTATTTTTTGAAAATATGCTTCATCATCTCTACCAAAATTATTTAAAATTAGCAATTAGTCTAATTTTATCGATTTTATCAATAATTTTAATATAGGCTCAATTTTGAAGAGATTTCTCTCCAAGCAGACAAAGGGTACCCTGGAAAGTCTTGTCCTAGGAAAACCCTACAAATCTTGAAACATCACACGTATTTCCTTACTAGGAAAATATTTTCTGGAAGGCTCATCCAATATAATCAGAGACAGTGGGCCTGGACTACCTTAACCGTTCTGCTGGAAATCATTTCTGGGTAGTTCAACTTTCTCGCGCATTAGGCATAACTCAAATCCCAAATTGTTTATATTCTAAGATTTAATTTCAAATTGTTGAATGAAACTTGTGCTTGAATATTTAAGTTTAATTATTGAACTGATTCCTATTTATTTTAACTGTTGTGCAGAAGAAACTTTTCGAACCAAAGGTCGATCCCTTCAGGCAAGATATAAGAAGGAAAGTTCTTAACGTGCTATCGGATAATTCGAATCCAGTTCTTGCTTTGAGTTTGTCTCATTCAGGAGAACAGGCAAAGTTGCTAATATTTCACGCTTACACTCCTAAAAATGTGCTAAAGAGAGTAGTCTTCAAATTTTGTTACACTTTGCGCCACGCTGCTCCCAATTCAATCCTCTGCATAGATCTCAAGAACTCCCTTAATCGATTAAATTCAAGTGTATGAATTATTCAGGCACAATCAATGAGGGTCTATTTGGAAAAGCTATCACTGAATTTGCAATGAATTTTATAGCGACCTTAACGAATCCAATTAAAAAGGCTGCGCAAGACGTCCCGAATTTGCGGGAATCTGAGAAACTTTGAATTAATAAGCTTTGGCTAATAATTGATCAATTTTGAAGAGGATTTGTATGATACACAGGTAATTGCTGGGTCGTGTGATTTCAGCATGAGCTGCAGGCTCGAAGCACGAGTCGGAGGCTAGCACAGATAGTCAAGTGAATAAAATACGTACAAATAACAAAATCAAAGGAAACATTTTCCGCGTATTTTCAAGAAATGCTTACTTTAGCGTCATTTTTGTTAATGTACCGAACTAATATTTTTTTATCATTAAGGACACGATTTAACCCACCTTAAGGAAATTTTTCTGCACTGGGCCGTTTATCAATGAAAATGCTTAGAAGTATGTTACTTTTGAAACGTTACTTTGGCACGGATTGTCAACCAGAATATAAATTATCCTTTTAGACAACTTTTTTCGTTTCTTTATTCTACACAAAAATTGACTTTTATCAAAAAAGCGCCCTGACTGTTTTTTTTCATTAACAAATTTGAGTGGGATTCCAGACAACAAAAAAGTAGCAGAATGCTAATTTTCCTCCCTTAGAATTTGTGGTTTGTTAATATCAAGTGTTAGAGAGGAGGACAATTTCTAAAAATTGTGATTTAGTGCCATATCGTGACTTTTGAGTGGAAGGTTGACTTTCTTTAAGCAAAGTAGCAACAGTTACATATGTTTTAACGCTTTCGGTTTTTTCAAAGAACGTTTTTTTTTAATCTGAAAAAATTTACAAATTAAGGGGTCAATAACTGGAAAATATTTTGAAAAGGATTCGACTATAAATAAATAATGAAAATAGCGTACAAATAAAAACATTACCAACCGTTTAAAACGTGAACATGAACCGCTGCTGGTTGATCTGGCATTGTGGTGAGAACACAAGTGTAGTTTCCACTATCTGTTGGACTAACTCTTGCTATACTGAGTGTAGAATTAGCCCCTTCTTCCATCAAGTTCGTTTTGACACTGGAATCAGAAAAGCATGCGAAAAATAATTTGACTTTTCTGAACAACCATAAAACTTGCAGCATAAAATACCACAGCACATTTTTCAACATAAAATCGAAATATGATTAAGAGAATTATCAAAACTTCAAAACTTCAGTTTACACTCTTTAGCAATGAGAATTTCATTGCGAATCTCAAAAATGATTAATTCTCATAGTTGTTTCTCTACAAGTGGGTAAAATTTTTAATGTGAAACTTAGCGTACATATTGTAAATGAAAGGTCATAAATGAGAGAAAAGTTTCAGTTCTTTGCTAAAAATAATTATACGAAAAAGTTTATTGTTAATTTTTTACTGCTGCTTCCAATTAAAGACTATTATTTTCTGTTTTTATTATAGATAATTCCATAACAAAAAATAATAAATAATCTATAAGCATATCAGAACCGAATCGATAAAAATAACAATTAGAAAAATAGTAGTTTTGCCAAAGCTGCGGAAAGTAATCCCATCTAACGTAGCGGGCAGTATTAAAGTTTGGTATACTTAAGATTATTATTTTTTATTTAATGGTAGGAAACTGTTTCGTGCACTTTGTTAGGTTCCGATGATTTATGCTGCGATGCATACTCGAATTATAAAAGGACTGGCTAACCAGGTAACCAATGGTGTTAAAGGAGCGCACACATTCCGCCGCACTGCAGGACTCTGCGAACTTTAATTGAAAAAGTTCTTCTCACAATTTGCTCATTCATTACATTCTCGAGCAGATGGCGAGACGCAGATACCTGGTTGTTGCTTAACAAGGCACCTTTATCGCATGCTCCTTCCTTATCGTTCGTTCTTTTTACACACATTTTCTCACAGTTTCTCTCCTCTAAACTCATGTTTGCCTTAAGTACGTACTAATTAACTAGGATCTATATCGTGGGAAACACAGTTTGCCTACATTCGCGCTACTGCCGGAAAAACACTCTGAACTTGTGGGTACAGGGAAGTTCATTGAATTTCAGGAATTCTGACTAGATATGATGCAGTAAATCCCAGATATATTTTTCATCTGAAGTTGGATAAAAACATTGCAAATAATTCACAACTACTATTATCCGACGTCGTATAATTTTTATCTGAAGGCGGATGCACAACCACATTCACGACTTTATATGTAGTTGTCAATTATTTGCAGGGTTTTTATCCAACTTCAAATGAAAAATATCTCTGGGATTTACTGTGTAGGTAAAACTTGATTGGGCTTGTTACCTGGAAGCTAATGCATAATAGATAATTGTGCAAGTAGCACATACCGGATTCGGATCTTGATTTACTGCGAAAATTCATGTTCATCGGTTTATAATCAATTCTGTGAATGCACTATGCTACACGATTTTGCATATTTGCATTGAAGGATCCTTTTTTCATAAGTCAAGAACATAGAAAACGAATCATCTCTTGCAATAAGATGAAATATTATGAAGTTCCCTCGGCAACGGCTGGAAGTGAGTACATTTTTATTGGCAGCCATGACGAATTGATAATTTCTCATCAGATGCAGTAGAATTGTATGGTGCTCGTTTAATGAGTATTCTGCTTCCTGATTGCGATTTATTGGCAAATATATTTTGCTTCTCTATTGTGGAAGCATGAATGATTTTTGAGTCTCCATCTAACCAAGAAGTCTTTTTTATTCTTGCGTCAGCTTTAAACTATGTTAATGAAAAACGTTTTACTGTTAAAAAAACAGATTTTTCAATTATTATGAGGGCGATTCTCCATAAATTATCATTTCACATGCAATTCTTTTTTCTTGACCAGTTGGTATAATTTCTTGGATTTTTTCCAAATTATGTTGGATAATAAATATGCTGAAATAGTCACGAAAAATACATATACCTTTTTATTACATTAATCATTGTTTTCTGTATTCGATTCCTAAATTTCATTCTTCTGGCATGCAATAATCGTATCATCCTGTAATAACGCGAGCTAAGAAGGTACTCAATGTTTTTAAATATAGAAATGATAAATATTGTATAAAACAAATCGATATGTATTACTCTCATCTGGAACATATAAAAAATGATACAGCGTAGATACCTCGCATTAAAATGTGAAATCATGTAATCGGGATCGTCTATTTCCCTCAATCGACGAAAACTGGTGAATAATATGCGTAACAGGTGGCGCTATTTGTTCATAAATATCCAGATAGTGACATTTAGATCTCTTTCACCGATTTGACTGATTGTCAGAGCATCATTTTTTATTCTTTCGTTTTTATCTTCAAAACTCACATGCATTAAGTGGATGTCGCAGTGAAGCGTCTCATTCCTCTGGTAAGTGTCAGTTATAAATTTGAAATGAAAAAAAATTAGTGGGTATATTTTCGAGTAAAACTATCTGACACCAACTTGGCGCCACGCTTTGAGGTTTCAAATATTTTGCATGTTGTGTTTTGCGCAAAGAATCGTCACGATTATCATTTCTCTAGATTCCTTTGTACATCTGAGATCCTGAGTATTATACGAAAATGGAAAACCAGTTTGCTCTCAAGATTATTATACTGCCTCAGTTTGAAATATAGACGATTCAGAGGTTTGGAGGTATGAATAAATAAATTGTTTCGAAACTTTCTTCCGTTTAAAATGATCATTTCGGGAGAATCACCTATAAATGACCGTGACTTCCTTACTCATCAATAAAATGTTTTAATGAGTCTATTTACACCGTGATCATTTTTGCGACGGTAGCAGAAACTGCTACGCTCGGCCGCCAATCAGAATCATTCTACATTTTTATAACCGACGCTACGGATTGGTTGCCAAGCGTAGCAGTTTCTGCTACCGTAGCAAAAATTGCTGCTATGAAAACAGACTCAATATTGTAGGTCAACCGATTCGTCTAGAACCAATAAATCTTTTGTATTCTTGCATCAACTTTTAGTTATGTTGATGGAAAAAGTTTTACTATGAAAAAACGGTTTTCCAAATATTATGAATGACCTTCCTTACTCTCCAATAAAATGTATTAATATTATAGGTCAATTCATGAGTCTCAAATTAAGAAAACTTTTATATTCTTGCACTGACTTCGAATCATGTTAATGAAAAAAGTTTCACCATAAAATTTTTTTTCAAATAATGTGAAGTGCATTAAAAATGTAATATTTAATATTTTGGAGTATCCTTGTGTCAGTTTTCAGATATTCGTGGTGAAAATAAGCCCTCCATGTTTCATAAATTTATCTACAACCGTGTTCAAGTTATCGTGTCAGCAATCGAGGGCGACACACGACACACACATCCGGACAATCGATTAGAATGTTGTATTAGACATGTATAAACTGAGAAACGTTTAACCAAATCATTCTCCAAATATTTAAAATTGTTATAACTACAAATCTTCTTCTATGAGAAAGCAAAATCAATGTCTATTAGGCACATTGAAAATATTTATGTTAACTCTCACCGAATTCTGGTGTCCCTGGTCTCGTTCATAATAAAAAATGCATTCAGTATTTCTGGATCTAAGATATAGGTTGGATATTTTTTGTCGTTACTTGTTATTCGGAAAGCGGTTTTAGAAAAGATGAAGATTGGATGATCGGTTGGTCGATTAGAGACTAAAAGGGCGGATTTCACCAACAGTGGCTGATTAACTAATCATGATTATTTTTTAATCAATTATTCAAGCGGGGTTAACCTGCGATGCATTCCACAGGGTTCTCTCACTAAATTTTAATCCCCGATTATTTGACCGTATACCCGGTTCGTAATAATTCTTGCACGCGCACGGTACGAACTGACAGGGATTTAATTCTATATCAAATTACCAACCAAGCGAAAATCTTTTTTTTGTCAGGTAAATGTAAAATAATATTGCGTGAATGTAATATATTGTAATAATGTTAAAAAATTCCATCAATATTCCGATTCGTAAACTAATTATGTGAAGGGACTAACAGTGATCAGGTTAGGAACACATTTTGCACTTTGCCCAATTTATGGACGCTTCTTAGTTTTTGTCATCAATATACGGATAAAAAAGCTTAGACGATAAAAATAATCATAAATATGATCCACGTTCGCTTTGAAGATTCTCCGAATGCTCAGATGCAAACTTCGATTTTGAAGTTCAGTTCTGCTGACAAGCGTTAATCGCGGATTAACTCCGTTAACTGGCCGAAATCGACCGGTTAAGTTAAACGGTGATTGAGTCTTTTTAATCGAACTTCGGGAGATGGTAGAACGCAGAGCACTGATTTAATTAGGCTAATCGAGGATCAATACTTCAATCAAAGTTCATGAAATCAACCCTAAGAAGATTTAGAGGAGTATGAAGACAACGATTTGCCAGTGATATAACTCACTGAAGTAACTCAAGTACGGAAGACGCGACGGTTGAGACAGACCGGTGCCTGACCACAACAGAATCGTACCACTGATCCACAGTGGGGCAAAAAAAACGTCCGTGGACAAATTGATTTTCAGACAATTTTTATCCGATTTGAATATACATTTTTTAAATGAAGGAAAAGAAAATTTCGCGTAAAGCATGCCTTTTTTCAAAGAAACTGATTGTTACTTTTTAATTTGTTAAACAAAATCAATTTTTTCTTTAAATTAAGACGAGCACCATTTTTATAACATATTTTTGTTCAATTCAAAATGCCTCATATCAGTGACCAAACTATAAAAGAACATTGTTCAGTTGTAGTTCAGAAGTTTGAAAATTAATTGCATTTGTCATAAAACAATAAGTACTTGAAAATGTTTTCGTGGGCATCAAGAGTGTTTGATCATTTAGTTCTGACCGAATTTAAAATATTCATGAGCAAATTGAGTTTTTCGATAAGATAGATGAAAATTTCTCAATTATTTGTTATGTTACAAACCAATTTCATAAACAATTGCTCCCTAAAGTCATTTATAATGAGAATATGGCTGTTTCTTCCCGAAATCCACCAGTATCAGTAGACAATGAACCTTATTTATCGTATTTATTTATTTCATTACAAGAATAGAAATTGTATAAACGAACCTTATTAACGAATCCACTGCGACTTACAAACCTTGTTCTTTTAATATAATCGCCCGTAAGTAATGAATTTTCAAACTTCGCTACGAAACTTGCGCCATCATATATAATTTGTGACGTTGCAAACAAATTTTTTAAACGATTTCTCCCTGACGTAACTTATTATGGGAAAACGGCATTTTCTTCACAAAATGAACCAGTTTCAGTAGTCAATGAACCTCATTCATCATATTTATTCATCACATTAAGAAATTGTTAAATCGAACTTAATTAGCAAATTCACTGTTTGTGTATTTTCGACTTAGAAACCTCGTTTTTACAACATGATCGTCTGTAAGAAATAAATTTTTAAACTTTGTTAGGAAACTTGGCCAAGAATATATAAACGTTATTGTCATGACTATATAACTGGAAATTTTTTTCCAGGAACAAAAACAGAGTTTTTAGTTTATGAAAACATAAGAAAAGAAAAATACTTTACAAGTTCAAGATTCCCAGCAAAGTTTGAAAATTCATTACTTACAGGCGATCATGTTGAAAGGATGAGGTTTGTGAATTGAAAAATACACAAACAGCGAATTTTTTAAATTAAGCTCGTTTAAACAATTTTTGATTGTAATGTGATCTACAAATATGATAAATACGGTTCATTGCCTACTGATACTGGTGGATTTAGTGAAGAAAAAACCGTATTTTCATCATAAATGACTTCGTTTATAGAATTTGTTTATAAAATAACAAATTATTAATTAATTTTCACCTGTTCGATCGACAAATTTGGTGAGAATTAAGTGACCAAACACTGTTAATCCCCGTGAACATATTTTAAAGTAATTATTTGCTTATACCTAATGCAATTAATTTTTAAACTTCCAAACTACCATTGGGCCATATACGTAGACAGTTTTGTCACTCATTTAAGGCATTTTGGATTAAACGCAAATATTTAATAAAAAACCGTGCTCCTCAAAAGTATTTTTTCATCATTTTCTATACCGAATTGAAAAAGTAACAATTGACTTCTTAAAAAACGGACGTTTCATGCGCAATTCTATTTCCTTTCATTTAAAACAAATTCAAATCGCATAAAAATTGTAGTCTGAAACTCAATTTGTCCATGAAATTTTTTTTGCTCACAGTAAGCCGTCATATAGAAGAAAATTGCTATCTACAGTTTGCCGTAAAGTCTGTTTTCCTGTAATCCTCAATACGACAATAATGCTTATGGCAAAATGCAGATAGCAACTTTCGTCATCAGAACGGCAGGGGTATCAACGGTACGAAACCAGCTACGGTAAGACTCGGCGTGTTTCCCGTAAAGCAATGGAATCTTATTCTTCAATTGAATTTGAGAATTTAAAACTTTTTGACCAGCAAATATCGATGGAGAAAATATCTGATATTAGTCTGTCACGTCAGTTTTTCGAGATTACAGTACTAACTATTCAAACCTCCAACAACGTATTTTTTGTAAATTTTTGAAAATATATCACGCATACATAGAAAAAACAAAAGATGAAGTTTATATCGAATCCAGGTGAAGGATTCGCTGCAACAAAAATTAACCTTGCCGGTTAGACTTCACAGGAAGCGAAGATAATTTCGTAATTCTGAACTTGCTTCGGTAATCTTTCGCCTGCTTTCTCCTCAATTTTTATTCGAAAAGTGGCGGAAGTAACGATGCCAGCGTTATCTACCGTCATTTGAATTCATCAAACTGGAGCAAAATGGTGATTCCCATCTGTCAGGTGCTTTTTGCTAAGTGGTGTAAAATAAGTTTTAGTATTTCGGAGGAGATTTATCAGCAGAGGGACATTTTATTTGTATTTTTTCATCGATTCGCCGATCCGACACAGGTCGCTGATCAATCTCTGTAGCAAATACCCAGGTGAAGAGCTTTACAGAGCCATCATACATCACGATTCACACAAAAAGCATTCAAACTGACGGATAACCCATAAGAATATCCATATTTTTCACCCCAACCACATTCCACTAAGCAAATCTCTCCACGAGGACCCATGAGTATCTAAAGTCATTCGTTTCTGCAAGAATATAAGACTCATTGATTCCAAATGAATCGATTGAACTCCAATATTATTACATTTTATTTAAAAGTAAGGAACTTATGGTCACTGTTCTGAGCCCGAGTTTCAATCTCATGTCTGTGAGTATTAGTGTTGTGGTATGATGTGAGTTTGGTGTCATTATTGGTCAGTGAGTGTCAGATGATTCGTTTCTTACCTTTACTAATTTAGGTTAAGGTTTCACAGACACACATACATAGTTTAACGTGGCGCCTTGCAAATGCTGTCAGTACTGTGTGGGCAACTACTATGCGTTTATTAAATTTTGACCCCTCTACAAAAGTAGGCAAAACTCAGCGAAAAAAAATCGCTAATAAACAGGACTAATTTCATTGCAAAGAT
>JAUMHM010000004.1:5369590-5384167 GCA_032362435.1 Melikaiella ostensackeni
TCACTCGTTCGCTGACATGTCCCAAATTGCGCTATCGAAAAAATAGAAATAAGGATCTAGATATAAGAGTTTATGTATATAGTTGTAAATAACTGTAAATAGTAAGGATAAGCTAGTATAAAATATGTATGCGGAAGTAATTGTAAGAAATGGAGGTCATCTAAACCCTTAGGGGACACATTATGAATGAAGAAAACTTAAAAAAGCTAAAGATTCATTTGCGAATACTGAATAAATGCAAATAAATCGTTTCATAAACAAAATGATAATTATTCAAAATATTCATGAAAAACTCCAAGATTTAATTATTTTTTAGAGTTGATTGTTTTCTATGATAACAATCAAACGTGGTTCAAAGCTTTATGATATCACTTCCTAAAATTTTGGAAAAAATGAATATTCATAATTTTTAGAAACCAATTCCATAATCAAACTTTGAAATCATCATTTTTGCCCCCCGAAAATTTATTATGAATAATCATATAACACTATCCATGATTAGAAAATTTCACAGGGATAATAATTTGTACTCTCAGATAATAATTTCTATTTATAAAGACAAAATACATTCATAATAATTATTAATATACAGTCCTGTGAAGAAGAAATCAATTTTTGTGAATATTTTTCAAATAAACAGAATATAAATTAGTCATTTTACGTTTGTTAGGAATTTTATACGGAGTTATTAAAGAGAGAAGCAAAAGTGAAAGCAAAAAAAAAGTAAGTAAAAATTGCGACCTGCAGCTTAATTTGTCCGCGAAAATCCATTCCTGGAACACTGTGGTCGTCCCGTTTACAGTTGGGGTGCGAACAATCGCTATTCAAAAGTCAACTTCCTCGGGAAAGATGTTTTTTCTTACACCTGGTGCACTTGAGAGATGTTGAACAATCATGGGTCGTCGCAGTAACCATTGGGATGCAGCCAATCCCTATTTAGCACACAACTTTCTCGAACAAGATGTATTTTGTGCACTCGATGCACTCGGAAGACGTTGAAGAATGAGGGGTCATCCTAGGAACCATTGCGCTGTGACGAATTTTTATCTAGAACTCCACTTCCTCCAGCAAGATGTATTTTATACACCTTGTGCATTCGGAAGATCTACAATGACAAGTCATGAAAATAATGGGAGGGGTGCTTAAATTCCTCGAGAAAGATGTATTTGTTACACTTGATGCATTTGGAAGACGTTGTACAATGATGGGTCGTTCCAGTAACTATTGAGGTGCGACCAATTCCTATTCAAAAGTCATCTTTGTAGAAGATGTATTTCTTACACCTGGTGCACATGGAAGATGTTGAACAAGGACAATTTTTTACAGTAACTGTTGGAATGCAGCCAATCCGTATTTAGAACACAATTTCCTCGAGCAAGATGTATTTTGTGCACCTGATGCACTCGGAAGATATTCAAAAATGAGGCGACATCCCAGTTACCATTGTAGTGCGACGAGTCTTTATTTAGAACTTCACTTCCTACAGAAAGATGTATGTTGTACACCTGGTGCACTCGGAAGGTGTACAATGATAGATCACGAGAACAACGGGCGGGGTGCGGCCAATCTTTTATTAGAACTTAAATTCCCCGAGAAAGATGTATTTGTTACACCTGGTGCATTTGGAAGATGTTCTACAATGACGAGTCGTCCCAGCAACTGTTGTAGTGCGACCAATTCGTATTCAAAAGTCAACTCTGTCGAGAAAAATGTATTTCTTACACCTGGTGCACTTGGAAGATTTCGGACAATGACGGGTCGTCGCAGTAACCGTTGAGATTTAGCCAATCCTCATTTAGAACACAATTTCCTCGAGCAAGATGTAATTTGTACACCTTATACACTCGGAAAATGTCGAAAAATGAGGGTTCATCCCAGTAACCAATGGGGTGCGACCAATCTTTATTTAGAACTCACTTTCTCCAGCAAGATGTATTTTGTATAGATGGCGCACTCGGAAGATGTACAATGAAAAGTCATGAGAAAAATCGGTGAAGTGTGGCCGATCTTTACTTAGAAGTAAATTTTCTCGAAAAAGATGTATTTTTACACGTAGTGCACTTGGAAGATGTACTTACAATGACAGGTTGTGCTAGACCGTTGGGGTGGTGCTAATTCTTATTTGAAAGTCAGCTTTCTCGAGGAAGATGTAGTTTGTACACCTTGAGCAAACAAAATGTGTGGAGACGACGGTCGAGACCTCCGGGAATCGACAGTGGGCAGAGGTAAAGATAGTATAGCCTTTTCTTTGAAATTACTAGGTCCATTACAGGCTCGAATTTGCAGCCGGAAAGTTAATGGAATTTCCACGAAAAGTCAACGGGATTTCCAACTGGAATTTCCGTAGAATTTTCGTGGAGTACTTTCCGAGGAATCTCTGAACGTGGGAATGTAGCTCAAAATTTTTTTTACTGCATCAAACTGTTTCTCTAATGCGGGATTTTCATCTCATAGGTAACCCTGCAGAAGGTCATAAACGGCATTTGGAGGTGTTTTTTTGGAAAGGCTAAAAATGTTCTCAAAGACAGAATCTCCAATGTAGAAAAAAAGCTTCCTAGATACCTCAGTGCTATAATAAAGCCTAAAAAGTTCGATTCGTAAATATTATTATAAGTTCCTAGAAAACGCAGAGGGAATATTGTTTCTGACGCTGGAGGCGCATTTCAAGTTTGGATGGAGGATAAAAATCCAATTTTCAATTTCAGAAAAAAAATTGTTTGTAGCTGCTGATGTGCTAAATGAATCGACGCCAACAAAATTTGATTGGAAAATTTCATGAAGTTCCCAAAAATTGGTGGGGAATTCTTTTTTTCTCAAGGTGCATATTTTTCTTAACTTAGAAAATAGATCAAGAACCCAATTTTCATTCTAGACAAAACAACTTGTTCTGGAGATACCATACTGCAGTGCTGGACCGAAGCCTGAAAACTTTAAATCAAAAATATTGACCAGTTTAGAGAAAATGCAGAGGAATTTTGTTTTTTGATTGAGGCGCATATTTTATCAACTTTGGACGGTGATTGAAATTCTAGTTTTTATGTTATTAGAAAGAGCAAAAACAAAAAAGATCGAAAGCAATAAAATTTTTGAAATACATTAGTCATGATGTGTATCACAATTCATCATATTTCTGAGCCATTAATATCATTTTCGAAAAATTGTGTTTATACCCTGATGCATAGCTACCCTTCAAATGTGTTCCCTAATGGCAGATTTGCAGTCTGCATCTTAAGTTTAAGTATTTAATGGAGTACGCAGTCAGTTTTACTCTATATGTCCGCTTTTACTGAAAACTCGTTATCTCCAATAAGAGCTCGACGTTTGATGATACGGGAATGGTTCTACTAAAAGAGAGTCTCTGAGTGAATTAATTCCCTGTTTGTCAAACGTTCCAGCAATCGTCCAGGCAAGAACTCTCAAAGAAAATTTTGTTCTATTACTCAAAATGCTTAGATATTCATTCCCTACTGGCACGAAATCACCAAATTCAGTTATAAAGTCTCAAGTCTTCCAGTTTATATGACATTCCAAAATATACTTTCAAAGATTTATGCACTATAATATTTCGAACATGACGATTGCTTGGCAATCGTCTAATGCCTGGTAATTTTTGAAATGTTGTTGTGTGTGTATGTGTGTATATCGGTAACTTTTCATTCTGATGCTAGATAGTTGGATATTTGATAAGATTTATCCATTCAAAATTAATACTCGTTTTTTTTTACTTTCAAAGGTTTCTCAAGGAATTTGGTGGGGCTAGGCGAGAAAAGGACGTTTGCTAGAGAAAATTGATATACAGAATAGAAATAGAAGATTATATAATTATAATCATTATTATAATTCATGTATAGAATAAGAATATAGGAGTTGATATATTTCTGTTGGTCACACAGCCACACAAAAAAAAGTTCAAGAGTTTTTAACGAGACACATGTATTTTGAGTCGCTGAATCCGAATCTGAGATCAAAATAGCACATTTCACGATTAGTTTTCGACATGACCTGAAAAAATCTCACCTTTGAGTATGTGATGGGAAAACATGGTTTTTATGGATTTCAAGCCTCTGAATTCAAAAATCAAGTGAGGTTAGTGATTTGTAGTTCAGCATCGAATTTTTATGGATTTCGAGTCGCTGAACCTAGTTTGTAAGTCAGATGAACATACTCGTAAGAACGAACAAATCTCAGAAATTATTCAAAAAACATACCTTACTACAACAATACTGTCTACGAAAAGTCTTCCTCATAATATTCTTCGTGAGAAAACAATTATTGAATTTACTCAAAAATTCAGGGTCAATACCTGCTTCTGCACTAGGTACTTAGTGATGTGTAAACAATCAGGATAAATTTTCTAACATTTGTACGAAATACGAAATCCCAAAATATCGGAAGAACATTACTGAAGGAATTTGGGAAATGTATGAAAAATACTTTAATGTTAAGTTTCCAAAACGAGATGAAAGCTGGGCTTCCCATATTATATGCTCCGCTTGTCATGCAATGGTGTACAAATGCGAGGATAGTGGAAACAACGGAAGCTTGAAGTTTACTGTACCATCTATCTGGAAAAAACCACAAAATGAAAGGGATTGTTACTTCTGCATGAACGATGCGAGGAAATGGAAAATCTTTAAAGAAAAATCATATACTTATGATAAAGTCTGTTGGGTAATAGAACCGCAAATGGAAAAAACTGCAGACATTTCAGTAGACGCGGGCACCTCTCATCCCAACGCTAAAGAAACGAAAGCAGTGTAAGAACATGAGAAATGCACAAGCAGTAGTGAAGATTCCAATACTGAATATGAAACAGCCAATAACGAATACACTACATATGACACAGAAACGAGACGTTCAGAAACGGGGACCCAAAAAGAATTAAATGACTCAGTTCGACAAATGGAAGCAGAAAAATAGAATAAAGCCGACCTATCTCATCAGATATATTTTAGGTTTCACCTAAATTTCATTCCTCATGTGCTTCTTAAATTATTTCATTGGAGTAATTGAACGTAAAAAGAACATGAAAAGAAGAAATTAAAAAATTTAGTTGATAATATAAATCAGAACTGCGCCAAAATATTGGTTTTTAATTTTCGTGCCCATAGCGCATCATTTCAATTTATAATATGTTTTTATAATATGTCTTCATATATATGTCTTTTTATGACGTCTTTGCGTATATTTTTAAATTCTCATAATTTATGATAGAGAAAGTATTAGATTTATCTGCAATTTCTAAACCTAGTTTTTTAACGGATCTTCTTATTTTGAGTCCCCCTGAAGCCGAAAAGCAAGTTTGGCGGTGGCGTCTATATGACTGTCTGCTTGACTGTCCGGCCATTCTTCCGTGGGCATAATAACTCTCGAAAAATTGAACGTATCGAATCGGGTTTCGGAAGATTATTTTCGAGCCCTGAAAGGAAGAACGAGTTCATTAACCGGCCTTCCTCAGCCACCAGTTCTGGTTTTATCTGTTGAAAGTGTTATGCAAAAATCGAAAATTTGAATTTCAAGTGAAACGGCGCGAGACACGCAAAAAGAGTTTATAGGAGGAACTGTGGCTTTTCAAAAGACCTACAAATTTCCCTAGAACCATTTTTTGTTAGGACTCCTTGGTTTAGTTTCATTCATCAAAAACACTATAAAAAGATCTGCGCGCTGCGCTTAGTTCACAGTGTAATGCATGTGCAATAGCTTACTTGAAAATATTACAAAAGTCTCGAAAATTCTATTTTTGGAGAGATTATTAAATTTATTTTGATTTTAGACTAGAAATAAAATTAATTTACTCCAGGCTCTGTCGGCCTTGAGGAACACATTCTCATCACAATACTCGTGCTTCGTGTTCGACTTTTAATATGTACCTATTTATATAATTCTCTAATAAATTACATAATTATAAGATTTTGAATTTTCAAATGTCAATAGCATTTCCATTGTTTGATAGAAAAACGGTGAGCTCTATCAAAAATTTTTCGACGAGATTTTTTAGACCTTCTTAAAAGAAACCATTTTTTTGAAAACTTTTTTTGGATTCTGCGTTGCTTGGCAAACTTGCTAAACGAGATTTTTCAGATTTTTTCAAAAGGAACCATTTTTATTTTTAGTTTTTCTTGTATTTTGCGTTGCTTGGATTATAATTTCAATTATCGACTTTTCACTAGTATTTTCGATTTCAAAAGAAAAACTGTTAGTTCTACCAAAAAAAGTTAGCGATGATTTTGTAGGCCTTCTTAAAAGCAACAATTCCTAGAAAGCGTTATCAAGTTCAGAACGAAAACTATACTTCTTATCAAAAAATGGTCTGGAATAAATTTGTGGATCTTTTTCAGATTAATAATTTTTCTTTTTAATATTTTTTCGTATCCCGTCTTATTTTTTTTGAAAATGGAATTTTATATTTTTAATAACATTTTCACGAATTAAACAAGAACTATATGCGTCTTATCCAAAAACGAAATGAAGAAAATTTATAGACCATTCCGGGATGAACAATTTTTCTTATTAACATTTTTTCGTATATTGCATAGGTTAGCTAAAATTTCAATTTTTAATTTTTAATAACATTTTTCACAATTAAAACAAAAACCATTCGTGTTATAAAAAATTTGTCTGAATGAAATTAGTGGATACTTGTCAGATGAACAATTTTGCTTGTTAATATTTTTTCGCATATTGCATATGTTAGCTGAAAAATTGATTTTTTAAATATTTTTAATGATATTTCTTGCGATTAAAAGAAAAACATGCTCCTTTTCAAAAAATGTTTTCAACGAAGTTTGCAGATCCTTCTTATTACATATACTATTTTTCTCCTAAACATTTTTTTTATTATCTTGTGGCGCTCGGCTCAAAATTTCAATTTGCGATTATTCATTAGAATTTTTTATGTTCTTTTGGTTTTAATCGTCGAAAAATGTTTGTCAAAACTCGAGCGCGAAGCGCGAGTATCGCGATAAGATTGTGTGCCTCAAGGCTGACAGAGTTTTGAGAAATGTAATATTTACATACAGTTACGTCAAAAATTAAACATTAGGATTCATGAAAAAGCTGGTGGATGGAAGATATATTTTTGCAAAAGTTTAATTAAATATGCATAATAATTAAAGCTAGGCGCGCTTAATATTGCGAGCGATGTGGCCGTGCAGTCGGAGGCGGGCAGATCGTTTTCGTACTTTCTATCATACAAACGAAGATTTAGTGAGATATAGTTGTTTATTAATAGAGGTCCTTTACTGTTCGAATCAATAGCTTTCTGTATCAGTATATAAATTCTATAAATCAGCATTAAATCACAATACGAAATATGAGATTCAGTCTGGCAAAGACTATAGTTTCTTAATCCACTAGGAATAAGACAGAGGGTACAAAAACTGTATACAGGTAACTTTTTTTAAACCGGAATTTGTCTTGAGCGGGAGTTGGCAGTCACTCTGACAGTGACCGAAATCTCGCATTAATTCCACGAGATTACAAATAAAAACCGCGAGCACGTTGAATTTATTACGCCCCTTTTGCAGCTGAGCAGAGGATCGATCTGCCATGCGAAATTCCTCTCAGTGAGTCAAATCACTGGAATATTTTATTGGCGTCACATATTTCTGAATTTAATTACATTCCATAACATCGCCTTTCCTGAAATTATAGAGAAAAGAACAAAATTTTAAAAAAATTGGAAGACCACATTTTTTACATTGATTTTAAAAATTCTACTATAATTTTGATAATACATGAAATATCAATTTTTCCTCTATATTAATTTGGACGATATGCGAATTCTGCGTTGAAGAAGCCTATATTGAAAGAATTTCTTTGCAAAATTCAAAAACTTCAATTTTTGTACAATGAAGAAGATCTTTTGAAATAATAGGCAGTTATAATTGTAAGTTTTATTTTGTAAATTGTCTAAACTTTCTAGAATGTTTCTTAAATTTTTTAGAATGTCTGGAAAACTCATGCAAGCTTTGAAAACTTTTATGCCACATGAAGAATGTACAATAATGAAATATGCGGTCGTGAGCTGAGTACTGAAACATGCCTGCCTCATTTAATTGAACTCAACGCTATTTACTAACTTTCCTCTTAACAGGAGACCGACCTGGCAGCCATGGTTACGAAAACAAGGTATTCGACCTCTTGCTGGCTTAAAGTCACAATTTTCTGAGAGGAAATTCGCATTGTTGACATTGGATTCTACGTCAAGCGTTAACAACCATAACTCGATCCCACATCGTTAGAATTTCGCTCGCTGCTCGTACGATTCTACCGAGGCGTAATGGGTTGGGCAAGCAGGTGCGCATAATGGAGTGATCTTAAGAATTGAGAGCCTTCCATCTGCAAAATATTTGTTATTATCTTTAAGGGTTCAAATATTCAGAAAGTAAACGTAAATTGACGGCCAATAGGTACCACAAGATCGATTTTCCTTTCGACATGAAATTCAAATAGCTCTCACCTCCGATTTTTTCGAAACTCCGTACACTCGTGTATTTTGATGCACTGATTACAAGAATCATAGTGGAAATTGGCGGAAATTTTATTTTTGTGGTAAAAACTATAAACAAAATCCATAAAAATTCTGGTTTTTCACGTTTATTTCGAGAAACATTGAAAATTTGAAAAAATAATTCTTACAAAAGTTGTAGGCCTAGTAAAAATACACATTTCATGTTTCTTCCAGTTTTTCCGTACGAGTGGAAGTTTTCGAGATATTTGATGATAAAGATGAAAATTTCATACCTAGCCCTCGCCGAAAACGTAAGTTTTCCTGTGACCAATCACTGCAGTTATATATTTTTTGACTCAAATTTATTCACGTCTCCCCACGAGAATTCAGAAAGTGGTGAGGGTTTGACCAACATTATTTCTGTGGCTAGACAAAGGGGTGCCTTTCCGCCTCCTACGAGAAGTTGAAAAGGGGAACGGGTTTGACCAACAGAATTTCTGTGGATAGACAAAGGGGAGCTTTTCCACTTCTTTCTGCGGGGTGCTTTATCATTGTGAGTCCCCTCGCCTCTCACAAATCGGGGTGCTTCATTATTGTGAGTCCTCTCGCCTATCACAAATCGGGATGCTTCATTATCGTGAGTCCCCTTGCCTCTCACAAACAGGGGTGCTATATTATTGTGAGTCCCCTCGCCTCTCACAAATCGGGGTGATATATTATTGTGAGTCCCCTCGCCTCTCACAAATCGGGGTGCTTTATTATCGTGAGTCCTCTTGCCTCTCATAAACCGGGGTGCTTTATTATTGTGAGTCCTCTAGCCTCTCACAAATCGGGGTGCTTTATTATCGTGAGTCCCCTTGCCTCTCATAAACCGGGGTGCTTTATTAACGTGAGACCCCTCGCCTCTCACAAATCGGGGTGCTTTATTATTGTGAGTCCTCTCGCCTCTCACAAATCGGGGTGCATTATTATCGTGAGTCCCCTTGCCTCTAATAAACCGGAATGCTTTATTATCGTGAAACCCCTGGCCTCTCACAAATCGGGGTGCTTTATTATCGTGAGCCCCCTCGCCTCACACCAATTCATAATTTTCTTAATCCTCATCGCTATCATCATCAATCACTGCAGTGCGATGTTCCGAATTGAAACATAGAAATACTCAGAAATCAAAAGGATCTAACAGACCAACAAAAAGCAGGACAAACTGCCCCAAAACAAAAAAAACAGAGGTCAAATTGCCCCATGAAACTGCAAAAAGGGCCAAACTGACTCAAGAGATTGGAAAGAAAGTCAAACTGCCCTCAGAAACTGAAAAGGGGGCCAAAGTGCCTCAAGAGGCGGAGAAAACTCCTCCTCGTGAGAGGAATCGTCGCATCCATTTCCAGGAGGACTCAATGTTTTGGGTGTGAGCATGGGTCTCGCTATTTACAAATTCCTCGAAATGATTCACAGTTTTATGAACATAACCGTGTTGTACCAAGTTTATGTGGCCTTTCCAGTAATCAGTGTGAATCTCTGTTCCCTCAGCTACATGTTTTTTTGTCAGAGCAATCGAAGCATCTTTATCTCTTTCATTGTCGGGACATATTTCTAACCGATAGTGGGAGGCAGGTCCCCTGTGGATCATGCCGAGGGTCCATGAGTTTTTTACCACCCGTCCTCTTTCATATTCCTGGCGACCGATCTTCTATTTGTCAATTTCGACGACTTCGCCGACACCACCAATGCGACCTCCCTGTTCGAGATTCTCGCCAAGAGCAAGCATGCACACCTCTTTGCAAAAAGAAAAGCGATCCGCAATAGTTTCTCTACAAACTTGCTGTCCTCCCAAGAGGCTGATGTCTCTGATGGTTTGCTTAAAACTGAAATTTACTATGAAGCTGTATGTAATTAACATATAGTATATGAGGCTGCAGATATATGACAGTTCTCAAACCATGTATTGTCCGCAACAGTATGAGAGTGAAAATATTTTCCCTCTTTCTGACAGGAAATTTCACCACAGGTTAATTTTGATTTGCTGAGAGCCATTTTCTTCTTATGCTTACAACAGAGTCATTCTGCTTGAATCAATTCGATATCCCGTAACCACTGTAATGTCTTATCTCGATCTTGACAAATGAGACTCAAACTAAAAATGTTATGTCGCTGATTCATCCTGATGAAAGGTTCAGAACCTGCAAAAAAACGAAAAACTAAGAAGAAAAAATTTCAGAACGAAACCTCTGCACTCACCTTTGTATTATATAATCCCTTCAGTTCACTCGACCTGAAAATAATAAGAGCACGTAACCAACTGCTCCTAAAGTACCGTCAGCGCGGACGGTGAAGAAAGGCCTATCACTTACTGCACTGGAGCCTGTTACACGTACTAAATTTCAGTAGCAATTTTCTCAGAAACTATTACTCCTAAAGGAAAAGTATCAATTATAAAAAATGTATATTTTGAATGCATTTATAACTTTTGTCTAGAAACTTTTCCGAAATTTTCTATACTCACCGGAAAACTTCGAAGAACCATGATTTTCATGGGTTTTGCATGGTTTTCGCCATGAAAATCCAATTTGCGCCAATTTGCACTACCATTTTCGTAATCGCCGCGTCAAAATACGTGCGTACGCGGATTAAAAAAAAATTAAGGTAAAAAAATACGTACGTTTCGGTAGAGGCCAGGCATGAAATTTACATTTTTATCATCAAATATCTCGAAAAGTTTCACTCGTAGAAAAATGGATGAAACATAAGATGTATACTTAGACTAAGTCTACAACTTTTATCAACATTATTTTTTGAAATTTCTAATTGTTCTCGAGACGAACGTTGAAAATCATGATTTTTATGGGGTTTTCATGGTTTTTAGCATGAAAATTAAATTTGCGCCAATTTTTATTATGATTTTCGTAATCAGCGTATCAAAATACATAAACGTGCGGAGTTTAAAAGAGATTGCATGTAAGGGCTATTCGGAACTACACCCTTCTTTTGTTATGGCTTGTCTTAAATTAGCACAATGAGTTGAGAAATGTTTCCACTATCTGGACTCATTGATAAATTTGTATTTACAAGTAAAATACAGTAAACTCTACTCACAATACAGTAGAGTCGAGTTTTTTAATATGTCACCCAAAACAATTTTCTAACAAAAAAATAGTGAACTTTCACTGGCTAGCGAAAAAACTAGGGATCGGAATCTTAAAGTTTTAAAGAATTCCTTATAAAGAGCCCAGACTAAAAATTTTCAAAGTTTCGAACACTCGATTGCGAGTCTTTTAAAAGGTTCATGCTCGGATCAGACCCTCAAGAAGAAATAAGTATTTTCACGTCTTCGACAGCTAACTTCCCTTTAACGTAGTCTATCTGTTGGAGATGTATAAGGAATCTTATTTTTCAGTCTCTGCACTGAATGAGCATTTTTGTAAAAAAAAAAATGTTTTTAGTGAAAATAGGTTCTCTTGCGTGAAAGGAATTAAACTGGATAATATAATTTCTTGAATGAAAAATTAATCAAAATTAGTTAATTTCATTTTCTAATTTACTTAATTTCAAATAGTTAATAGAAAAATACTTTCACTAACCCAAATCCAGGGAAATATATCAGTCTGCAAAATTATGGATCAGAAATTTTAGCTTATATTTTGGAGCTGTATGATATTTATGTATGATGTTTTTTTATTTCACTAGTAAGTCAGATAAGCTTAGTGATTAGTGATAGCATGATATTTGAATAAACTTTTGAAAAGATCGTTTTTGTGAATTACTGCGAAAATTGTGACGCAGGTACTTCGTGGTGAAAATATTAATAAAATCAGAAATGTAAATCAACTACTTTTTTAAAAAATTGCGTTTTTCAACATCTGTGCGGAATGTTTAATTTTCAACGCACGTGCAGCGTGAGAAAAGTAGAAAACCCTGGTAGAGTAACTTTTCCGTGCACTGCATAATATGCGCTCTTTGCTACGGAATTACTTTTCAGCACGCGCAGTTGTCGTCAACAGACATGATTGTAGGAATGATCAGATGATCACGTTGACAAACTGATTGAACCAGCCTAAAGCGATAAGTTACCATTAATTGCAGTTAAATTACCATAGATAACAGAGAATTTTGGCGCTTGTGTTGCAAACTTCACACTCGCCCAGAACTTCCTACTTTCAGCACTTGTTATACAACATGCTATTTCATCAAATATTGGAGAACTAGTGATTTATTTTTTTGATCATAGTAATTTTTGTTTCGGGGTGTGAAAAATTAGGAAATTCAACTTTGAAGGGGACTGTCACCAACACGATATTCATACGCTAAAATGATTACAAGCCATATACTTTCACTGACGTTATTGTTCCACTCCCTAGGGAGTAGAAAGTACTTTCCACTCACACCGCTCGAGCAGCGAGTTTGTGGTTCCTCCCCACAGGCATTAAAATGGGTCGATATCATGGAGGTGTTAAAAAAATAAGATTCCTCCTCATACGACGATGTGAGGTTCAAAGTCGATGAAAGTGGAAATGCTTAATTTTGAAACGTGCGGATCCTGCCCGGACCATTAGGTATATTGAACGGGTCGAATTTATACCGAATTCATAAAAATTTCAAAAGCTTCGGATATTGACCCGAATTCCGAAAGCACCCTTCCAACTACCTTTTCACTACGTTATGGCTATAAAATAAGTTGGCTTGTTTTAAATTCCCCTAGGAATTCTTGTCCCTCCAAACAACTTGAAGCCTATAACAAGTTTCCTTGATCACTATATAATTTAGTTCAATCTTATTTCGATCTAACAGCATTCAAAACTTTTCAAAATTTCTGCAAAATTGTATTTAATAATTTAAGCTCTGCAAATAAGATCAGCCCTACGGAGAAAATATAAGGCGAGGGAAATAAGAAATTGCCATTCGGTAAAAGAACTGAATACTTATGAAATACGTATATCAAATTTTTTATCATTAAATTATACACAACTAGAAAATTATTAGTAAATTTATCAAATTTATTTAGGAAAGTTTTGAAATCTTCTGAGTTAGAATATTCTACAATGTTCTTAAAGATTTTGGAATCTTCTGAAACAATCTGGAAATTTCTGAAGTCATTTTGCATACTATACATCATTCATTATTCCTCTCATGTTCTGGAAATGTGAGAATGCTATTGGCTATGGAATATTCTAGAATGTTTTGTAATATTCCAAAATAGAATATTCTACAATGTTTTATAAAGTCGGGATTCTTCTGATATGTTCTGGATGTTTCTAAAATGATTCAAATTATTATTTAATATTCCTTATCCTGCTGAATTTTTTCGAATTTGTGGAATGTTACTGATTTTTGTAGAAAATTCTCTCTAATTGAAAAGATTTTGATAGTTTCCAATCAATATTAAACTTTGTATCTAATATTTCTCAAGTGAATGTGAGCAATTGTTGGCGGTCATTTAACTTTTCATTTTTTGTTTGTTCAAATTTTATTAGCAGAGCAGCCGACGGACGAATGAATATCTCGTAAACTGAGAAAATAACAAAGCCCTATGGTTATTACTGAATATGCGATCCAAATACTTTTTTAATCGAGCAAACGTTTTATATCTGGGTTTCTGCAGTCGGTTCAGTCTCATAAAGTTTAATTTCTGACGCTTAGGAAAATAACACGCCCAATGATTGCTCACACGGCGTTTTATTTTACCATTTATTTTTTACTCCGTCAGTTTAACACGAAAAATTTTAATTAAATTTTGAGGGAAAAAGGAATTCAATAACAACTTTTTTGATATCTCCACTTCACTGCTTTGCTTTGTGTAGATGGATAATTATCGAATTCAATGAAACATCACACTATCTATGCAAAATTTCTTAAGCTTTTAAATATTTTTCATGTCACACTTTTGGAAAATTGGAATAGAAGGTATTAAAGGTTGAATATTCAACGACAACAGACAACGATTCCTACTTACCCACATTATAGACATTCTAACAAACGAAATTTCTAACGTCATTGACCTGCCATCTGAGTGTGTCATAATTATATATTGTTTATTATACCACCTTGATCAAAAAATTTTAGGACTTTATTTTTAAAATCAAGAATACAAGTTTATTCATCATAATCGATATTGTCCCCTTCAAAGTACTCCC
>JAUMHM010000004.1:5413811-5425171 GCA_032362435.1 Melikaiella ostensackeni
CCTGAAGAAGTGAACTGCAATGTTCACGAAACGTCGGCAAGATTCGCAGTTTTGCACACGATTGAAACCCGAAACACTTCCTTTCATGATAATGAATCATCGTGAAAGCATTAAATCTATCATTCTTTTATACCAATTTTGTTGAAAATCAAACGACAAGTTTCTGAAATATAAGGATAAGTGTTAAGGCGTCCCGTCCTTACGGGGGAAAACGAACTGAACTTTGCTCATTCTATCTATGTTACCAGTACTTTGCGATGAAATAAATGTCGCTGTCCCCTCGGAAATAGATCAAAAAGCAATTTTTGATGCGTATTCACTTCATACTCGCAGGCCAAAAACGGCCTCTTTTTAACATCCTCCTTTCCCGCATGTGTCATTTTTCGTATGTCACTCTTGCAATAGCACCGGATGATTTAAATATTAAAAAACAAAGTAAAATGATGAAGACAAATGGGAGTGGGTGTATAACTGTTGTTTTATGGGGGTAGTGGGAGAGATACTTCGAACGATACTCGCCACAATGTGAGACATGCAGCAAATTTAACTCACTACAAATGTAACAAGTGGTTAATATGACTCGCTGTTATTAAATATGGCCTGTGGAATGCTTTTATGGATCGCCGAAATTGTGACATGCCGATATGTGACTTGCCCAGATGTGACACGCCATATTGTGTCTTACAGTAAAGTGACCCCATTGTTTTCCTTTCAAAAAATCTACACAAATAATTTTTTGGAGTTTGCTAGTGACTTCAATAACACGTCCGTAAATTCAGAAAGTATTTTATAATTTTGTTTTGTAAAAGCATAGAAAAATACTGCTCTTTTAAATGAGAGTATAAAATGTAAATAGCGAGTGGCAAGTTCAGTACTGATGGTCATGGTGATTCTCACGTACTCTTTTTTGTGAAAAGTTCACAGGAAAAAGAGGGTACTTTGATTGGTGTGAACACCGTAATGTTTGTGTTTACGACAGACACCAGCAACTCGCTTCCTAGAGAACAAAGGGTGCATCCAAGTGAACCTTATAATTTCAAATTTTCGTCACTTAGTGCAGTTAATACTCCCCTGCTCTCTAATGCGCACATTAAGTACTTAACTTCATTTGGTAAGACAAATTTTGAAGAAAAATCAATAATGTCGATTGAATTATGCGAATGACACCTAGATCGGGAATCTGGTAAATGACTAGAAATTTCTTAGGACTAGATTATGAAGATGCAATTTTTTCTTTTCTATCCACTTCTTGAAGGGAAAAAGAATATTGATTTTACGATAGTTCAATGTATCAAAAGAGGCAGAATTTTCCAAGTTTTTAAAACATTTTCAATACTTTTATCCTTAAAAAGGGTTTTTCTCATCTAAAGTAAAGGGTAGAGGTGTGTATAAAAAAAAACTCATTTGTATGATGGCTTTAAAAGCATTTAAAACTTTCGAGTGTTTTCATGTTTCAAGCTTTTTCGTAGGCCTTATATTTCACTTGATAAAAATAATGTGACCCTTTTTTCTCAAGAATGAATAACAGATGTTTAAGATATGTTTTTAATTTATTTTTTTGTTAGAACAACAAATAAACCTGACTGCATTTTTCATCATAGAATTTTATTCTGTTTCTCGGCACACATCCGTTCAACTCAATTAAACGTCTTTGTATGTGTGGTATTCAAATTACAGAACAAAAGATTTGAGAACGATGTAGATGTGGGTTGTCTAGAAAATGCGAAATCGAATGATAAAAAAATGTGCGCAAAATAGAAAATTTCCACAGAGTTTAAGTCGATTTTGTCTCGTTGTGTGCTAGGTGAAACTGCAATTAGTTTTTTCCTGTTTCCTTTTCTGTACAAGTGACCCCTAGAGACACAATCCTTTGCGGAGTAAAAAACCAATGACATTGCAACGAACCAGCAAAGCTGATCGTCTCTGCATTTTTGTAGATGGTTTGAAAAATGTTAGAATCTGGAAATTAAACTAAAGACTTTACAAACAGTTTGATTAATTAGATTTGGGAAACAATGCCTCTACTGTAGAAGGAGAATGAAATATCAAAGTCACTTTTGATAACAGTAATTTTTTTTGCAAAAGTATTTTTAAGTAGACCTTTTTTTTGTATTCAACCTACTTAGTCGTGCTGGAATGAGCAATTTCGAAAGTATTCGAGCTTAAAAGAAATTGTCTTCATGTTTCTTCAAACAATTTCTTGGAAAACTCATCGCTCGTGTTTTAGAATTTGCATTTAGGATATGATTTTTATAGAATTCAGAATCAGTATTCTAAGGTTTTTGTGGCCGCTCTATCCACATTAAATAACAGAATTTCAAAACTGCAGATGGCTGAAGATATGTTGTATGAAAAATTTGACATCAGTTTTCATCAAATCTTCACGTTTTTAGACCCCCTGAGTAAAAAAAATGCTTTATTTCTCAGGTGTCTACCTGTTTGTAGTAGTGCTCCTTAGCAGTCTATAGTTTGTCAGCAAGATAACTTAAGAAAAAATTATACGAGATACAGAAAAAACGTTGAGAAACCTAATTATTCATTTGAGTAGGATTTACAAACTTGATTCAGAATATGTTTTGATAAAACGCATGGTTTTTATGTGAATCGTTAAACAATGTTATTAAAAATAAAAAATTCAAGTTTTCAGCAAACCTATGCAGACGAAAAAATGTTAACAAGAAAAATGATATATTTATCTCAAAACGATCTACAAATATGCTTGAGATAATTTTTTGATAAGACCATATAAATTTGGTTTCAATCGTGAAAAATGTTATTAAAAATAAAAAATTCCATTTCCCAGAAAAACTATGCGAAATTCGAAAAAATTTTAACCGAAAAATTATTCATCTCAGAAGGATCGATCGACACTACTTGTTGATAGGATGCTTTTTTTTGTTTCCATCGTGAAAAATGCTATTAAAATAAGATATTCCATTTTCCAGCCAAACTATGGAAAAATAAAAAGGAAAATTCTATAATTATTTTTAAAAAATTGTTCGTATAAATTTCTTAGAGTAACTAAAATGAAGTAATGAGAAATAATAAACTTGATTCTGCAATATCTGCATAAGCAGTCTTGGTTCGACATATGGAATTTAAAGACATGAACATTTAATATAATAGAGTTCCACACAATATATAGAAAATGTCACATTTTGGACATACTTTAATCGAGTGCGAAGAAGCTTTGACAAAAAGGAATTCAAAATTTAATTTTGAATCCAATAATTTAAAATTTAGTTTTAAAAGGTCCATGTATAAATGTGGATAAAGTATAAAAACCAGGCGCGAAGTGAGCCGCGCACGTTGAGAATGTGCCCGCGCAACGAGCAGATTTTTTCCTATGATTTAAAGACATGGTGCCACGACTAATTTTTCTTTTAAAAAATTCAAAAATTCGGCTGTTTTTATTTCACTTTTTTCACCAAAGGGGAATCTTTTAGGTCAAGGCAAAAAAGAAACACTTATGATAATAATAGTTTATTTAAGTTGTTACAATTTAATGTAATCATTCAAATTAAATTTTTATTTTCAAAAATCAATAGTAGGATTTTTTGAACAACTTTAATCTGAATTTCTTGGCAATTTACAGTCAAAAAGTGCATCTTATAGGTACGAAATTCAGAAGAATAATGCAATGGTGATAATATCTGTGATTGGTGAGTGGAGAGCAGTAATGTCAATACGATAATGATCTCCATATTTAGGAAGCGCAGATCAGAAAATCCAGCATCTGCATCCGGGACACGTTTCGTACACCTTCACCAGAATTCTGATTAGTTTTTCTTCCCTGGGGTTGGAAAGATATTCGCCATGTAATACTAAAGACACTGAGAGAAAAGGAAAAAGTGAAAATCAAGAGAAGGGAAAGTATAAGACATAACAAAAGCCCTTCAACGTCGAAGAAGCATCTTCTTCCCTAAGGTCTTAAAACCTTATGAAAGTTTGAAAATTGTGGTTTGAAAGTAGAAAAATCAAAATTTTATTCTTGAAAAGTTTGCTGCTCAACTCTAAAAAAAATTGAGAAGAAATTGACTAAAATTGTAAAGATGAATTCTTGAGTAAAAGTTTGCTGGGTAGTGGCGTGAACAAAACTTTTCATGATACTATAATAAAGCTATTCTCGAGAAAAATAACCTGTACCCCTTCAGTTTCTGCTGTGAGAATGTTGAGTAAAGTTGTGACTACATATTTCTACATAAAATAAAGACTCATAAGGTGTTTAAATTTATAGTAAAGGAAAAAACATAACAATGTATGAGAAAATCTGATTATATTAAGTTGACTGAAATATTTTTTGTCATAGCGTACTCTCCAAATCTAAACTAGATAGTAAGGAGTGCCAATCATCTAATTTTACAAACTTTGAACTTGATATACATCTCGTTTCATAGGGACATGTGATAGTGCAAAAAAATCGTCGGTATGTGTGTAGGGATTTGCACCTAATATATAAATTGGAATACATCACTTTACTTTTTCGCGAAAATATGCTTCTCAGGAAAATCTTATTCACTTTTCGCGAACATTATTCACTTATACATGTTGAAATATATTATTTTATCTAGGATGGATAGGTATTCGCTTTCGGCGCTCAATCTAAAACGGATATAAAATACAATTTTCATATTTATAACAACTAATAATTATTATTTTACTATTTTCTTCAAACATGCTATACGACAGTATCGGTTCCTACACGAACTAACCAAATTCAACCAATATGGCCGACATGAGCTGTATTTCTATTATTACTATTATACTATTATTGAGTATAGCTGTGATCAAAAATAACATTTTCTGAATTTAAAAACACTTTCTTTTTCAATTATTGCTACTAGTCATCCATCCAAATCGTATGTAAATCTCTATGCTCATAACGGCCATGTTTGTTACGGCGCCGCAGCGTCCATTTTGGCGCGGTGGATATTTTCTGCTCCAACTGTTGACGTGATAATATTGCCCGATTTATTAGTATTAAGAAAATTGAAAATTTAATCTTCAAAAAAAATTTAAGCCCTCTTTTATCATATGTTAAATGTTGTCCCAGATTTGTGCGTCATTGGCTGGACAATCTGTAAGAAGTAGATATTTTCGAAAATGGCACAAAAAATCTAAACATATTAGGATCCATAAAATTGAATTTTATGAGTAGCTCAACCTGCAAATCACCTGATCTAGTGCTACATTCTCACTTCGTTATCACGTCTTCAGCAGAGAGATTGAGCAAGGCACCAAATAATCGGGCATGGTGGGTCTGAACCAAGTTAAATTAAAAAGTCTTCGCCTATGACTTTTTTCACTTGATTATAGTAGTTCGATCTGTCTCGAATCACCGGAGAAAAGAAAATATAGCGGGCTCTTTCCGGAAAAAATCATTTGTCATGACTGGTGCAGCTTATACAACACGTGCACTGTGCATTTTTTTTTTTTGACAAAAAATTGTGCCTGAAACGAATATCAATTCATTATAAATGAAGACGGAACATGTTCATCATGATTTGTTTTCAAAATTGAAGATTTGACCTCATGATTATATCAATGAAAAGTTCCATTTCGGAATCATGAAAGAAATAGGAAGAAAATCCGCTGGGACACACAATGAAAATTGTGAAAATTCTACCTGTTGTGTTTGAAAAAAATGTACTAAATGCAGCACGAACGAATTTGTCAAAATAAAACAAAAAGGAAAACTCGAAGTAATGATTCAAAACGTTTTCGAATACGATGCGATGGATGAATGTTTGTCGAATGCTATTTGTGATGGATGTACTAGAAAACTATACCGGATGCGGAATGGCTCGTCTGGAAGTTTTTATTTACCTGAACGGTCACAATTTTTCGAGCCAAAACGCAACACAAGTTCAACGAGTTCGCTACCTTGTGATTGTTACGTTTGCCGTGTTGCGAGAGTGCCATTGATAAAAAAAATCACCAAAGGAAATCTTCAAACTGTTTGGAGAAGTCGAATAAACAGTCATTGAAACATGAGTGGAATAATGTTTTTTCAGTCAAAATTATTAAATTGACATGTTTAAATGACGAATATTTTCGTACCAAGCAGATGAAGGTCGCAAAAGAGTTGGGCTTGAAAAACTGTGCAGTGAATGTTTGACATTAACTGGACGAGGAAAACATCACAAATTTGATACTTCAATCCGGTACGAAAATTCGCATTCGATGATTCAGCAATCAGATTGCAAAATCAATGAAGAAATCATTGTATCCTCATTGAAAAAAACGACGAAAATTGTCGATCGCAAGAATCAGAAAAACGTTGTGAAATTGAATTGACAGAGCACGCAGGCAAACATTTGAAGATTCGAGTAAATCCAAAACCAGAAAAAAACCTTACTGACAAGGTGATGATTTCTACAAATGACGTGCAAAAAATTCAGACAAGTTTCAATTTGTCTCCAAAAACGACACTTGGCACCGCAAAAATTCTACGGGTGGCAAGATGTAACAGGAAAATTTCCGCGTCTCATCTGAAGCGAATATTGACAACTATCTTACATTGTTTGGATGAAATTTTTGGTGGAGAAATTTTCGAATTTCAAACTGTGAGAGCCAAAACTGCCTTAATTTCGAATGAGCACGTTATCTACTGCAAAAATTTATACGGTTTTGTCGAATTCGTAAAAGAAAAACGCCAATGTTCTCGTGTACATCCTAAATTTGGCATCGATGGCGCTGGAGGTTTTTTAAAACTTTGCTTGTCAGTACAATCGATTGAGGATGGTGGGGACCACGAAAAAAATGTTCGACAAAAATACAAGGACGAAGCCGCTCAAAAATGTTTTCGAGATTCTGGAGTGAATAACTTTTTATCCTCGGTGTGGTTCAATCGTCTGAAGAAAATTACAACGTTTTGAAATTGTGGTCTGCAATCGGTATTGACGAATCTCATGGAACCATTGCGACAGGCTTGTAACTAGCAAACATCATGGCCGGTCTTATGAGTCACAGCAGTATGCACCCCTGCATATGGTGTGCCATGTAGAAAAAAGAATTTGAGAAGCGTGCTGCATTCAGAACTATTGGAAACGTCCGCGAACACTATTCCGAATGGAAAAAATTAGGTGATTCGGAATCGGCGAAAAAATTCAAGAATTGTGTGCATACGCCATTTTTTACTGGTGAATCCAAGACGCGCATTCTAGACGTGATTTCACCACCAGAACTATATTTGCTGTTAGGGGTCGTCAACACGTTATTCAATCATATGATGGTGAAATTCGAAAAAAAAGCTTTATCATGGGCGTACTCTGCTCATTTTCAGCGTGAAATAACTCATGGTGGTTCCGCGTTCAACGGGAATTCTTGCAAAAAGTTATTGAACAAACTCGATATTCTACGTTCAAAATGCCCTCTTGCCTGTTTGAAATTCGTGAAAGCTTTTGATGATTTTCATTCGAATGTCAAAGCTTGTTTTGGTGAAGACTTATTTTGTTCCTACGTGAAATCAGTTGCAGATTCTAGAAAAAGTTATTTGTAGTCCGGTTTGTCTGTTACTCCGCAAAATCATGCAGTTTTCTTATCATATTGAAGATTTCTGCTGAAAACATGGCAAAGCTTTGGGGTTTCTTAGTAAGCAAGTGATGGAATCGGTCCACTTCGATTTTAAATCAGTATGGAATGAAAATAATGTTTATGAAAATCACCCACAATATCCAAAACAAGTGCTTAATGCAGTTACACAGTTTAATGCACTACATGTTTAGACAGCTGACATGGTCATCTCGATTTCAAATGGAATTTCATGACATTCACAGCAAGGCGATATTTATCGATAAACGATTTCAAGACAGAAAACGACTCTTTTCGACAGGGGCCTGCTAGATTTTTTTGTTTTTTCTCCCTAACGATTCGTGTGAGGTCGAAATACTATGATTGAGTGAAAAAAAACTCATATGTAAAGAGCTTTCAGTTGAACTCGGTTCACACCCACCAAGCGTGATTGGATGGACTGGGAATATTTACAATAAATTCTTCAATAAATGGCGTGAAACACACTGTAAAGACTATAGATACCTTTCTTGCGGTATCATTTTTTGGGTGTTCTATTTTTGAACGGAATAAATTCGTGCAGTTATTTTCAATGTAAAGCAAATGACTTTGAGTTCCCACCACTCATTTCAGTACCAATCGAGACTGTTTTTTCTGACTCCTATTCAAATAACTGAAATGAGTCCTAAAATAATACTTTGTTTTCACAGTGCACTAAATAACATGTGACACTGGTAAGCTAGTGATATTACCGTGAGAAATATCAGTAATGTTGAAAATTATTCCTTATCTACTTATAAAATTGATATTAATTTTTGCGTCATTGACTGGACGAACGTCATTGGATGGACATGTTTCTTTGCTCTTTGGATTAATTCACTTTTGTCGCAGTGAGTGAATGCTGATTAATTGTGTACTATTGATTTTGGACAATGACAGTTGGAAGAGTTTTACATTTATAAATGAAACCCTTTGTTCGAACAAAAAATATAAATACAATATTATAAGATTCATTAAATAGTAGTATAAATTGGTTTGAGCTTGTTAGTATTCGAGACTAATCGGTGATTTTTTTATTTCAATTAATATGAATCAATTGTATTATGTAGGAGTATCTATAACAATAATGTGTTAAAAATTCTCAGAAATTTTGGGTACATTTCCATAAATTTCTAAAATTTCGGGTGAATTCGTACATACTTTGCCTGAATTTTCCATACACTTTCGAAAATTTCTATGAATTTCTGGAAACTTTTATACACATCATGTGAATATTTTGATTTTTGTCCGCTATTTTAAATTTAATAATTTTGCGGAAAAATTGCTTACTAGTGAAACCGGAGTAAGCGACTTTACAATAACTCATGAGTTACTTCTCACTAATTCAAATTTAAAGAGTATGTCAATTTACTATTATGTGCAGAATTCAAGACAGTTGTTGACGCTTTAACGTGTAGGACAGTTACTTATTATGAATTGTACCAAATATAATTTAACGAAAGTCCTCTCCAAAAATTAGATAAAATTATTATTTTGCTTGAACTTTGCCTTCGCCCCGCCCCCTCTGTCTCTCATTTTTTTTCCTGAACGAATCTAATTTTACTCTTGCAGTGTGAAATCCTGCGTCAGGATTTTTCTACTGTTTGCGGATCTGGGTTGCAAGCTCTCGGTAGAAAAAGCACAGAAAATACGCGAGAAGCAGAGGTGGGTTAATATAAGAGTATACAGCAGAAAAGTACGGAGACGAGGAAGCGAAAATTCGTCGATACATTGATAAAAAAAAACATGCAAGACCAGAAACGGGTCAATTAAAGCTCACGTTCCAATAACAAAGAGAGCAGAGCTTGAAGCACTATCGGCTGCTATCGAAAACAGCAACGGAAGTGCTATCCAATTCAAGTGTCAGCATTGAATAGACTGACCGATGGATAGACACATTTAACGAATTAAACAATCTTTTTTAAGCCGTATCTGTTGCAATGTATTTAGAACTTTTACTTAGGCTTTGCTGGAAGTGGTTAAAAGATTTCCTGACATTAACAGTACATACATTAAATTTATCTTTAAATGCAATGCCTTAAATGCATTTTCAGATTGATTACATTCTCTTGAATTCACTTCAGTTTCTATCGATTCCTATTATTTTACTTCAATGTACTAAAATGCACTCGCATTTACTGATATGCTCTTGAAATTTCGAAGAATTTAGAAGAATTCACTATAATTTCGTAAAATTCTCTAAGGTGTCACTTGACATTTTTTAAATTTATTTTGAAATTCTTTGCGTAGTTTTGAAATTATGCGAAATGCCTTTAAGTCTCTTGATATCATTTAAAATATTTTGAAATTTCTTGCATGCCTTAGAATCTCTTGAAATCCCTTCAGATGCTTTGAAATCAACTGAAATAAAAAGAATAAATTTTAATAAATTTAATTTAATTTAATAAATTTCAAAAATTTTTTAAAAATATATGCGGATCAGATAAAGATATTTTGAACCATGCGATTAATATGCAGCATTAGCGGACATTTGTGTATAAAAAAGTATTCGGAGAGGGAGGTCGATAATTAATAAGCATTCGTATTTTAAAGAGGCAACGTTTTGGACCTTGTGTGGTCCCTTTTCAAGTCTGTTGAAAAATTTCATTAATTAGATATACAACATTTTCTTGGCGAATGGATTAGAAAGAATAATAATAAATATTCAAAATAACGAGCGTAGCAAGTAACAGTTTAGTAATAGTTCAACAAAATAACAACAAGAAGAATTTCAGATACATAAAGACAAAATTTTTTTGCTTCAAATTATTTTATTTTAATGTTGTCTTACAGCAAAACATTGAAAAATCTGTGTAAAAGACAAAAGTAAAAAAAGAATTGGAGAAATATTAAAAAAAAAAGAAAAGTGAAGGAGAGTTTACATTTAAAGGTTGGGTTTATAAAAATAATGTAGTTTGAATAAAAGGAAACGATATTTTACCAAAATTTATGTACGGAAACATTGTTATGGATGGGAAACGATCCCACTCTTAGTTATGAAAATTAAAAATGACATGTGTAAATGATATTTTATGGAGTCCTCTGAGGAGCTCCAAAACGTACAAACGTCACTTTTAGACGCCCTGAAACAACTAGTGTTCAGAAAGACATCAGTCAACATTGCGAATGTATGTGTTCTCGGAAGATCAGAGATTGACATATTTTGACGAGAAATGAAGCAAACAAAAAGTAGAATATGTGAATGATGATAAAAAGGTGAAAATAGAGTTACAAGAAAGAAGGTTAAGAGTTAAATAAAGAGCTGTAAAAGTTTTGTAGTTTAGAATTTTCGTATCTGAGATTGATAGACTTTTCTTCTGTTTTAATGAAATAGGATTCAATCGTTAAACGTTTTTTGAGATTCTTCTCAACAGCTAAGATTGTTGGATGTTCAGAGTCAAAACTATGTCCATTTTCAATTCTATGTCTTTCAAGAGCAGTGATATTTCCAGTATTGTAGTTTCGGCATGTGAGTTCCTTAATTCTATAATGTAACGGTCTACCTGTATGTTCTACATAACAAAAGTCACAATTTGAGCAGTCAAATTCGTGAACAACATTTCTTTTTCGAAAAATGTCTAATTTATCCTTAGGAGACGAAAAAATATTTGAGTTAGATTTTATTGAGAAGTGTTTCGGCAACGATACTCCAACGAGATCGAACGTTTTCCGCTGGCAAGAACGCTTCATAAGTGGTCGTGAGTCGGTCGAGGATGACGAACGCAGTGGCAGGCCGTTGACGGCGAAAATTGATGAAAACATCAACAAAATCAAAGAGTGGATGACCGTAAGCCGCAAATTGACCATTA
>JAUMHM010000004.1:5483183-5493855 GCA_032362435.1 Melikaiella ostensackeni
TGTTTCTGAGTAGGTTTCCCGAATGGACGCAATCTTCCTCCTCTTATTCGAAATCGAACAATCTTCAAAATCACTCTCCGACGTCTTCCACGTTTTTGGTGCTCAAAATTTATCGCAAAGAGGAAAAGCAACCAATTTGGATGCTTGCTTTTACACACTACTTCTTTATAAAAAGAGGCGTTTCTTTTTTTCTTAAAAGCGGGAATGAAGTGTCGAAGAAGCTTTTCTTTAACTAATTCAACCTCATACTCCTTTAATTTAAATTTCTCTTTGATAAAATTTGTTAAAGGTCCAACACTGATCTCCTTGCATGACTTTATACTACCTATCAATATACCCGACAGGATTTTGTTTTTGACTTGAACGTCACCCATTTTAGGAGTTAACCAAAACAATACTTACTTACGAAAAAATACAATACAGAACTAAAACAAAACCTAAAAAGTAATTGAAACAGAAAACTCAAAAATGAAAGAATTCAATGAGCCACAGACAATTTATAAGGAGAGTAGTTCTCAAAACACCACGGTTAATAGCCTGTTAACACGAGCTGCTGAAATCGGCTACTTAAAAAAAAAAGTAGGTGATAACCAAGGAATAGCAGTTTCAGTCTGAAATTAGATATCTATTACAATAAAAAACAAATGAATGTAATACCCACGGAATAGCCGATACCAGTCTGAAGTTAGCCGTCCACTTCGAGGAAAAACAAATGAGAGTGAATAACTGCGCATTTCTTTACAGAATTTGTTTATAACAATCACATTTGTTATTAAATATCAATATAGTTTACAAAAGTATCACTAGCAAGACTTACAAAGTACATTTAAAATAAAAGGAACTGAAACTCTTAAAAGTAATTGAAGCTCTGAAAAATTGCTCAAACTGTACATTTGTTTATAGAATTTGTTTATAAAAGTCACAAAATTATCATGAAATTGCAACATGGTTTATTGCAACATCACTCCCAAGTCAAACAAAGCACTTTTTTAAAAGAAGTACCTCAAACACTTAAAAATGGTTCAAAATGCGCATTTGTTTATAAAATTTGTTTATAACAATAAGAAATATATTCCGTTTTGTCTTCATATATTTTCATGTTACTTCAGATCGTATTAAAAACGCAAATCACTTAATAAATATTTAGAACCACTCAGAAATCACCTACTTTTGTTTAAAACAGTACAATTGTTAACAACAATTTATCAATTTTTGATAAAATATTACGTTATGTTCCACGAATGTTTATTTATTGACTGAACACTAATATCAATCATTTTGAATTAATTGCGTGTTATTATACCTCTTTCTGAAAGCCGTTTGGTGTGTGGTATGCGTCTCTTTTCTTTCATCTGTTTTTCCAACCTCTTCCCGAGCACTCCCGCGTAATTTTTATGGTTTACTGACATGAGTGTGATACCTCCATATTCCTGTATTCCTCTACCCTTTTTCCCCTTCCTTTCTTAATGAACGGTACTACCAGCCCTGTCTGCGCGTGAATATATTCCCCAAATTCTACTTCACTAATATCTATTTCACCGAAATCAATTGGACAGAATAACAACTTTTCCTAACTACTATAAATATTGTTTACCGAATTACCATTTGACACAGTTTTTTTCTTAAGAATTGCCATTCATCATAATTTTCGTTTATCGGAATTATCACATTACTTACGCTGTTCTACCCAAAAGTAAAGCTTGATTCCATAATATACATAGTGTGCATTTTTCACGTACCTGTTTTAGCTTCCACTTTAATAATTAAATTCAGTTTAAAAATTGGTATAATTCATCTTGGATTTCCCTTTGCTCAAATGTTTTACTTTGTAAGTGAATCATCTATTATTATTTTTATAATCTATTATTACAATACTAATTAATTAATACTATCAATTAATTATTATTACATTATTGCATACAATTTGTTTGTGAAAAATAAATCAAATGTACTATTTTGGCATTAAAAAAAAGATAAAATTGATCTTCATAATTGGATTTTTAATTACAAGTGTATAAAAATCATTTTCAGTAATCAATACCTCATTCTGCCAATATCCAAATAAAAATTAAAAGTGTTGCAACTTTAATATTTATTTTCTTAACGCGCTTGGTTGGTCGACTCGTTAATACTAGATGTAAGAAATCCAAGGAATTTCTTTCCGCACTATCGGAATTTTTGCTTGAGAACGTGGTAATGCCCGGGCACTTTTTTTTAGGTCTGAGAACGAGCACTTTGGCTGGCGCCAACTCGGCGTCTAGAACGAGGTAACCCTGTCTCTTTATCTTGTCTTTCCATGCCGTCCAGGGCAAATGGATCCTTTAGTTTGTATGAGAAACAGTGTGAGTGCGTATTTCTGAATTATATCGATAGCCTCACCCTAGCGGAGCCAGAAATATTTATATGTACTGGCGCACGAAGGATGTATGGTATGTGCATTGTCGTGAAGTCGGTTCTCCATATGACGTATGTCTTCATAGAAATAGAACGCATACGGTCGATATAAAATCTTGAAATAATGGGCAACAAAAATATTTTCCAATTTTGGTATACTTAACTTTTCTATTTACTCCTTTGTGCTGAATATTAAAAACAGGCTTCGTTGGAACAGGAAAACGCTTTAATACCGTTCGCAGTCACTAGTGACATAGATACTACTTTACTGTTTCAGAATTTTATTTTCCCTCACGCGTAAATTCAATATGCCTCGAGCATGTTGGATTGAACGGCAAATGTAATATTCGACTTCATAGAGTAACAGTAAAATTATTGGAAAAAGAAAAACACTCTAAAAGAGAAATTGAGTTCACATTCAGAACGAAAATTCTTTAATGAAATTATAAATCACTCAAATAAACGTCGATACTTTTCGCCTTCAAATAGCAGTCTCTGAAATTTTATTTTCAAGTTAACCGAGTTTTGGTTAATATAAAATCGAGAATCTCTGTTAACTTATAGGATCTCGTGGAGAATTCAAACTTTGATCTACACTTCAATTACGAAAAGTAAAAAGTATCCGTAAAGCTCAGATCTGTTTCGAGGTTGAATCGTTATGTATCATACCAAGCGAGATTATTTATCTCAAAGTGTTTTTAAAAGAAAATTCCCCAGAGAATAAACTTAGCTCACGTCATCTTTTATGGAATTCTATCCACTGAGAAATTTATCGAGCCTGAAAAATCTAGACAACCTGATACTTGCAATGTCGTACAATGATAATTTTTAGAGTAAGTCTTACAGATTGCCAAATAAACGATGTGAATGCATCTAACATCATTTTACCATCATCTCCCTCCAAACAATGTCCCACAAAAACTTTATGACTCCTTTATTGCAACGTTACATTTTCCGAGCCGGCGAATACGAATATCTCAAGAGACAGAGATGAATTCATAGCTCGAATACCACGTACAAAGCCACGCTCGATTACATCCTACTTTAAATGAATTCACGAGCATGGCCCTCACTATTCTTTCAAAAAGCGTCGAATGCAAGAATAATGTAGTCAAACAGCACCAGTTGAAATGAAAGCAGCCACCGAGAAATTGACGGTTGCAATGTCGACAAAGGAAATCGAAGCGATGGAAAAAGTGACAGTTACGAGAAATTCAGTTCCGATTCTTGTACGAGTATATTTCCTTCTGCTCCACCAGTTTATACTGCTCCCGATCTTGAACTTGAACAAATAGAACCAGTCAAACTCATCCTGATATGTGAAAAGTTTGTCTCAGAGAAGTCGGAGGACTTAAGAAATAAAATCTTCGCTCTTCGGTTTTAAATAAAGTTTGCGTTCAAATACCAATTCGGGGGTAACCTAAGCCAAGTTGAATTGAAGTTTAATTCACGGATTGCCAGCTCCAAATGGGATTTTTGTAAAGCGATTGAACTTAATCTGAGGGTTAAGTTTTGCGGAAGGTAATCACGCTGGTGTTGTTAAAATCTGAACCATCTCAATACTTAAAAAGTTAAACCTTGGTAGGGATGTACTACATCCCATTCTTTCTGTTGTGATTTCACAGTAATCGGAAGCTGATTACCAAAACGTAATGTAATTTTACAATATATATTTTGTACATCGAATTATGAGAAAAATGAAGATTTCCTGTACATATGGTTTGCATTATGTTTTTATTAAAAATAAAAGAAATCGCTGGTGTTAGCATTTAATCATACATAAATGAAAAATTGAGTACGACATGTGGATGAACAATACCCAGAAACGCATTCTGAAGGTGAAAATTTCATACATGAAAAATTGATTATAGGTCAGGTATGTAATTTATTTGATTCCTTAATGATTTGTCCACTTGAGAAGAATCTTGTTACGATCAGAATATCAAGAAAATGGTATCCAAATATTTTTTTAATGAAGTTACTTCAGTAATAATTTATAAAATGTTTAAACTATATTTAAAGAAAATTGTGTTTGAAAATTGCAATACAATTGCAATTAAAAAATTAATCATGATTTTACAAATAGATTTACTGAAATTTCACTTCACAAGACGGTATTTGGAATTTCACATTAAAATGGGTATTGTAAAGTGGTGTAAAATCACAAACATTTTTGTCAGCGTATTTTAAGGAATTCACTATTTTCGATCTTAAGGTTTCATACTTTGTATGTAAGTCTAAGCTGGTGCTCAAATTTAATTAATATCTTCCAAAATTGTATAGTGCATTACTCAAATGAATCTGATTGAATCCGATATTAGTATTTACATGATTTCGATTTGATATTATTCAACCTATCATTCTGACTGAATCCACGGATAGACTCAAATTTATTCTGAATGATTCCGCTCCCAATCAATTCCAAACTCGAAGTCACTTCAAATAGTTTCGTCATATTTCGACAGTCGTTACGAACGAAACCACATTATTTTGAATTAACTTTTGTGCCATCTAAATTCCCTGATGGATTCAACTTAATTTTTGAATGATTCCACTGAAATTCTAATTGATTCCGCGACATTTGACATTTAGCTTTTCATTCCAACTAAATTTGCGTGCAAAATTAAATTAATATCCCGAATGATTCTGCTTCCTATCCGAAATCACTTTGGATTATTTCGTTGTTAATCCGCAATCTGTCCCAACGATTCTGTTCTCTATCCACAATCATTGTGAATGATTCCATTTCATACTGAATGATTTCCGTTTCATCGAATTCAAACTGTCGAATTGTTCACATTTCACGAATCCAATACGTGCACCAGGATATTTGAATTCATCATTGAAATCTTACTTCATGTTGAATAATACGAACGATTTTCGAGCTTTGAGGCAGTCGCAGCGGGAAACAACTCTTATAGTTTCAATGAAAAGAAACAAATAGTGCCAATCAGGTCTTCTTTGTATTTGGATCAGTTACAAAATTTAGTCTCTAGCCTAAACTGTGTCATTGAAGCAGTGATCTCGAATTAAGGTGTTTTTTATTAAAATAAAAACTCGAGGAAGTAGTAAAAGAGATCGGTCGGGCTGTGGCTGGCAGTTCGTGGGTGAAGGGACTTCTAGAACTAGATAGAGACGCGGCGTTGGTTGGCACGTGACTGGAATTCCACCCAACTCCTTCTCCATTTCTCCTCTAGTGTCGTCGCCTGTTCAGTCAGCTAGACCATCGACGTATTCGCGTTACGAACCTTGGATAGAATCAAAGTGTGTACCTAGCCAACAAGAGCGCTAAACCTAACTCAACAGTTCCAAATGTGATTGCGGTTCCAGGAGTATATCTAGAGGTGCATTTTCACTCCTCGATCTAACACCAAATTCTCTAGAGGCACACAACACCAACGATTCAATACCTTTCAGAAAGTGTTTTAATGATACTCTCAGCAATTCCAACGGAAATACTACCAGAAATCGAGTTTCATTTTGAGTGTCAATAAATCTAAATACTTAACGTTTCTGCTCGGAACAGAAATAAGACTGATTAGTTCTTTTGAGAACGAGACTTTGGAAAGTCTACATGAGAGGAAGAACGGTTAAAATATGAATTAAAATACATCACTTCTTATCACTCCAATAAACACAAAATTGATTGAATGTACATTATTTGTAAGGAAATCTGCTCGTAAATAGAAGATTGTTTAACATTCAATAGTGACCAACCTCTAAGTTTATCAATTAAAGGACATCCACGTCACAGTTTTTATAGTCTTAGGTGGCTCGTTTCTTTAATCCCCTCACGAGAATCAAAGTCATGAATCGTCGAGAAAGCAAGTGGCTTCCCTATAAGAAGCGCTACTGAGTCTGGATATTTTCTGCGAACTCCATTTTTTTGAGATTTTACTCTAGGGATAGAACATTTCAAGAAAAATGAGAACAATTTTTTTCGATTGAACCTAGTTTTTCTCTTATATTGGGAATGTATTTCCTGTAGTTTTAAGTATCTTCTATTATTGTTTTCTGTTTATAGAGAAATCAAGGTTAACACTTTAGTATAAAATGACCCAGAACAGTTATTCCGGAAATATACTTTTATTAAACTTTAGCACTATAAACTAATCGCTTTTTGATTATCTTACTCAATTCCTCTCAGATATCTGATACACTCATTCGCAAGTCTTCCCAAGTTCTCACCAATTGCTGCCAAAAAAGTGCAGTATCGATTAGTTCCCGTTGATTGCTATAGTCGAGAGTTTCTCGGCTTTCCCCTATCTTTGCCTCAAGTCCGCAAGTGCTTCATAGCTTCCTCCTTCCAAGTTTCTTTACCCTTACAGCTCTCGCAGATAATAACATTTTCCCTGAGCGTCAAAGTTCCTCTTATTGGGGGCGTAATAGAAACAAAGCCGGATGATTCCATCCACCAAAAGGAATTGCTTTTAGTTACCTTCTCCTGAGGGACCACCGCGAAACTTTTTGGCGTGAACGGACGACGCAACAATGAGAAGTCAAATGCACACCTAGCTGAAGGAGTTTAAATCATTAAAGAAATATTATCACTTGAAAAATCGTCGAGCACCTAGACTGAACAAAAATGATACTGAATCTACAGTCCGCTTATTCAAATATACCATATGCCCTAATTTGTCATACCTGCAATTCAGCCCATCCTTTCCCCACCACATAACTCGACTCCCTAATTTGTTCTTTCACCCTTCATCTTTTTCATTCCCATCCCTCGCCTCCTTCATTTATCCTCTCATTCCGCTTCTTCTCCCCCTCGACATGGCCATGAATAAACGCTGATGCGGGTATCTTACGAAGCAATTGAAGCGGGGAATGATAATCGATGCTAAGTCCAATCAACCAAATTTTACAGGAGAGACAAAAAGCATTTCTAGAGGAACATTTTGAGACCGATTCAGTGAATTATTTTTCTTTGTGTAGGTAGATGGATCAGTTTACTAACGATTGTGTAAAAAAATAGATGGCGATACATGTGCATGTAATAATTTAATGGAAATGGCAATGGACTTAGCACCATTTAGCTTTTCCTGGTATTATAAATAAAAATAATACATAAATCGTTGAGAAAATCATATGAAATACATATTTTTATTCATTTTGTAAGCTAGATTTTAAAAACTTGTTGAAATCCTATAATAACCGTGAATGATTAGGAAAAATGGAATATTTTAGTATACTTCATTCATTTGATTTAATTTTTAAAAAATTTAAAAATATTTGAATACATTTTGTGTATTCTGTTGGATCGAACGTAGTAGTTCCGATTCGACGGGCCTCAGAATCTAATCGGAAAAGAAAAGATCCGATCTTGCCCGCGTTGAATTTCGAGAGTTCAATATTCGACGTACGGCCGATGGAATCGGATTTTCTCTATTCGATGGGCCGTCCATCGAATCTCGAAAAATCGACATTCGACAAGCGGCCGATCGAATCGAAAAAAATCCGATTAGATCAGCTGAGTGTCTAATGTCGGAAAAAAAATATTCGACGCGTGCCAGATGGAATCGATTTGTTAAATCGATCGGCCGGGCGTTGGATGTCGAAAAAACAACATTCGACGCGCGAATGATTGGATCAGATGTTTTCGATTCGATGGGCCGCCCGTCGAATATCGAATATTTGACATTCGTTGGAATATCTAACGGACATTTGACGCGCGCCAGGTGGGATCAGATTTTCTTGAATCGATCGGCCGGGCGTCAATTGTCGAAAAATCCGACATTCGAGTCTCGTCAAAGTCGTTTTAAAATCGGATCAAATTATTTTGCACACGTCTAATTGAAATAGCCAATTTGAGGGTGAAAAATTGCAAAACCTAAACTTTTTCACTGAAATAGATGTAAAAATATTAGGAAGCATTATTTTTGAAGGAAGCTTAATGTCGTCAAGAAGTGGACTTACGTCCGCTGAGCTTTCCCTGCTTCGATTGCTCATCCGTACAACATGAAAAATTGAGTGAAAACAAAAAATTTTCAAGATATGGACTGTATGTAATTCCTTCCGTATGAATAATCAAATAGGGAAATGGGTTTTTCGTGAGATACAGATTCGAACAAATTGTTTAAGCGTTTGAGAAATTTTATTATTAATATTAGAAAATCATCTTTTGATTGAATGTTCTCATTTCAATATTAACTTCTTTGCTAGGCCTACTCGTCTACCCCTAGGCCCTAATTGATTAAAAAAATTGCTTATGATTTTATAAATTGTTCATAAATTTTTAATTTATGACAATGTTTTGTTAGAAAATACCATTCAATAATATATTAAAACAATTTAAGTACAAAATCTTTTTTTTCCTCAACAATTTGATATATGACGGTGTTCTTTTCAAAGTAAATTATTCATAACACTTGAATTGATTATTATGCAAATTATTTGTATTCTGTGAGTGCACCTGCATAGATTTAAGAAGATTTGTAATATATGGTAGTCTCTCCTAAAGAGAAAAAATCTGCTAAATTATCCTTTTTGTCATACTTAGCGCTAAATAAATAAATACTAAAAAAATCATGCTTTACAGATCTCTTCAATATTAAATTATCTTCAAGTTAAAAAAAGGAAAGGTGCCATGGTTGCTATAGATAGAAAATTGTTACACAAAGAACAAGGTGCCAGAAAAAAAGCAGCTGATAAGGAATTTAGGCTAATTAAGGAAATAGAGCGTATTGCTTCATTGGATGAACAGATAGTGGAAGTTGAACATAACGCTTGTGAAGATCACATAGATCCACCTATATCAGAATTAACCATATCCAGTTCAGAACCGCCATGAAAGAAAAAAGCACGAAAGTCATTGATGAATGCCGAAGTTTTAACAGCATCAGATAGGGCTAAACTGAGCGACAGAATGGCTACACTACTAATTGCCAGCATTTTTCGCTCATTGGGTCCTGATGTTGCAGATTATGATATCAACCGATCTTCAATTAAGAGGAATCATGAGCACATACGAGAAGAACAATCTTGAAAACTTAGTGAGCAATTCCAACCTTGTGGAAAGTTAACAGTTCACTGGGACGGCAAAATTATGTCAGACATTTCTGACAGAGAAGTAGTGGACAGGCTTCCTGTTTTTGTATCCGGACCTGATCTTTTATGTCATCAGGAGTACCGAAATTACCCTCCGGATCAGATAAAATACAAGCAGAAGCAATTGACTATACTTTGCTAGAATGGAGTTTGTTAGCTGAGGTTGAAGGAATGTGTGCTGACACAACTGCCTCTAATACGGTTTGGAAAAATGGAGTTTGTGCATTTTTACATCAGTTGCTGGAAAAGGATCTTCTCTTCTACGCATGCAGGCTTCACGTTCATGCACTCGTATTAGGAGCAGCTTTCAAGTGTTTAGTTGAATTGAACTCCACGAGCCCAGAACGAGCGATTTTTGGAAATTTTCAAAATGCTTGATCTGGAATAAAAACTGATGAATATTCTTCAGGGCTTCAAGATCCCTACGTCAAACGGGCCACAGCTCATGACAGAGAATGCCTTTTGAGCTTTGCAAAGCAACAGCTTGAAAAAACACAACCTAGAAAAGACTACCAGAGGTTCCTTCAAATAGATGCTGTGTTTCTGGAGGATTCTTTTTATCATCAGCAGTATTAGTTACGTGTTCCAGGTGCCCCTCCTAATGCTTTATGGATGTACGAAGTGCTTTATTCCTTTAAAATATTTATGTTCTGTAAACAGTTTTCCTTGACGTCCAATGAACTGCCAGGTTTAACGAATGCCTGCATTTTTATAGTGAAACTGTATGTGAAAGCTTGGTTTTCGGCACGTCTATCTATTCCTGCGCCAAACAATGATTTTGTCTTCTTCAATGCTCTTATCGACTACGACTCAGTGAATCGAACCATTTCTGAAGTCACATCTAAGAATTATGCTCTACATTTACGGTACCTGAACCAAGAGATAGTCGCTTTGGCCTTCTTCGATGAGAATGTTCCTTTGGGATTCACAACCATTCTTTTTTTGGTCTACCTCTGGGTGCGCTACCTCTCATTTTACCTAAATATACTTGATTCGTTAAAAGTTCTTCACTCATTCTCTCAACATGACCAAACCATCTCAGCAAATTTTTTTCACTCTTGTCAAGCAATTTTTCTTCTACACCACATTATTTGAGAACCCACTCATTACTAACTTTGTCCATTAGCCTTTTACCGCACATATTCCGCAAAAACTGCATTCCAACCGCGTTCACTTTGCTCTTATCATTTTCTTGAAACGTCCAGGTCTCGCTACCATACAACACTGT
>JAUMHM010000004.1:5523848-5543407 GCA_032362435.1 Melikaiella ostensackeni
CCACCGAATTCACCTGATTTGGCTCCCTGCGACTTTTTCCTATTCGGTCGACTCAAGAAACCGCTCCGCGGAACGCGCTACAGCACCCGAGATGAGGTCATGGAAAAATCGAAGATGGCTCTGGTGGCTATACCGCAAACCGATTATAAAAAATGTTTCGAGGATTGGATCAAGCGCTGGCATGAGTGCGTTACAGTCGATGGGGAATACTTTGAAGGGGACAATATCGATGATGATCAATAAACTTGTATTTTTGATATTAAAAATAAAGTCCTTAAACTTTTTGATCAAGGCATTTATTTAGAAAATGGCCCTATTGGGTCTCCAGAGAGGGCCCCTGACATTAAATACAAATCTAAAATAGCCCTTGTTAGGGGCCTCATCAACTTTCCCTTGAAGGCCCCCAATAATTTTGCGAAAGCAAACTATTAAGGCCCGTGGAAATCTACTTAATGGGAACCTTTTCGTAACAGAAATACGCGTGTTTCAGGCATTCGTTTGGTCTCATACGGATTAATTGGAGCTTCCTGGTCACCGATTTACCGTAGCTTGACTATCGTTTCACTAGCTCCATTTTCAAGCTCGCTAAAATTACTCTTTCCCTGCCTCTCTTACCTCAGCGCTCTTTCTGGCAGAACGTTAAATGTCGATCATGATGAGTAGCTATCTGTTTGGATAATGGAATCAAAATAGAAGCAGTATTTGACTGACTGTAATATTGATAAAAATTATTCAGGATCTCTTGTCTATTGATTTTCGACAACTTATTTTAAGATCGGATTCGATGTTGATTCGATTGAAGAAATTTAACTCGAATTAACTATAATTCACTGCCGATTTTTGCATTTACACTTCAAAGCTAGACCATGAGTCGATAAGAGTGAGCTTTAAAGCGGTGATAGGTTTGCAGGTTTGCAGTTGTTTCTGATTCTAAAATTGATGAAACCTATTGAAAGGTGTGAAAGACCCTATTTTTTAACAAAACAAAAAATCCAAGTTCACGTGAGTAATGAATGTATTAAATCAATGGATATAATGAAAGAAGAATTTGAGTGATCTATAGCAATCCCATTAATAAATGTGCACATTTACTTATATACTCAAGGAACTTTGTTAACATTACGGAAACGATACGGTCCTTACTACGAACACATAGGTGACATTTTGTTGATCAGTGTATTTCATGAATCATAATTTTTACTGAAGTTCTCTAATATGACTTTTTTCAAATAAGGATTCGGATTCTTTTTCATGTGAGCTTTATTATGAAAATAATGATTTCTTAGTACAAAAACTGCTTCGTATTCCCTTTTCAATCACTCGCGTACAACAAACCTTATATACCTCCACCAAAAACAATCAGTCTCATTGATAGAAAAGGTATATTTTCAAGGGTAAGACGCAGGCATCTTTTGATAATAAGCATGTGGAAAATAAAAAGTGTCTAATTAGAAAAAAAACTCAAAAATATATTTGAAACTTGCAAGCCCATGAGATTTGATGAGTTGAAAACCGTTTATAACTTGTTTAAATGAATTGTCTTTCTATATTTTGAAAAGATCTCGCTGCCGCCGCCGCCGCTGTTTCAGGAATTCTGAGAAGGCCCTTCAGAGCCTCCTACGAGGGCCACCAGATTCTCCCACGAGAATCGCTAGAGACTCCAATGAGGGTCTCCAGAGACTCCAACGAGGGCCCTCAGAGACTCCGACGAGGGCCCCCAGGAGCTCTTACGACGGCCTCCAGAGCCTCCCATAAGGGTCCCTAGAAACTCCGACGAGGCCTCCCAGAGCCTATCATGAGGGCCCCTAGAGCCTCTCGCGAGGGCCCCTGGGGCCTTCCACAAGGTCCTCCAGAACCTCCCCCTTTCCAAGAAAAATAAAATTACGTTCAAAAGGAGCCCCTTTCCCATTAATGTTTGATTATATCAATCACATTTTATACCTATTTCACAATTAAGGGACTATAGATTCATTCCCAATAAACTTTTATAACTGAAGAGTTTCCTGTACCTCCCCGTGATTCACACTGGAATAATTTTTAATTAAAAAAAAATAATACCATTTAAATTAAAATCTTTGATTCTTAAAATTGGTATTATTTTTTAAAATTCAATAAATTTGGCTAAGAATCAATCTAAGATTCAAATAAAATATATGTTCTTTCAAATAAAATTATATGAAAACAATAATCCACGAGCATAATGTATGAGAAGAAGTTAGAGAAAATATTAATATTAGGGTAGAGTGAAAATGATAAAATTAATCGAATCATTTGAGTTGATGGGAAAAAATTGATGGGTTGGCATGCGAAACAATTTTGAAATCGAATTATATTTTCTGATCGGCTTTTACATTTGAGTATTCAAATTTCCGCAAATTCAAAACAAATTTCCTATTTTTGGAAAAATTATGGCAAACTTTTTCTCATGTACAGTTTTTGATAGTGAATAGTAATAAGAAATTACAAATTAGAATCAATTTTTTTGTTCAATTTAGAATGTTTTGAAATTGTGCAAAAAACACGTTTTTTGGGATGAGTTAAATGGGAACTTTTGTGGGAGAGTTGAATGTCCAAATTAAAATTTCTCTAGATTCAATCAAAGAATCTTGCTATTATTTTTCTTCCATGTAAAAAATTTGTTTTTAGTTCCAAAATCGTGAATTTTAGAATTTTTCACTACTCATGCAGGAACGCTTTCAACACAAAAAAAATATTTTTCATGAAACCAAAATGATAGCGTGTTTCTTCGATTCTAACTAAAAAAAATCAGGTTTGACATATTTAACTCTTCTCAAAAAATATACATTTAACTCAATCCAAAAAACATGTCTTTTTATAACATATTCATAAAATTCTAAATTGACCAGAAATTTTTTTTTCACTTGTAAATGTAACAAATTTTCCATAATTTTTTAAAGAAAAGGAAAAATGATTTGAATTTTCAAATCAAAAAACCGAAGAGAAGATATTATCTGATTTTCTTCAATTCAAAAAGATTAGATTAATTTCATCATTTATACTCCGCCTTAATTAACATGTATCATAACAGAGAAAGTAAAAACATGCAAAATAATAAACTGTCATTCGGGAGTTCTGACTAACAACGACTTTATTTAAGAGATTTTTTAAGAAAAAAAATCATTTCGTTAAAATGAACAATTTCATCGCTATATGTCTTTAAGTAATGTTGAACACAAAAGCAAATAAAAAAAATTGATTCAGAATTGACTAAAACCATCGAAAAAGACTATAAAGAAATTTTTACCAGTGAGTTTGAAGAAGTTCAAACTTTTTACAATTTTTGATAAACAATTAAAAATAGAAGGTGTTTATTTTAATTACCAGCAGTTTTCTTGAAATAAATGATACCTCATACTATGATAACTCCTGCTTATTATAGTTACTCATCCGACAATCACCACTTATTGTTTATACAAATGTATAAATTTATTGTGAAAAAATTGAAAGCAGAAAGCGGTTTCTCAGAAATTAGCAGTAGTTCTCTTAGAATAAATAATCCCAAATAATTTCAAATAAATATATTTGAAATTGTAAAGTTAATGAATTTGTATAAACGATTATTAATTAATTTCGGATAAGTAATCATAATAAGGAATATTTATGATATTAAGAAACGATTTATTTTAAGAAAACAACTGTTAATCATTATGAAACCACTTTCAACTTTTTATTTGCTTGTAACAAATGTTGAATAGTTTAAACTGCTTCAAGTTCACTCATAAACATTTCTGAAAAGTTCTTTTTCGATGATTTTTGTCAGTTTTGAATAAAAGTGTACAATAAAAAAAATTGTATACCTGCAAACTGTTCTGCGGTATATTAGAGTGTGACGTCCGAGCGTGAGCGCGATGAATTCCTTCACAATCGGCCCTGTGTCTCGAAAAATCTTAATTTGGCCATTTTCTTACCTGATATTTTTCATGGTAAAAAAGTTGAGTTTTCTTTAAGACTTTCAAAAAAATCGAAGATGCCCAAATTGTGAGAAAGGTCAATGAACAATTAATTTATTTTAAAAATTATTAAATTGTTGTTTTGCTTTAAAAGATAAAACAGTATGCAAGGGTGTGGAAAAACTTTCAAAACTCCCCATGAATAATTCACATTGCATAATACAGAAGCGAGTTACAGGCATTTAAAGATTCCCTTGCAGGCGTTGGGGTTGAAAATTCAACACTCTACCACTTGGAGAACGGTGGTAATCCTAGTCTATAAATTTGTCGATTAAATACTATTGGGTAGGCGAACATATTCCCAGAATTTAAAGACAATCGAAGAAAATTACTTTTAAAGTCGGAGCAGTTGAGAAATAATGCCCCATAAATTCTACTGTTCGATATTTTTCGAACCTTTTTCTTACCTTCAAATCACTCTATGTGATTCTTATGAAATTCTTCATGTAGACAAAGAATCCGTTAAGGAATATACTCTAGCATGTCTAGTTGTTTTTAAAAACTGGGCCGAATGTCAAAAAACTGCTCTCTGGGCTTTTTGGAAGCCTGTAAAAAATCAATCTGATGCGCTAAAATCTTTTACATGGGTTCAAATGAAACCTTGATCTATTTATTTTGAACCCATCGTACCGAAAATTGAAGGAAAGTAGCATGGAGCAATTGGTAACCGCTTTTTAGTCGCGCGATGTAGCCCGTGCTATCTACTATACTGGAAGCGAAAAGCACGCGCTACGGTGCGCGACTAAAAAACGGTTCCCAACGGCTCCATGCTGATTCCCTCAGTTTTCGGCACGATAACTTTGAAAAAAAAGTTGAAGCTTTCATTTGAGCCCATGTGGAAGATTGCAATATGTCAAATTGATGTTTTATAGGCTTCCAACATGTGCCAAAAAATCGGTTTTTCGAACTTTTGACCCCATTTTTCAAAAAAACTTGACATGCTAGAGAATTTTCCCAATGGATTCCTAAGTTTTCCTTTCTGGAAATGGTTAGTGCTGGAATTGAATATTTTTTTAGATTTTTTTTCAGATGATAAACAAAGAAAATGACTCCGATTTAAAGTAAAGAGAGTTAATATTTAGCTCAGTATAATGTTTTTAGGGAAACTTCTATTCTTACGTTTTTTCGCAGTTTGTTGCGATTCTCTTGAGAATCGTTTAAGCTATCGTAGAAGTAAGGTAGCCGTTATATTCAAGGCGATGTGTGATTTTTATTTGAAAAAGTGCTGATTTAAAGAACTCAAGAACTTGACGTATAGGCAAAAAATGGAGGTGAGATTCAAATTCAGTTGGAATACTATTTAAAAAGTCTAAAAAAGAATTGGTCTGGGATACTGAACTGTTAGAGTGCAAATAACGTACTTCAATACTGCATCAAAGTAACCCTCGTAAAAATGGTACTGAAGCTAAAGTTATAATGATAAAAGGTTACATCAAGAGCTAAAGAAACGAGAATCAAAAAGTATTCGCGAGACGTACGCAGTTCGTGCTGGATTCTCTAGTGGGCAGGTGATTCGATTTTGACGAAGCGTCCGGGTTGTTCGGAATGGAGCGTCGAATTTATGGTTTTCATTTCTTGGTCGGTCGGACGTGTTACCGGCAGGAACGTGACGGAAATATTCAACAGTCATTGACCCCAGCTTCAACAATGAGAAGGAACTTGGTCCAAGCTGTGCGACCACATACATATAATATTCAACACCAAGTAGCTGACCTCACGATCTGGATTAATTGACCAATTAACCGATAGACAGGATGAACAGCGTTGGCTATTAGACCACCTAACGGATGAAGGAATCCTCTACCAGGAAATATCTATATTACCATTTGAAAATTAACGTTTTCTCCTTCTATACCATTTTGGAGTATTGATAGGCAAAAGTTTGGTTAACTTATTTTATGCAAACGTTGCAAGCTTTTCAATTTCTTGAATCTCCAAGTTAGCGAATTATCGATTATGTCTTCCATTACGCAACATTTCAAGCTTGAGTCGAGGTAAGCACACTTTTATAACTGCCATATGTTACATGGAAATCGCATGGTAATTATGTAAATAAAATGAAATTTCGTACCAAACTACCTCTATTTTCTATTTTCTTACATTTAAAGAACTTTTCTCGAGGAAAGTAAAGCCATTTGTTCTCATCTCACAGGCTTGAAATTTCGTGGGTTTATTAACTGCGATTTAATGGGGCAGCACGGAATACTAAGACCTTTCGTTTAGTCTACCGAGTTCTTTATAATCGATCCATCAGTGCCCGTGGACTTCTTTCTTCAAGGAATGAAAATCTGTGCTGAGAAAAATTTAGAGTTGAAATGCTTTCACGTATATCTGTTTCAGGTTATTACACTTCTAATTGTTTTTCTCATTTTTAGGAAATACCATCATCACTTTTAGTTTAACTTCATCTGTGCAACATGTGCCAAACCTACTCGCATCCCACATGTACAAAAAATTCCCTAAGCAGTTAAGTAAGTCCAAATCAAATAGACCAAGAAAGGCAAACTCTAGTTCCCGGCACTTCCCCTGGCTCTGCTTTCTTCCCCTCCACTGAGTGTATTATCTAAAAATACATGGTCTAGCCACGCGCAGCTAAAAACAAGTTAACCAATAGGAAGCAACTCTACCACAGCCTGCCATATCGGATAAGTAAGCACGCGAGAAAGAACTATATTTGAAGTGAAGTAAATTCCATGAGCGCAGATTTCAAGTAAAAGATAAAGGAATTGTACAATTTATAAATCAATGAAATCAGTTTGCAAATAATGTAATTTGTGCCATAGATAATATGAAATATTGAAAAATATATAACTTCTAATGCTTTTAATGTTCACTATTCTTGGCATAGCACCATGTGCAAGGATAAACGCTGCTGTGAAACATGATTCCGGCCATAATGTTTGCAATCTTTAAATCTGCTGTAATGGGCCTTCCAAAACGATGAATGTTGATTTTGGGCCATAATTCTGACACGTTGTAGAAATTTTCTTGACAATTCTGTACCAATCCTAGTATACAAAGCTTTTTTTATTCCAAAATCTTTGAGGCGCTTCGTCGTCAGTCCTTATGGCTATAGCTTTGACGGGAACCTTCCGATTGTTCAGATTCTTCTCTAGATTAAGCAGATACGCACAGCTTCAGTAAATCACATTCGCCAGCAAGACTCAACGTGAGATGAACTTCATTAGATTTACGCTCTTCAGCCACATATTCAATCAATCCTTCCAGATTAATAAAAGAAACGAACATTTCATCTGCAGACATCAGCAAAGCCGAAGTTTCCATGAGTAAAATAGTCATCGAGGCAGTGACTTTCCGTTACTAATTTTACTTTTAAATTTGGTTCAATAAGCTTTCTATTTCTACTTGCGACTCCAAGTACTGCAGTGATCCCAAGAGTCGTCTTCTGGCTGAAATTGAATTGTGACTGCACAACCTTCAAGTCATTCGCTGAGATTGATGGTTTTCTTTATCATTTTCATTGTGGGTTTACAGCCACGTTGTGAGATGAGCCGCTATTACGCTTTGAGAATGCTAAAGTAATATTCTTCCCAACTGTTCCTTCTTCCATTACTTTCTGTTTCAGGCATAACGAGGTTACCTGATCGTTTTACTTCAAAGGTGAATCTTTCACAAATTTAAAGTAAGATTGGCGAGACAGGTTGACGAGTTGTATTTGTGAGTTTTTTCTTTCCGTAGTAATAAAAAGAAAATGATGCAACGTTCTTAACATTTTGATTGTTCGATAAATCTTAAAGGTCCAAAATTATCTCAATACGTGCCCCGCTGTTGGTGGTAGGCGGGGAAATATACAAGGAGAGAAGGGAGAGGGAGAAGGAAGCGCTGTGCCGGCAATGGCCGAGCTTTGATGAAATCGGAAGGGGTGAGTACGGGAGTGGAAGGTGAAAGACGATGCTCACGTGGAGGACGGGCGCCCCGTAGATGAGTTTGGTTGAGGTGATGCCCCGGGCCTTTTCCAACAAGGTTTCTAGTGCTTTCATCCCTTGCTGTACGGGGGTTTCAAATACGTCTTCTTTCCTTAACTTGCAAAGAATTGTTTCCAGGGACTGTTTCGTTTCATTCTCTGAAGTTGTATTCCACGTTCCTTGGCTCCCCAGGTATTTTTGGATTCCCAGGATCCCGGTTTTCCAGGTGGCCGGTTCTCTACGTTCTTCGGGTTAGCCAGCCATTCAGCGATGATCTTCAGTAGAGCGTAAATGTTATTTTCGGACAAGTTCCGTCGTCTCGATGCGGCGTATTCCTCTAGCGACTTCATGGAATAGGCGGCGGTATTTGTCCCTGTTCTCCCTGAACTCTCGCGCCTCTGGATGTTCTCATTCAACCCGAATCTCCCTCAGAGGTATCCGGGTAGCCGGATCAAGCCCGCCGGGGATATGCTGCGGTTTCTACGACGCGTATGTCTAGTGTCAGAACAGTGGCAAGGTTCTGATTGGCCGCTACCGGGATGAGGGTCTTACGAGAGGGGGCGAACTTCGTTCTACTCCTTCGGCGCGTCCTTAGGGCTTGCCGAGGACTGACCGTCCCTGGTGGTAGGGGGGCAAATCGGCCGAGGGGCTAGACAATGGAGTAGGGTGTTGTCACCTCCTGGTAACGGGTGTCAGTGGGCGGTGTCACCTTCGGGTAAAAACAATTGGCAGTTCGTAGTGTCACCTCCTGGTGACAGTAGGCAGTTGGCGCCATCAACTCCTAGTGCCGGCCAGCGGTCGGAGCCGTCTCCTGGGTAGAAATTAGTGGTTCCAAGAGTCGACGTCGGTCTCTCCTCTGCCTCGAATTCCAACTCATTCAGTCAATATCCAAAAGGTTTTCCCGTTAGGAAGCCTGGCGCAATATTGACTGGATTCGTTGAATTCACAGTCCCTGGTCCGAACAGCTCTTCAAAGGTCTTTCCGTTAAGGCACCCGGCGAACGAGCTAATTCATATCTCTGAGAGCGGGAAGCCGATTCCGAAGCTAGAATTCTTCCTTCATACAACTCCTTGGCCCTCCCTCTTTCTTTATTTGTTTTCTTTTAAATCATTTTGAATTAAATTATTTACATGTGTGCGTTCGTGTGTGTGTGTGTTTGTGTTTGCGTGCGTGTCTGTGTGTGTGTGTGCGCTTGTCGAAACTTTTTCTGTTTTCTTGAAGTCTTAGTAATTAATTTATTTTCATGATATTTGGCATTAAAATAATAATATGATTCCATTAACTTTATTCTCAATGTTTTGCAAGTTTTTCAATGTGCCGGATTCCTAGATTCTACGCCGCGCTGCGTCTGGATCACCAAATATGTGCCTTGTTCGCTGACCAGTCTGACCACCATATCGGTTTTGAAAGTATCTCGGGACAGCGTAATTAAATTCATTATTATCATTATCGAACAACCTCCAACTACATACCTGTTAAGTCGATATTCATGAAACCTTTCTTTTCGTCCATGAGGACATGCGAACTTTTACGGGATCAGTGAAAGGTCCGTGAGCATTAGGGCAGAAGTGAGCCCTATGAAAATTTGTCCGGCTCACTGCTTTACATGCTAATATCTGCCCACTGAATATCCAAAGTCAAGATTGGGTTCATGCGAATATCAAAGCTCACAGCTCGTAATAAAATTTAGAGGACCATTGTATGAATCAGATAAAAATGAACATCTTCACAGTTTCACTATTCTGCGTTATTGCGCTTCTAAAATTGATATTTAAAATAGGAAACGTTTTTTATTTTCCATCAACATTATTATTTGATCCATGTTGCGTGGCAGTCTCATTCGCAGTCAATATTAAACTAACAGATACGCTCTATTTCAAGTTAGCTCTTCAACTTTTGTTCAATACTTTATCTTCAAGTTGAAGAATGTATGTGAGGAAGTAGATTCCTACATGTACAGAATAACGTGCCTGTTGAGTCATTAAAATCAAAGCAGGAACAAAATACTGATACAGCGAAAAATTGCCACATTTCTCAAAAAAATTTCAACAAAGATGAGGTCAAACATCACGATCATTGCCATTTCTCCGACAAATACTGAAGATCTGCGCAAGAAGGATGTAACTTAAATTATATGTGTCATAGCCACTTAGTGTAGTTAGACATTTCACGAAATATCTAGACAGTTTATGAGCTCCTAGCGGATTGTGTAATAATCGACACACAGTAAATACAAAAGATATTTTTTATCTGAAATTCAAATAAAAACGTTGCGAACAATTGGCAATTTACCCAACTTCAGATAAAAAATAATTTGGGAATTTACTGTTCAGTTATACTATCTAACTATAAGCTTTATCCATGTCATGAACTTCTTAAGCACTCATTTTTATTTGCCTTAGATAAATTGACTTTTACTCTTTAAACATGAACACACAAAAATTATATGTTTAAAGAACTACGAAAATGAGACTACGCATGAGAAGTCTCTTATTTATAGTTTTAGCGAATAAAATTTTCACTACGTATGCAAGTAAAGCATAATATCGAAGTACATTCCATGTGTAATAAAAGAGCAGTGATCAAGATAGAGGAGACTCGGTCCCATTTTTCGCATAAAATAAAAATCGTTCTATAATTGAAAAGACTGAATTTGTTGAAGGATATTGTTTTCTTGGATGAATTGAATGAAGTGAAAATTCTATTTGACCGAATTCTGAGTGAAAACTATTATTTACTCCAAAACGTGTTACCAAATATTTAATTTGAATCTTCGTCTATACGTAATGATCTATGTTTTTATAATATAAATAAACCAATTGTGAGACTGTGATTGCAATTTTCGAAATTATATTCAGTGAACTTAATTACACTTTGCGCTGGATAACACGTTAGCCGTTTCATGAAATTACTAGAATAGTTAGACAGGTAGTGGAACTCTGATCTAATACACGAACTGTGTGAAGGTTCCTGCGCAATTCATGAAACGGCTAAACATTAAGGCAAATATAGTGTAACTGTCGATGACTACACAAACCACTAGTAGTTCAAGAATTATCAAAACGTTTCATGAAATACATAATTACACTAAGTGGCAACGACATATATATTTCACAAAAGACGTTCAAGATAAAAAAGTTATTTAGTTAAGTGAGTTTTGTCATGAGACAAAAAATGCAGAAATCATATTGCAAAAATTATATATAAAGTTTCATTATAAATTGTTATCAATCCACACATTTTTTTCGCCTGTATTCTAAATTTGGCTTCTGAATTAGTACTATTTTTATGTATTATAAGCATCAGAGAATTATCAAATATATACTGGAAAAATAAAATTATAAGTAATAAATTTTGTCGAGAACTATACCGGTTTTTTTATGTCCAAAATTACATTTTATTAATTGCCGACATGTTCCGACTTGATATCAAAGTCTTTGTTAAGGCATTATAAACTGTAAATTATTATAACAGTTAGAAATGGTGCCTGCGGTAGCGCCACCTGGCACCGTTTTGGAGAAGCCTTTAGTCAGTTTCAAAGTGACAAGCAGTGATAGGCTTTGGCGTGCAATGTTTACATCATGCTATTTCGTCAACCAGTCACAAATCGATTTTGTTTTTGCACGGAATCATTTTCCTACTCCAATCATCACCTCCTTTTCCAAATCGTATTGCCATCCTTTTTTCAAAATGCTAGTAGTTCTACTCTCTTTTCTGCAGTGGAAAATGGAAGACAAATTAAAAGCAGAAATTTATTCTTTTTTATGTCTAGCTCAGTTTCACAGTTTGTGCTTTGAATATATTCCATTCTTTTTTTTTAGTTTCCCTGAATTTCTGCAATTATGTGAATAGTCCGCACTTTAAAATTTAAATAGAACTTTTTGATTTTCCTATTCATATGACATGACTTGTCAGCTAACTATATTTGTATAATTAAACTCTAAAACGGTGTAAACGTTGTAAACATCATAAACTATGATGCGCTGCCTCTCTGGTGCTATAAAGCTCATTTTCAGATGCACCGGAATTGCTCTGTGATTAGTGCTCCGTTTAATTCCGTCAGCGGAGACAAATTCTTGTGTGTTTATATCTGTTTAGCGTACGCGCTTAGACGTGTCCGATTATTTGGGTATGTGAGGGTCAGCCCACAAAGGGAGTCGTGAACGTCGACGTTCGAACGTATATGCGCATGTTGCGTCATACAGGTACGTATATTGTTGCCGAATGTTCAAGCAGTTTTTCCGTTTCGCTTTTTTCGTTTTCTCGCTGCGACAGTTGGCAACAACATGCGTATGACATCAAATGCGCACATTCCTTCGGAACGTCGACGTTTACGACCCCCACTGTGGACTGACCCTGAGAAGACTGTCAGTTTTGAAGCCAGCTAGAAAGGTAAACGGTGTGTATAATTCATGCGATTTGCGTGAAATGATATTTATTCCGCGATATTTATTGTCTCCGTTCTTGTATTGTAATGAATGTTGAAATATCTGACTTCGAAAGTTTTTTGACCGTATCCAGTGGTAAGTAATTTTTCATGTATTTTACGCTTTTGAAATTTCTTTTATTGGAGGTTATACGTTAACATGCATTTTAATTCATTTTCATTTATACGAATTAAATGTAAAAAGATTGAATTAAAAGTGTCGTTTTTTAATTTTACATTGCTCGAAAAAATTAATTTACGAATGTAATTTCAGATTGTCATGATGATGAATCCAGTAAAAAGAAACAAATTAGGGCGAATTGAGCAAAATATGCTTGGAGCCCCTGCGAATCTCGCTTTGGGACAATCCCGAATTGGAGCCTGTTGTGAATTCGTGTAAATTTATGAAAAGTAATATAATCTTCAGCGAACAGTTTCGCTCGAATTCAACCGAATTCAGCGAACAATTTTTAGATAATCTAATTCGTGTATATAGCCAACTTGATGGGTATAAAGGAATTGCTGTAACTATCTATCAAAGAGTCCCGCAGCTCAGAAGTCGCCATCTAGGCTCATACACTTGAGATTGCTGGTTTGAGTCTCGAGACATGCACTCTTTATTATTGATACTTTCGAAATGACCTTGACCACCAATTACAGGTAAGCCGAATTGACAAGCATTCATTTCGCGTTGCCTCCATTCGTTTCAAAGAATCAGAGAGCAAGAATCGGGCGAATTAAAAAATTTAATTCTCGGGAAAAGAGTCACGATAAAAAAGAAAGTTCGAAGTAATATATTGGAGAAGGTTAAAATATTTAAGTCGTTCATTAACTCAGAAGCGTGAGTTAAGTATTTAGAGAAATTATCAAATTTCTTATTCTATCAACGTAGTTCTCATAAAATGAATAGTAAACAAGCCAAAATTCAAAGAAACTATATAAAGCCTGATTTAAAATACTATACCTATGACATATACCTGTGACATAAACCTGTGAAGCATGAGCAAGAATGAAATGATAATTAGAATAAATAATTGTTAATTATGTGTTTATAAGTGTTATTGTAAACAATTTGCTTTAATGAATATCTTTTGATGCCTTTGTAACAGTAAAAACGTGATGTATGATTATAATTGATTTTTCGTAAAATAGGATCATTTCATTAATTGCATTGAATGCTTAATACTTTTTGAAAGATTAAAGTGCATATTGTGTATGGGTTATGGTTTTGCTTGTTAGCATATCCATTTTCTGGATTATAACATTTCTAATCTTATATCTTTTGTGTCTAATTTGAACTGAAGCTTGCACGTGTTCTTGCTATAAAAATGTCGTGTATTCTTTTCCAGTATATCTTGACGGATTTTAATTTCCTTTCGCAGCATATTGGGGAGATTACGATATCTGTGCGAAAACACGAGAAACTATTATTTTTAATTGACATAATTTTTTCATATGGACTACGATAGGATTTTTTTGGGAGAAACTCGAATCTGAAACTTAAAAATCGATATCTCAAATAGTTTTCGAGATACCGATTAAAAAAAAATTATTGGCTTTCGTTTTAGTTCACGTCATTTCTTTATATGGACTACGATAGGATTTTTTGCGAGATACTCGAATCTGAAGCTTTAAAATCGACATCTCAAATAGTTTTCGAAATATCGATTAAAAAAAAATTATTGTCTTTTGTTTTTAATTTTGTAACAAAACTGTTACGAGACAATTACAACTCAGCACGGTCCTGCACGACAGGGTTCACAGGCCGTGCCCGAAATGGGTCGGAACGGTCCGAGGGGTCCCGAGGCCTCAAGGATCGGACCGCCGCTCGCTAGTCAGTCTTAGCTCGTTCTCCGTGTCTTTGGATGGCTTCGATCATCCGTTTTAGTGCTTTTCTGTGCCTTTCACTCGTCCTGCTCGGAGATCTGCTCACCAGCTCCCGGAGGGAACCTGAAGGTTCTCCGCACCTCTACGGGGGATATTTTTTCAGACCAGCCCTTCCTCCAACCCGGCGAGCCTTTTTTTTGCAGCCAATCTTATCGCCACGATTGGCAATCTGCTGCTCACTATGTAAGTTAATAAATCGCCATTGCTTGTTGATTTCGTATTTCTCACATTGTTTGCCCGATTCTCAGCCTTCAAATCCCATTTCCCACCTCGGTATACAACCCTGTAATAATTTACATAATTTCTTTTTTCGGACCACGATAGGATTTTTCGCGAGAAACTCGAATATGAAACTTTAAAATAGTTTCTCGAATAGTTTTCACGATAGGCGGGCAGGCATGTTCGTGATTAGTCACAGAAATAATGTAGGTCACAACGCTAATCCTTCCCAACATCTCGGTGGGGGGAAGGCACCGCTGTGACTGGTCACAGAAATAATGTAAGCCACACCTCTAACCCTTCCCAACGTTTCTTCGGGAGCGGGTGGGAAAGCACCCCTGTGAATGTTCACGAAAATAAATTTTGAGATATAAGTTTCTGGTTCGTTTTCCTCGTGAAGAATTCCCTATTGGAATGAACATTAAAAAACTATGTGAATCAAAAAAAATTTTTTTTACGATATCTCAAAAACTATTCCAGTCATCGATTTGAAACCTTGAGATTTGTGTTTCTCGCAAAAAATTGCATCTGAAATCCTAGAAAAAGTGTGCATGTGACCAGAGAAACATTATCTTCTAAAATGTGGAGTTTGAGAGAGAAGATTTACCGAAAGATACGTTTTTCTCACGCCGGCGGAGTGGCAGAACCGAATGTAGATCAGAGCCATGAGCGCAGCGCTCACGGAGCTGGAACACGCGCATCTTCCTTCACTCGCTCCTTCCCACTCCGGCCAGCTTCTCGTGACTCTTGTGAGGGGTGACGAAGATAAAAAGGCGTGCTTGCGACGAGAACGGCCAGAACGATCAGGGTTGGCTAACCGCTCTGATCCAAAAGACTACGGTTGGTCAACCGCTGTTAGCTTATATTACCTCCCCGGGTTGGTTATCCGCTCGGACGAGGAACCACTAAGAATACCAAACGTTACTTCGCTATGAGTCTCACTCCCAGGGTTGGTCATCTGCTCTGATTAGTGATCACCTCGATTGGCCTGCGCGCCATTACGCTTCACGCTACTGTCTCCCTCGCACTCAGGGTTGGTCATCCGTTCTCCTTGCGAATCCGCTGTACATCGAATCTGCTACAATGAAATACTGACTATACCTATAAAACCCTTGTATCTTCACTTTTATTTCCTCCTTCCTCCATTTAACGAGACTACTGGCATACCAGTTACTTGTTTCGCTGAGGCGGTTAGCATACCAGCTGCACTCGGCTGGATCCGAAACTTCCACCCCACGCTTTCCCCTTGTATGTCATTTAATATTGATTATCATTATGTAAGTTTTCCTTTTCTCCTTCTAACGAGACTACTGGCATGCCAGTAACTCGTTCCACTGATGCGGTTGGCATACCAGCTGCACTTGGCGGGATTATAACCTTACTTCACCTATCGGACGACAGCACGCAACGACACACTACATGACGTCACACTTAGCTCTCTCTCGCACCCATTAGCGAGGCCGGCCGACACCGCTCCAGCGCAGTCCGCTTCAACGCATCTCACCAATGACTCTCTCTCTCTTCTTCACGGATATGGACGGCCTTCAGGCTTGGCAGAATATGATAAAAACCAAAAACTGCACACGGGTTTATTTGACCTTCCCCCCAACGAGCAGACAAGAGCAACCCTGAGGTATGGCCAGGTTAGACAAATACTTATAGAAACGCGAAGCCCTTATACTACAGGTACAGGCCACATGCAACATGGGAACGCAGAAACCCTCTCTCTCTAAGCCATAATTCCTTAGCATCCCTAGTGACACTCCGTCTCCCTTTTCTCTGTTAGAATTCCCAGATTCACTTCCCTCATCGCTTCTTCTCCATCTATCCTACGAAATACTTCCTCATGATACCCACGTCTCACTCCTTACCGCTGCCAACAATAACCACCCGAAAAGCGAAAAGCATATCAGTTCATATCATAAAATCAAATATGATTTTTTCAAAAGAATTTTGCCTCACTTCCTCCTCCCTTGTTTTCCTCATTTCCAGGTCTCCCTCTTAAGAATCCTTCTTCTTCAGCTTGTCCTTTCCAGTTTCCCTCATTTTTATTTTCACCTCTCTAGATTTCCTCATTTTCAGCTTTCATCTTTAGATTTCATGATTTGTTGTATTTTTTAATATAAATGCAGTGTTTACTTTATATTGTTAGACTAATGCATCAGTTGTGTGTGTCATTCAAACCAGGTATTGAATTTTTTTCTTTCATGTTAATTTTTTTGCAGACTGTATGTAAACACAAAGCTCGAGCTTCTTAATTCTAATGAAAGATATAAAAAATCTTGCTGCGAATCTACATAACGGTTCTAAACATTCATGAATTGAAAGATACTCCTGATACGTAATGTGCTTAATTGAAAAATCGATTTATTATGTAATAATTGAAAATATAGTATAAGTTTTCATACAGCAAAAGTGTATATGTGGCTATAGCTGTGATTTACTGAGGTTCTACTGGGAGCCAGTGTCATTTTCATGGATAGCAGTCGCTCCCAGGGGAATCCCCTGCGGTAGTTGTTTGACCAATTTTCTTTCATATATATATATATGGAATGACGAGACAGACTTAGGATTTGTTGATCGAACGTTTACTGGGTGGACTATATTCTATTAAAAATTCAGGCATTATACGGGGATCATCGATTTTTGAGTCTTCTCCATCATTCTCGACGACTTTTGTTTTCTCTCAATAAACATTCTTGGAAGTCTTTTTTCCCTCTTCATGCGATTCATTTTATGGTCATCTTTCTTTTTCTTCTTTTTCTCTCACTCTTTGACCAACTATCTTCTACCTTGTTTATGACAATAATACGAATTGTCCATTTCTAATTTTAAATAATTCCAGAAAGGCAGGACCCACTTATTTTGGAGAGGTGAAAATTGAAATTTAATTGGGCAAGATGGATTTAGAATTCAAATTAAGATTACGATTTTGAATTATCTGTCTGCTCTATTTCCGAATTTGAATTTAAAAAATTGTATTTGATTGAAATTAGCTTATATTCTGAACTTCGAGTATTCTGTCACCTTAGCGATCAAATAATAAATAATCTTTTTGACAGTTTTCATCCTAGAGACATTGAATGCTGACGTGCGCTAGGGTGAATCTCTCGTTATTTTCTTTTTCAATTTTCTGTATCCAAAAAGTTAAAAACAAAGGTTGCTTGTTCTAGTTAATGTCAAGTGAGAAGTTGTCATTTATTTTATTGTTCACGAGTGAGATTTATTTCCAGACGGATGTACGAGTACCAGAGCCATCGATTTCGTTGATCCTTCCAGCGGACTCCAGACAGCGGTGCTCTGCATATTTTCTTTCCTTCAACGTTTCATCGTCAAAGAGATATTTCGTGAGTCCGTGTGTTTTCCGGGTGTCTCTCGTCGTGACAAGGTCGTGCTCGTGTTTTTACGGCGACTCAAAGTCAAATCGTTATCCTGCAGTGTGACGCCTCGAAATTGAGGTTTAATTGCGTCCAAGATTACGAGTCCTTTGATTTATGATCTCTCGATTCGCCAAACTGTGTCCAGAATTGCGCGCCGGATAATGTTCGTTTCTTAATCGCGCATTTTCTGTTTGTTTCGTGTTGTGTTCATATTTGTCTTTATCTCTTCTTCTATTCATATTTTCGTTATAGTATTAATATTTCTCGTAATAGCCATTTCGGTCTAACTTCATGGATGCACCTCAGAAACATTTGAACCCCAAGCGAAAGGCACGTAAGAGGCGACAGCTCCTCGCGACGTAGCCATCCATTAGTTCCGAATTACCCGAATCAATCCTCTAGAAGAATGATCCGGAAGATTCAAATCGTCATTCAGGAGATTTTCCAAAGGAGCAAAATCCAAAATTTTCACCCATCTTCCTTTCAATTTCACCCCCTCGCACCCGTGTTTGGTTCACCGTGATCCCAGCCCTCACAGAAACTCCTACCAAAGGTTTACCTTCGACAGTTGAACTTTATTGCACATTTGGAAGTCCATCGAATAGTGATATCCTTTTTATTCCGGTCGAAAGCTCGTCCGAAAGTTTTTCTTCGATATTTTGAACACAGTTGGAAAATGAAGCCAAATTACATTCATATAAATCACCCACCTACCAAAGTACGACCTTCTTTTGGGTAGATTAATATATCCGTGGCAACAAAGTTTTAAGGCGGTTTCCGATATTATTTTTTGCAAGAAAAATGAATGTGAAGCTTTTAAATTAATATATCGACTGGTTTTCGAGATATTAATTTTTTTTTGTCAAAATTACTGATTTTTTTAAGTTTACACAATTCGTTAATGCAGATTCTGATAGAATTTTCTGCTGAAAAAACGAATTCGAAGCTTGCAAATCAATATCTCGAACAGTTTTGTAAATTAAAAAAAGTCAACTATCTTTCAATGTCAATGATTCAAAAGTTTCAGATTCGCGTTTCTCACAAAGAATCCTATCGGAATCCGCATTAAAACTTTGTCGCCACGGAATATTGTGATCTTACTTTTTTTGTGTGAATATTTATGATTGTTTATTACAATTCATCATGGATTGTGATGTGTATAGAGCTGACAATGGCAAGATTGAAGGATTATTTATTTCGAGGAAGAAAATTGAAGAAATTTTTGAAGCTTATTCTGAGTTAGTGGAAATGGATGCAACCTATAATTTGCTGAAAATAAGAACACATGTGTATGTAATGGTCGGTGTTTATGGAGAAGGCTGTTCTGTAATTCTTTGAATCGATATTTTAGTGACCGAAGATCGTGATAGTGTAATTTGGCTGTGGAAGTCATTTAAATTAGCTAATCCTAGGTAGAAAAATATACAGTGCACTGTGACTGATAATGATTTGTTAGAGAGAGAAGTGTTAAGGGAATTATTTCCTGATGCAGAACTACTAATTTGCCTGTTTCACATCTTTCGCACATTCAACAGAGAAATAACGTGTGACAAGTTACATATTAATGCCTCTGAACGAGATTCTGCTAAGGAGATTCTCAAGCGAATGCTTTATTCAGAAAATGAAGAGCGGTACATGTATTTTTATGAGGAAATGAAAAAATTGCCCATGGACTGAAAAGTCTTCGGCCTGACAATGAAAAAACGATATTTTGAATGAAAAATTGGCTTTATTCTTCGACATAATCTCC
>JAUMHM010000004.1:5554445-5564983 GCA_032362435.1 Melikaiella ostensackeni
ATTTGATCACAGAACGCACTTCACAATCGGACCCGAGCTCAAGGTAGTTAGCCATGTTCACAAATGAATAGGTTATAAACAATGCAACCTGGAGACCTGAAATTTCTACAATATTACCACTAGATCCAAACAAGAATCTTGAGACTTCCGCAGCTTCCTACCTCTTTTAGTTCTCTTATGAGAAAATAGGGAAACTTACTTTTGGGATGACCTTCGTAATAACCAAATAGATTGTACTCAAGGTGACAATTCACTCACACCACACAAAATTACATTAGGATGTCACTGCTTATGGGCTACAGGTTGAGAAATTCAGTATATGGGGGGAGGGGGGTAATCGCAGCTCTGGGGTCGGCAACGGAGATGCTCCGCTGGTCGGAAGAACCAGGGAGATTTGGAGTTGGATGTTCTTTACTCGAGCAAGGGTTGAAGTGAAGAAGTCAGGGAGATGGAGCTTGGGCAATTTTTAGGGCTCGATGTTTCCATCAAGAGGGATCGGGGGATTCTGAGTGCTTCTGACATTTCGTATCGTCCTTTTATAGGAGCCTCGCTACATTCACGAACCAATCACGAAAAAGACGCGTATTATAATAATGTTACTTAAGCTGCTTGGCAACGGAGGAACGTGAACATCTCGCTGTTAGAATCAAATAATATTAAAAAATGTTTGTTAAATAATATTTAGCGGACATTAATCCACATGATATTCTATCAGCTGAGGTGTTAACAAATGGATTTTTGAAAATATATAAATTTAAATAATACGTAAGATCAGTTAAAAATGTTTAAAAACTAAAATCTATTAGGGATGCATCTTAAGTATTCAACATTAAAAACTAAGAACTCAAATTCATACTGTGGCAGAAGGGACCTAATTTTTTTAATTCTCACGGTACGATTCCAACGATGAGATCGGAGATGATAACGTCTTCCGGGTGATGAATATTCGGGTGTCGAGTGCACGTTGCTCTCCACCAAGGTGCGTACTGGAACTGGTTGTTCTATTTCATCAGCTTCTAGGGACCTTTTTCGAGGTCTTTCTTAACTGTTATTTCAGACCGAAGGGATTTCGAGCTGGGGCCGTTGTCAGGGTCGCCCTCGACGGTTTTACAAAACCGGAGGGATTTTGAGCTGGGGCCGCTATCAGGGCCGCCCTCGACGGGTTCTCTAGACCGGATGGACTCTTTTGACAGGTTTGATCGACACATCATCCTTGGACCTTTTTCAAAGATGCCCTCTACGTCGTCTCAGAGCCGGAGGGACTTTGCAAGAACATGATTGGCAAATTTGTCTTGGCCTTTCGACGGTTTGGAGGAACCGGAGGGTCTTAGATGCCTGACAAGGCTATGGGATTATTCCATATACACAGGCGACTCTTGGGGTAATCTGGGTAGCAGGGGTACCCATTGGGGATCACAAGTCATTTGCATGAGCGGCTTCTGGCGCGATCTGGGTGGCAGAGCTACCCAATGGGGATTGCAAGTCGTTTGTATGGATGACTCTTGGGGCGATCTGGGAAGCAGGGGTACCCATCAGGGAAAGCAAGTCGTTGGTACGGGTGACTCTGGGGTTGATCTGGATAGCTGCAGTATCCATTGGGGATCACAAAATATCCTCAAATCTTGAGTCAGCAGGCAAGCTGGACGTCGAGGGGGACCGATTTTTTTCCGATTCCATGGGTAACAGAGGTACCCATTGGGGGTGGCGAGATTTTTGAAGAAAAGGTTCCTCGTTTTTGGAGGCCTGGATAGCAGGAGTACCCATTGGTGTTTTTGGTGGAAGGAGACGTCTTCGTCGGCCGGGCAAGACTTCGCTAGCGATTCTTCAGCGAAAATATTTCTAGATGTTCGCCACATGTCTATGGGGTATTGAGAATTGTTTTCCTAGCTAAAAATTTGCATTCTTTACTACGAAACTCGGGAACTGAGTAAAATAGCAATAAGGACTGCTTGGAGGAAGATACGCAATTTCTACGAATTTCCGAAAAGAACTTGGTTGGTTGCAGTAGATGATTTTGATATTTTTGTTTTAGAACTTGGAAATTCGACGAGGAAAAAGTTGAGAGGCTTGGAAGAAGGATCATATTTCTGTCCATTTTTGAAAAGGAACTTGGTTCCCAAGTACCAATTACGTGGGAATATTATTAACGGGCTTGTTTTGAAGGAAGGGATGGTTCACCATAGTGCTGAAGAGGGCCTTGCTCCGGGGCTTCATTTCCTACGGGATTCATAACAGGGCCTGAATTCAAGGGTTGGAGAATTGTTCAGGGGGAAGTTCTTGCTCTGGAAAAGTGTATCCAGGATGGGGATACTTCTCGTGAATGAACTCCTGGTTCAGATATCAACGGGGACGTATTGGATCGGTATGTTGTTGAGTGCCAATGGGTGTTTATTCATTTTCAGAAGTGGATGTGATTCAAGTTACTAAAGACGACATTTGAATTTTCTATTTCGATTTGCAAGTCACAGCGGGGGTAGAATTTTTTCTTAAGGGTGTTGGAAAATCAAACTTCGGATTTTTTGATAGATACGGCACTGGTCCCATGTATAATTCGCGTTGAGTCTTCTTTATTTCATTCTAAAATTCTAAAATTTATGAACACATTTGCAAACAATGCAGTTTTGGGATTTTAGACTTTCAAATTTGGTATTTTGGTAACTTCAAAAACGTATTATTTGCTGAATTGATGAATCTTTAATTTCGAAATAAATTTGCAAAAAGACCAATTTTGGAATATTAGAATTTCAAATTTGGCACAGCGAGTAATCATGAAATTTACTTTCGGTCGCTGGATAAATAAAATATTTATAAACACATTTGCAAATAACTCAGTTTTGGAATTTTGAAATTTGAAATTTGGTAAATTTGGTAACTTGAAAAATTTATTTTTTGGCGAATTGATAAATCTACAATTCCAAAAAATTATGAAAGAATCCAATTTGGGAATTTCAAATTGGGTAAAGTGGGTAATTTTGAAATTTACTTTTGGTCACTGAATAAATTTGATATTTATAAACAAATTTGCAAACAACTCAGTTTTGGAATTTTGGATTTTCAAATTTGGTAAATTTGGTAAGTTCAAAAATTTATTCTTTGGCGAATTTATAAGTTTATAATTTCGAAGTAAATTTGTAAAGAATCAAGTTTTGAAATTCCAAAGTTAAAATTTATTTTTTGGCAAATTGTTATATCTATAATTCGGAAATAAATTTACAGAGAACCAAGTTTTCGAACTCTAAAGTAAGAATTTATTTTTTGGCGAATTGATAAATCTATAATTCCGAAATAAGTTTTTGAAGAATCCAATTTGGGAATTTCAAATTGGGGAAAGTGGCTAACTTTGAAATTTACTTTCGGTAATAGATAAATTCGATATATTTAGAAGAATTCGCAAACAACTTAGTTTTAGAATAATTGATTTTCAAATTTGGTCAATTTTGTAACTTCAAAAATGTATTATTTGCTGAATTGACAAATGTATAATTTTGAAATAAATTGGCGAAGAGTCCGATATTGGGATATTAGAATATTAAATTTGGCACAGTGGGTAACTTTGAAATTTATTTTTCGTAGCTAGATAAATTTTAAATTTATAAACAAATTTGCGAACAATTTTGAAATTTGAAACATGGTAAGTTCAACAATTTCTTATTTGGTGAATTGATACATGTATCATTTCGAAACAAATTTACAATGAATAAAGTTTTCGAACTCCAAGGTTAGAATTTATCTTTTGGCGAATTGATAAATCTGTAATTCCAAAATGAATTTTCAAAGAATCTAATTCTGGAATTTCAAAGTGAGTGAAGTGGGTAAGTATGAAATTTATTTCTTGCCACTGGATAAATTTAGAATTTGTCATTTTGATACAGTGGATAAGCAAAGAGTAGGTTTAGTCTGCGATTGAAATGATCTTTGACGAAAGGTCATTAAGCTTTAGTGGAATAACGAAAAAGTAGGTTGAGTTTGAAATTTGAAAGAGCAACGACGAGATATCATTTAGTTTCAATTGTGTAAGTAAAACGTAGATTTAAGTATTGATGCCGGTTAGAGACTGTGTAGTAAAAAAATATTTTAACATTTTTTCTCCAAGAGTTCCACGTTTGGGCGTCAAATTGTGGTCAGTTGCGGGCTGAGACTGCTTTCTTATTTTAAAATCAAAGAACTGACTTAGAAAATAATAACCAAATAGACTGAACTAAAGGTGATAATTTATTCACACTAGACCAAATTTCATCGAGATGTTACGACTTAGACATTGGAGGTTGAGAAATGCAGATGGGGGGAGGGGGGTAATCGCAGTCCGGACTTATATGGCGGTATAAAAAAATAAAAAATAAACCGAAACTTCTTTTGGCAAAAATGTATTAAAGTTTTAGTTTTTGAGTTATGAATTGATTAAGCTGGACCAATCAGGAGCGACGCATAGCACTGCACCGTGTTGAATGTACAGCGGGCTCTTAGAGTGGAGATACCGAGTGAAGAGGCAGCGGTCACTAACACAGCGTTGGCTCCCTCTACGCACGTAATACTTTCTATGTGACGCTTCTGAAAGGTCAGCTTAATCATTTCATAAGTCAAAAACTAAAACTTCAATACATTTCTGTCAAAGGAAGTTTCGGTTTATTTTTTATTTTTTTATACAGCCATATAAGTCCGGACACTTTTCTGGGACACCCTGTATAGGAATCTCGCTACATTCACGAACCAATCACGAAAAAGACGCGTATTATAATAATGTTTTTTCAGTTGCTCGACGATGGAGGAACGTGAACATTTCGCTGTTAGAAGAAAATAATATTTAAAAATGTTTGCTAAATAATATTTAGCGGACATCAATTTTATATTTTAACCCAATACATCAACAATATATCAATTATTTTCACTGCAAACAAGATTCCAAAATATTTGAAAAATTTCCAGTGATTTGGAAGGATTTCAAGAAATCTCAATGGATATCAAGGAATTTCAAAGGACTATAAAGTATTTCAAAGAATAATTTTTTTTACAGAATTCAATGAGATTTCCAAAGCTTTTCAGGAATTTCATGAGATTTCAAGGAATTACCAATGTTTGGGGGTATTTCAACCAATTCCAGAAGATTACGAGATCACGGAATCTAAGTGATTTTGAAAGACTTAGAGAATTTGAAGAAATCACCTAGTAAAATTTGATAGAGAATCCTTATTTTTTCACGGGACTTAATTTGATTTCAAGGGACTTTGAGGAGATAAATCAGATTTCAAGAGATCTCACGGGATTCCAAGAGATACCGATAGATTTTGACGGATTTTCAAGGATTTTTAGGAATTAAGTACGATTGCTGCGTATTAAAAATGATTTTAAGGAATTCCAGGGAGTTTGAGAGATTTTGAAATATTTTAAAAGAAGGCACGGAATTTGAAGGGTTTTGAAAGGATTTCAAGAGATATCCGAGTATTTTCACGAATTTTGAAGGATGTCTGATGATTTTAATTGGAGTTCGAGAATTGCAAGCAATTTTGGGGATTTCAAGAGATTTAGCGGAATTTCAAAGGACTTCCGAAAATTATCAATTACTTTGAGGTATTTCGAGGAATTTTAATGGATTTTCAAAGTTTTTAATGGACTTCAAAATATTTTAAAGTATTTCGAGAGCTTTGGAATGATTCCCACGGACTTTAAATATTCAAACAAATTTTAAAAGAGATTTCAAGGAATCTCGTGATATTTCGGAATATTTCACGGCATTTTGAGGCTTGAATCTCATTTTAGAGATTCTGAGGGCTTTTCACGGATTTGAAAGAATAATATGGGATTTTCATGTCATTCCAAAGATTTCGAGCGATTTCAAGGATTTCAGAAGATTTGGCGTAATTTCAGAAGATTTTCGAATATTATTAATTACTTTAAGGTATTTTGAGGAATTCTAATGGCTTTTTAAAGATTTTAGTAGACTTCAAAATATTGTAAATTATTTCAAGAGATTGGGAATGATTTCGACGGATTTTAAATATTTAAATTAATTTTGAAAGGGTCTTCAGGGAATCTCGTAATATTTCGAAAGATTTCACGTAATTTCAAGGATTTTAATCTTATTTTAGAGATCTTAAGAGATTTCCATGGATTTGAAAGAATTATATGAGATTTTTATGTGATTTCGAAGATACCAAGCGATTTTAAGGATATCAAAAGATTTGGCGGTATTTCAAAGGATTTCTGAATATTATAAATTATTTCAAGTTATTTCGAAGGATTTAAATAGCTTCCAGAAGATTTTGATGGTTCTTAAAATATTTAAAGGAGTTTCAAGAGATTCGGAATGATTCCGACAAATTTCAAATATTTAAATTAATTTTAAAAGAGATTTCAAGGAATTTCGTGACATTTCGAAATATTTCACGAATTTTTAAGGATTTAAACCGATTTGTAAAGATTTCAAGAGATTTCAAAGAATTTGGACAGCTTTTAATGTCTTTCAAAGGATCTTAATGGATTTTAAAATATTTAAGGCATTTCAAGGGATCCGAAAGGATTCGCACGTGTTTTGAATACTTTAATGAATTTTAAAAGCGATTTCAAGACATCTCGTAATATTTCGAAATATTTCACAAAATTTCAAGGATTTTGACCAATTTTGAAAGATTTTAAGGCATTTCCATGGAGTTTTAAAAATTATATGGGATTTTTCTGGGATTTTGAAAATTTCAAGTGGTTTCAAAGAATTTTAATGGCTTTTAAAAGATTTTATTGAATTTCAAAATATTTTATGGGATTTCCAGAGATTTGAAAAGACTCCTACGGATTTGAAAGAATTCAATACGTTTTGGAGGAAAATCAAAGGATTTCAAGAAACTTTCACATGATTTATGAAATCTTAAGAGATTTACAGAAATTGTTTTAGAAATTTACGGGATTTTAAAAGATTGCAAAGACATAATAAATAAGAAATGCAAGAAGTAATGACATAATGTGCATAAAAGTTTAAAAAGTAATTTTAATAAGCAAAACTGGTTACAATTATCATATTTGAAAATAATAATATTGACTTATTTCATTAAATTTTATTCAATAATAATAATAATATTTGAAAATAATAATTAGAAAAAGAAAACTTGCGTTAGAAATGCTTTGGGCTCCCCCCCTCCCAGTAGGGATTCCTCAGATTTTCTAGTGAATTTGCAAAGAAAACAATATTCAGAAGATTTCAAAAAATACACCTCTTTTGAGCCTAATTTTTAAAATTTGAAGCAGGTGAATCAATTTATCATTGGGTTTGTAGTTCTTTAATTCAAACTCCCTTTTGACGTAAAACAAAAGAGTGAATGAGTGACTGACAGTTACTTCGCGAAACGTCAAATTGTTGTCTTATATTATATACGAATTTTAGATATTATTTTATGAATGCCTTTATAAATGGAAGCGAAATCATTGTTTGATATACAAAGCAGGATAAGCGAGGTAATTCTGAATAATTATTTTGCTTATTGTACAATTAGAACAGTAAATTTATTTGGTTCATATTTTACTTATTTTATTGTATTGCAATATATTAACCTCATATCAATATTCGATACTCTTCAAAAGACCGTGAAATTTTCTGAAATCCTTGAAATCGCTTGAAATGTTCAAACACCACGAAAACCCCTTATAATCCTTTAAAATATGTGGCAATTCATTAAAAGCTCTACAAAACGGTTATAATCCTTGATATTCCGTGAAATTTGTTGAAGCATCACGAGATCCCTTGAAATCCCTCTAAAATTCATTGAAATCTATCCGAAGTATATTCACGGATTTGAGATTTCGAAAGATTTCAAAAAATTAAACGGTATATCGAAGGATTTCCGATAATTATGAAGAATTTAAAGGGACTTCAAGGAACTCTCATGGTTCTTGAAACATTTTGATGTATTTTCAGATATTTTAAGAGACTTTAAGAGATTTGGGAAGATTGCCACGGATTTAGAAGATTTCTATGAATTTCTAAAGAATTTCTAGAATTTCAACCAATATTTAGAGATTTTTAGAGATTTAAAAAAATTATAAGAGATTTTTATGGGATTTCGAAGATTTCAAGCCATTTAAGAAGATTTCGAAAGGTCCATTTGGATATTTAAAAGCCACTGAAATCTCTCGCAATTTCTTTCAATTTTTTTTTAATATTCGGAAAGCTTTTAAAATTCATTTAAATCTTTTGAAATCTCACGGAATCCTCTAAAATCCATGAATTTACTTTGGAATCTTTGAAATCTCCTTAAATCCTTCGGGATCCCGTTAAATAATCAAAACCGCTTCAAATTTCTTAAAAACCTTTGAAACATTCGCAAATTTTTTGATATGTATCTTGGGAAGTTCACTCGAATCCCTTTAAATCGTCGAAATTCAATTAAAATCCCCTGATACCCTTCACAATTCGTGAAAATACTTCGGTATCTCTTGAAATTCTTGAAAACCTTTGATATCCCGTGAATTCTTTTAAAATATTTCGAAATCATTTTGAATCCTTCGGGATCCCTTAAAATCCTTTGTTATCTGCGGAAATCGTTCTTGAATCTCTAAAATCCTCTTAGAACCCGTTAAAATCCTTCAGTATCTATTAAAAGCCTTTGAAATCCTGTGATTTCTTTCAGAATATTCCGAAATCACTTCAAATCCCTTAAAATCTTTCGCGATCCGCAAAAATTGTTCTTAAATCCTCAAAATCCTCTTAGAATCTGGCAAAATCCTTCAGTATCTATTGACATCCTTCAAAATCTTTTGAAATCCTGTGATTTCTTTTAAAATGTTTCGGAATAACTTCAAATCTCTTGGAAACCCTAAAAATCCTTCGTAATTCGCGGAAATCGTTCTTAAATCTTTAAAATCCTCTTAGAACCCGTCAAAATCCTTTAGTATCTATTAAAAGCCTTTGAAATCCTTTGAGATCCTGTGATTTCTTTCAGAATATTCCGAAATCACTTCAAATTCCTTAAAATCCTTCGTGATCCGCAAAAATCGTTCTTAAATCCTCAAAATCCTCTTAGAATCTGGCAAAATCCTTCAGTATCTATTCACATCCTTCAAAATCTTTTAAAATCCCGTGATTTCTTTTAAAATGTTTCGAAATAACTTCAAATCCCTTGGAATCCCTTAAAATCCTTCGTAATCCACGGAAATCGTTCTTAAATCTTCAAAATCCTCTAAGAATCCCTCAAAATCCTTCAGTATCTATTGAAATCCTTTCACGTCCCATGATTTCGTTTAAAATATTCCGAAATCACTTTAAATCCCTTGGAATCTCTAAAAATTTGCAGTAATCCGCGGAAATCGTTCTTAAGTCCTTAAAATCCTCTTAGAATTCGTAAAAATCCTTCACTATCTATTGACAACCTTTAAAATGTTTTGAAATCTCTCAAAATTCCTTGGAATCTCTTGAAATCCTCTGTAAACCGTGGAAAACGTTCTCAAGTTCTTCAAATCCCTAAGGATTCATCAAAATCCTTTAAGTTCCATTAATTTTTTCTTAAATATTTATGAATTTCTCAATATCCTTGAAGTCCCTTAAAATACTTTGCAATCCGCGGAAATCGGTCTCACCCCTCAGAAGCCCTAAAAATCCATGAAAATCCTTTGACTTCCCGCGATTTTTCAAAAATATTTCGAAATTTCTTAAAATATCTCGGAATCCCTTAAAATACTTTGTAATCAGCGGAAATCGTTCTCAAATCCTTAAGAGCCGTCAAAGTCCTTCGGTATTTATTGAAATCCCTCAAAATTCTTTAAAATACCGTGTTTAATTTGAAAATGTTTTGAAATCTCTCAAAATTTTTTGAAATCTCATTTCTTTCGAATATTTCGAAATTTCTCAAAATCCCTTAAAATGCTTTGTAATCAGCGGAAAGCGTTCTCAAATTCTTCAAATCCGTAAAGTCTGTCGAAATCCTCTGAAATCCCGTGGTTTCTTCTGAAGTATTTCCAAATCTATTAAAATACCTTGGAATCCCTTAAAATCTTCTGTAATCCGTGGAAGCCGATCTGAAATCCTTCAAATACTTAAAAGGCTGTCGAAATTCTTCGGCGTCTCTTGCAATCCTCAAAAATCGTTTGAAGTCTCGCAATTTCTTCTGAAATATTTCGAAATCTCTTAAAAATCCTTGTAATCCCTTAAAATACTTTTTAATTAGCGGAGATCAGTCTTAAATCCTTCAAATTCCTACAAGTCCGTCGAAAGCTTCCGATGTCTCTTGAAATCCATGAAAGTTTTTCGAAATCCTGTGATTTCTTTCGAAATCTCTTCAAATCCCTGGAATTCCCATTAAATACTTTGTTATCCGTGAAAATCATTCTTAAATCCTCAAAATCCCATACAATTTCTTGAAATCTTGTTAAACTCCTTAAAGCCCCTAAAAAAAGTGTAAAATCCCCAGAAAATTGAGATTCTCTCTGAAATAGCTCTAGGTGATTTTTCAATGTCTTGAAATACCTTAAAATCCCTTAAAATCTGCTAAAATATTTTTTAATCACTAGAAATCTCGAATCATCTGAGATCCCTTGAAGTCTTCTGAAATCTCGTTTAC
>JAUMHM010000004.1:5565083-5586215 GCA_032362435.1 Melikaiella ostensackeni
TAAATCCGCCACTGGCTGCAACGGTATTCAGTTGATACGAAAATCTGTATGAATAGAAAGAAACAAAAGACTGCTACAATCTTAGATAATTCTGTTGCAAATCAAATTGTTACCTCGACATTTATTATGCTACCAAAAGGTGGAAATAATGTTCTTGTGGCGCTCGTGATGGTAAACAGTCAGTAACGAAGCGCCAAATTTCCTCGTGAAAAATCTATCAAAACATTTTTATGTTCCTTTATTCTTTCAAGAATTGATTATAAAACAATATTTGAATACTTCTTAATGTTAAATATTGTGTTAAAGCCTACATTGCTCATGCCAACAGGTTTTTTCATTTGAATAGTTATCTCATAATAATTATAATATTATTGAAAATATCACGTTGCAATATTCTATTCCATTAAAAATTCAGTAAATGAAATTACTTTAGGCGTTTCTGAAAAGTTGAACATTAAAAATGTTTTCAAGGCCTGTAGCAGTTGCGACACGCCACGTTTGTAGTCACATTTGACAAATGTCATATTTTCACAGAAAAACTCAAAAGTAAATTTTGCCTAACTCAGAGATGCCCCAATATGACGAGTCGGAAATATAACATGGCGCAATTGTGATTCGCCGCAAATTTGGCTTGTCGCGGGTCACATAATCCGGGACCTCAAATTTTAATAATGAGCCATTAGCCTACTTACACCAGAAAAATTTTTGGTACAGTAGCTGAAACTGCCATGCTCGGCAATTAATCAGGAACGTCAATAATAAATTGAATGTTTGTGATTGGTTGCTGGGCGTAGCGGTTTCTATGTTACCGAAGCAAAAATGTAAACGGGTGTAAATAGGCTCTATGTTAATAATAATCATAATAAGCTTTTCATAAAATGCAGTGATTCAGTCGAACTGAAGTCATTTCTAATTAACTTATACAATAGAGCATTTGCAGAAACCGGAAGTACAGATGGTATATAATGATCATCTGAGAGTCTACTTACAGCATCATAGAGAAGATTGGGATACGGCATTAGGCAATAAAAATGGCATTGGATACTATGGGATATCATCTTCAAGAGTTCATCTAAAGTGTGTGGTACTACGATTGCAGGAAGGATGACTGGAAATGCTTGGTGGAATGATAAAAAATTTGCGTGGCTCTTAACGAGAAAAAGCAAGCGTAATAGATAAAGCGGAATATTAAAGGTCTTAGTAATGAAAAGACAACTAGACTACAAAATAATTACAGGAATAAGAATTGAAAAGCAAAGAAACTAGTCAAAGAAAGCAAAGATAAAATAAAAACAGAAGAAGATGAAGAAATGAAAAATGATTTTGCTGGAAATAAAAAATTATTCTGGAAGTGGATTAAGAAGATTAAGAAAGGAAGTAGTACTACTGAGTTAGTCGAAATCAAGAATACTGATAGTGGAATGGTATGAGATACAACATTTTTGTGTCAAGCAATTGATTATTACTCATTGCAAATCTGTGATACGTATTTTTTACTAATAAACAAATAATTGTTTGTAACAAAATCTTGTTACCTCCCCTTTTGAGTTTTTTTAGACGGTTTTGAGTACTTCTGTGACAAAAAAGTGATATCATTTATTTAAAATATGTGAGATTTCTTTGTTTATTGATGGGAAAATAATTTGTTGACAATGTTTATAACAGAATCTTTTCATATGAACTTCATCTGCATTTCATTCCACACTTCCAGAATAATTGTAATTCGCAGTGAGTGTTGCAAACATTGAAAATAATATGATGTGACAAATCTTTCGCATTAAAAATTGGAACAATAATTGAAATCAAGTATTGGAAAATACTGTTTTTGAGATCTTATGCTGAAATACGTGAATGCAGCATACAGTATGTAATTCATTAGTTGACAGTAATTAAGTGAGAAATTTAAATCATTAATTAATAAAGTTAATAAGTAATTAGTTGAATGAATCGTTTGTTGATGAAAGTGATTTAAGTAATCAAATCATATAATTGAATACATTAAAATTGAGTAATTAAAAATGAGCAGTTTATCAATTAATTGACTTAAAAATTAGTCAATCATTAAAGTGAATTACTCACTATACGCTGAGCTGACTATAGGTGCACACTTAGTTTTCGCATAAGGTCTCAAGAACTGTATCTGATACTGGAATTAAATTATTCTCCTCATTTTAAATGCAAAAAATTGTCACATATTATTTACAACTTTTGCAATACTAGAAAATACAAGTGTCCTGGAGGTCAGTATGGCATCAAATGTAGAAAAAAATCTCATCATCAATAAACTTCAATCACTTTTTTGCCTCCAAAGTATTCAAAAGTGACAAAACAGTAGTGAAGAGTGGTGTTGACAAGATTTAGTTTTGAAAAATCGTGGAAAACTTGTTTGTTTATCAATAGAAAAAGACAAATTGCATATTTTTAATAAAATAATATCACTTTTTTGTAGCAAAAATATTCAAAACCGTCCAAAACGTACTCGAAAGGGGCGGAGGAAAGATTTTGTTACGAACAATCATTTGTTCATCAGTCAAAAAAGACGTATTATACATCCGCAATGAGTAATAATTACTTACTTGGCACAAAAGTGTTGAAATATGGCCGTAATTTTACTTTAGAGTTCGCTCAGGTGACTCTATAATGAAGGAGTCCACTTTATTGACTTGGACACTTTTTTTTTAATTTCACGCAGAATTGAATCTAATTTAATTTCACTTGTAGATACTTCGTCGTGGAGCTCACAGAAAATCAGATATTTAGAAAAAAAACGAATTTTCAGTTTTTACTCAAAATTGCAAAAAAATGGAATTTTTGAAATATCACAAATCCCAAACTAATGAGACCAGGAGATTTTTTTGTGTTTCAGATTTATGCAGAATTTCATATAATTCAATTCATCTTCTGGCATCATTAACGAAAAATCAACCTGGAATGATTTATTCTGAAAAAACGAAACTCCACTTTTTTGCCCCTAAAAACAGGCAAAAATGGTTAACTTTAAGAGGTCATAACTTATGACTTATTAGGGATAGAATATTTTCCTTTTTTTTAAATAACTGTAAATGGACTCTACCTTCTCTTATCTATAAGACACCCTCCAGTGCAGTAATATATCAAAAGGTACACAATGTTTTTCAGAAAGTAGTGATTTTTAGTCGAAAATCGAAAAAATCGGATGTTTGAAAATAACCATAACTAGGAACCTATTGAAGATAAGAGGTTCTTTTTTTTATTTTTTCTCAGAATTTTGTCAACTTTCTTTTTTTGTTGAAAATTTGGCTTTACTATGCAATGTGAATGGTCCGTCCACGCAAATGTTACTTTTGGAACTAATTAATTAATTACAGGATAAATATTTCCCTCCATCAAGCATCTCCATTTTCTTTTCTACAGAAAAATACTTAAAGATAGTGAAATAGGTATAATCAAAGGACAACTGGGAGGCTGCTGATAACCGATAATTGCAAAGCCCAGTTGCCCATAGGTATAAACTGCAAAGCATAATTTACATCTAGCGCTCGGCGTATTTAGAGATACCTTCCTCTTGCCATGTTCGAAAGCATGTCGAAGTTGTTCAGGAATTTGTAATAAATTCTACTTCCGATTGCAGGAGCGACATTAGTGCCTATTGTTCATTATTTAATCCACCTCAATTTTACGGTAGTTAAAAATATGAAGAATAACTAGAATTTGAAATACGTACTTTAAGTGCCCGAATAATATTTTAATGCATTATTTTCCATGATAATATTTCGAAACAAAGTAGCAACTTTCCTACACAACTATTCGTAAGAGATTGTCTCTCTGCATAGACACATTTAATTTTTTTTTGTCGGAGATACTTCAGCATCTAGTGTTGTGTATAAATATAAAATTGCTTTTCAGAAAAAATGTACTGTAGGTTAAAAGCATTCTCTCGAAAAGCCAGTCATCCTCTCCAGTAACGAGATGGCTACATCTTCTAAGAACAGTGACACCTCTTGATAGATCATCGTGTAATTATTGCTCTGGGATGACAACGCATTACTTTCAGTAAAAGTTGTCACCTTCTTGTCGTCCCCTTTTCTGGCAACAGAGGGTATTATGTATGTCATGTCTAGTCTCTTGTGCACTCGTGTTTGCTTGTGGTCACGTGCGCTACAATACAGGTATGCATCCCTTGACAACACCCAGTACAATGAAATTTGTTCTACCTCTGACCTGTATACTACGACAGAGTAATATCTCTGCGTTGCAAAAGCTTGAATACAATGCATACAAGCTTCTCTAAGGTTTCCAAATTAGTAGTCACTGTTAATCTGATATGATTCTAAATTTAGGCCTACTATAATATTCTAAATAATAAAAAGAATCAGTTTATGAAGCGAGCAGCGAGTGCTCGCCAAGAAGGATTCCGTAGGCAAACGTTACTCATTTTTTCATAACTTAACCAATGACATGCATACTATTATGTGAGAAGTGAAAAGATCAGAGGAGAAAAGCAAAGGTGAGAGATCATGGATCAAATGTGTGATATCAGAGTTGAAGGTGAGAGATATAAAGGTATATGGATGAACGTAAATTTCGGTATATAGTAAGCGTTTTGCCTACACCTACGTAGCCCTTAAAAGGATCTAGTATGCCCTCGTTAGTACTCCTATAAAATTATTCATTCTTTAATCCATACACATTCAACTATTGTGTAATTTCAAATGGTTGTATCTTTTGGATCTACAATTTAAAACTTTCCAACTTTGAAGAATTTAAATTACTTAATTATGAAAGTTTCGATTCATATGTTTTAAGCGGAGCATTAGGTGCGGTTTTGACTTGATTTGTAATTTCGAAAATGTTGGTTCACTTTGTGGTATGAGCTGAGGAGGAAGCTGTCACGTTTGCGTGTGTGATTGCCATTACATGAAGTAGAGTTACTGATTCTTAAGCAATACAGTGGTGAGAAGAGAGGAATTCATTAGAACATTTGAGGAGATTTAAACTTAATTTTAAAGTTTGGTTCGAAATTTTTAATTTGCCATTTCGAATTTCGGAATTTTGAGGCTAGATTGGAATTCAGTGACCTACAAAACATTTAAAACCTGAGTTTCGTTCCAATTGCATTTATAACTTTCGATGAGATGAGATTTCGATCAGATCGATCGCCAAGCTTTGTACGAAATAATTGTCAGCGAAAAGCATGTAGTGACAACAGATAGTCGATGCAGATGTGGTGCCAGTAGGTAATCTATATTGGCGTGAATGCATGATGCCCTATGTTCCGCACATGCATCCATATCTGGCTGTGCTTCAAACCCTTGCATGAGTGTGGTTTGGTTTACTGCCTCGAGGGAGAAGCAGCTCACTATTATGTCCGATCATCTATAGTGCAGGTGCTGCAACCTGAGTTCATCCTAATAGCGCTCCCAGCAGTACCAAGTAATCACAACAGACCATAGACTAAGCAGTTTACCTAGAACGTTCAAGTTAAGTGGTTTCTGAATGCGCGATAGGTAAATAACATCTTAAGAGTACTGCAGAAAGATTTTTGACAAAATTTCCGTCCCTAATGTTCCACATTCCTTAAGATAGCTTATAATATTGCTTTAATATTTCTGATGTAAGAAAATTAATTATAACTGCTTCTTCTGCTGTTAAAGATTTGCAGTAAGCTTGCTACAATTCTATCTTGATAAAGTGGCAAAATAGTTAGTGAAGCGAACGGCAATTGCCCATCAAGAAGTGTTTTTAGGTGAACGTTGTTTAACATTCTTTATACTTTATTCCATGACTCTCTATGTCTCTCCTTCATCTCGCTCCTCTCCCGTAAATCCGTATATCACTGCCCCCTCTTGTCGAAATCTTCAACCCCTGGAACCTCACCCCTCTCAGCCCCCACTGTCGCTCCTACACCCTCTTCCCTTCTTCCTCCTTCAACTTCTTGCCCTCACTACTCCTCTTCCCTTTTCCCTCTTCGAGGCCATCCTCCCTCAATTCATCGATATTTGGTCCATACATCATTTACCACACATATATCTTCCCCCTTTAACCTCTTGCACGCGTCTTATCCTCCTTTTTCTCTGATGTGCATTGATAGACTAATTTTCTGTGAATATTACTGATGGACAACGTATTTATCAAAATTACAAGGGTTACAGTTGACGTACTTTCTTTTTTTTAGTCAAGCCGAGAGAATGATTAACGTTATATACTGTGTATCATATAACCTACAAAACTCTGAAAAGTCTCAGTTTCCTATCATTGAACGAAAACTTGGATTAAACATTGTCTAAAAGTATAGGGCGTGAATTGAGAATGCAGATACTGATTTTATTCTCCAACATAAATTTTTGGCAATCGCTTTAGCAGAGAAGAGGACTCCGATTGCACGTCTCGGAGAATGCCAGCTACCTGTATATGTGAATCATTGGATATGTTAACGCCCAGTAATGTTGACACTCTTATGAATCTGATAACCTTGTATATAAGGGTGTTTCAGGAATCTTGTCGCAAAGGTCATGAACGCGGTGGCAGTTAACGCAGTGGTGCCTGGTCGTTAAGTCAATTTCAGGACCCTCCTTAAGGGCAGTTCTCTACCACCCTCATCCTTCTACACCATTCAGAGTATTATAAAAGACTTCATTCAATCTGCAAGAAATACTGAATCAAATAAGAATACGAAAACTTTCACTAGTAGTTCAGTTGAATTGGAAAGTCTTTGAATTCGAATTTTTAACGCGCCCGGGCAGTCTTTCCTTTGGTAATCGCTCTCGTGAATAGGAACTCGTTTTAACCTTAGATTTTTCAATGGTTCAAGTTTAGTAAAAGCTTGAGTTCGCCGTGAGCTACAAACGAAAGGATTTCCGTCGTCTATTGTAGCTCGCGCACGAACGAAACCAACGACCTAATTTGGCCTTGTTCCACTTCATGAGAAAATTCTGAAGAGCCTCTTGTCCAGATCGACGTGGACGACGTACATAAAGCTTTAAGTATAGTTGTATTCACGAAGTTACGAGCCTGTGGTTGTTGTTGCGTGCAGTTTGCGGCTCCACGGGCCAAGATTCAATGGAACGGTTAAAAAGAACATAAGTGGAGCGAATAAGTGCTATTCTCGCGGATGAATTGGAGTGCCAGGGACATTCAGTTCCGGACCGCTGATCCGGAGATTACAAGCAACATCCTGTGTGACCCTGTCCAATGTCCACGTCCATGTCCTAAAAATGTCAAAGCTGTCTAGCCAATTTCAAACGAGTACCGATTACTCACGGATGCTGAAAACTAGGAGCCGACAATTCGTCGCTCACAAGATAATACCGTATTCTGAAGGAAAATGGTGTTAAAAGCCCAAAAACATGCAGCATATAATTTTACGAACCTATTCAAAGTACTTTCACATTTCGTCTAATCAAATCACACAAAAACGTGTGAATACGCTGTCATTTGTAAATTAATAGTCTCATAAAAATTTAATGTTCTATATACATTTACGACGTATTGTAGGGGTTAAATAATTTTCACCGTAATACGCAGCAATTTCACAGATCGACCGTCAATGCACAGCAGTTACAATTTTATCACAGGGTTGATTTAAGTTGAATCACAATACGTTGATAATTTTTGACAGTTCAAAGTTATGGCGTCCCAAATTAAACACTTTTCTTGAACATTAGGCTTTTTCTGAAACATCTTGTTTTCGATGAATCTTACATCCAAATTTGTGAAACGTTTGCCCTGCTAAATAATTGATACCAGCGATTTAAACATTTGCTTTTGAATTAATCATCATTTTGGTTTTCCCGAAGCAGAATAAAGAAAACTTCTATTTATTTTCATCGTAAGTTGTACGGATTTCCGTTATGATGGTGAAAGCGTTATATTTTTCACATAAAGAGACGAAGAATTATTATATCTAACCTTGAAAATATTTTTCGAACAAAAGAATGACACATTTTAATGTATGATTGAACGAAAAAATGATATTTCAAAAAAGCTATTTGCAGATGCGTGAAAACAATTTTGAGTCAAACGACGTGAGGTACGTAAAAAAATTTGGAAAGGGAAATTGTAGCCTTTCAGGAGACCTACAAATTTCCCCTCATCTATTTTTCGATGGAACTCCTTGTTTTATTAGTCGAGTTTTATCTAGCGAAAAAATTATTCAAAAATCTAAAAGTCCAATTTCAAGTCAAACGACGCGAAATACATAAAAAAGTATCGAGCAATACATTTCGAAAAGACCATTACAATTTTTTTGACCGTTTTTTGATAGGACTCATTATTTTCGTTTTATTCATGGAAAATATTATTGGAAAATTAAACGTGACACGTAAAAAAGTCTGAAAAAGGGATTGTAGCTTCCAAAAAACCTAAAACATTGCCGCTAACATTTAACGTTTTTTTCAGAGATAATAAAATTTTTATACATTTTTCATATAGAATTAAAGAATCTAGGTTGCTCGCAAGTTTATGGCCTTCTCGATGTATGCAGTAAACCTACAATTTTTCTACACAGCTTTGAGCATTTAATATTTACATATGTGAGCGTCCGCATGAAAAGGGGCCTTATGGATGGTTCAAGCTTCGGAAATATTCGCGTTTTTCTAAGTCAGGATCAAAATGATTATTTTCGGGTTTGAGTGAGAGGTGATACTAGGACCTATACTGAATTTATTGGCACTGTGCTCATGTCCCAAAAGCAACCGAAAGAAGGTATATTTTATGTTCGAAGAAAAAGTATAACACATGCACTTAAGTCACTCGCCAACTTTAAGTGCGTTTTTATCGAAAAGCGGTTTTTCGAAGTTTCAGCTTCAAAAATCTAGCTATATGACCCCATACGTAACTCCATACCCACCATGAGGGCTTTTTTCGTGCGAGAGCCCACATATAGTTACGTAGGAAATTAAGCATCAGCATTCGTAAAAAATTTGAAAAGAGATATTTTTGCTAAAATTTCATTCAAGTGTGCATAATGAATGAAACAATTGCAAAAATAAGCCGAGTGCAAGGAACAAATATTACAGCGCAATGAAAAATGTACTCGCCGGAGGCAAGCACATTTTTATTCCACAGGAGGTTTTCGAGTCTTCGTTTGTCACGTAATTGAAGAACTATCCTTTAAGGTCGTTGACGACACGCGATCCTCCAGCGCGTTTTCTCTATTTCCACATGCCAATGATTGACGCAACCCCGCCTCGAATTCGTACCACAAAAATAATCAGCGAAATGTAATTTGTCTTTCTGTTTGATGTCGACGGAAACGCACCTTTGTGAAAAACGAGAGTCTATAGGTTAGTTCTCGTGAAACACGAGTTAATAAGGAAATTGTATTAGCATCGGGTTGCATATCCCTGGCAAGAAACGATACGTGGTGCGATAATTTATAAAGGAGCCTAAGATAATGTATGCTTCACATTTTACAAAATGTTTGAGGTTGGTAATTTTTCTACCGAAGAATAAACAGTCATGATTCCTATGAAGCATGCAATCAAAAATTCGCAAGAGCTAGTTTCTGAGATTCAAATTTCGATTTCTCGATTTCGCGAGATTGAAATTTCATTTCGTGTATCCCTTGAAGGAGACTATTTACGGAAGATTGCCCTCGATTTTTCTCCCTAGTTACGGTTACAGGGGTTTGGATTGTTTTCATGAAAAATAATCTCCAAGGGAGAGAATAACATTCGCCGATTCTCGAAAACATGACGCCGGGTTGAGTGTGTTTGTCTTAGGTAGGGGTCAGTAATGATTGGAAACATAGCATGAGAGCAACCAGACTCAATCTTCTACCATCTGGAAATTTATTTTCCGCATCATGTTTTAGGTTCGCAAGTCTATATTTCCACCTTAGCTCTCTTTTTGAGAGCATTTTTCTGCCATTTTTCTCACGCTCTCACCAGTAAAAACTTAATGGAAACATAAACAAGTCAAGGAGAATGAGGACAGTGAGGGAAGACTTGAAAGCAGTTATTGTACAAAGCTACGACTCATCAAAGAAGCCACATATATATTTGAGAGAAAGGAAGTAAAATTGTCTTATTTTATTTCATCTCTATGCTCTGAAGCCTTTGCTTTCTCACTCGAAAGAACATCAGTGTTTCGCTAGCAAAGGAAACAAAGGGCTGTTGTTGATATAGTTGAATTTTGGTGAAACAGCAAACACCACACGCATGCAGTATGTTTCAAAGGTAGTGCACCCGAAATTTTCTCAAAAACAAAACAATTTTATGGTTTAGAACGCTATATAATACCATTTGCCTCCCAAAAATACTATCTATAAATTCCTGAAGCTTTTTTCAGTCTACATCTCCGAAATCATTAATCATCAACTAAGTGGGGCGCTCAATTAATACTGCTCACTCAAGGTTTGGTTAAGAGCCCCTTAATACGAATTCCTTTTTGTCAGGGTATTTATCGCTTACGTAAAAGAAACATCTTATAATTATTTGAAGCAAGAAAGAGATATATAAGCATTCTGCAGAAGTATTTTATTGAACTTAAACTGATTGCGAAAAAAATGCACTCACATTTAATATAGAAATTGTATATTTAATGAATATTAATTTGAATCTTTGGAACTAGTATTTCCAAAGATTTTGATAATAATAGCCCTATATAAGCAAATTAGCCACTTAGGTGATGGAAAATCTAAATTGGATAGCCCAATCTGGTGTCTCTATAACTACTACTCTGTAGATCGGTTCAAAGAGCTAGTTAGTTAACCAAAGATGATTTGATGAATGCAGAATACAAATTAACAAAGTCACATCAGAAGAACTCTTTCCTAAACTATTTTTCACTTTACTTTAGGATAATTGAATAATTTTGTAATAACTAATATGAAACTCAGATTTTAAAGAAGAGATGTAGATTAAGAACAAATTACCTGGGGTGAGGGGGCAATTATGTAACTTTTCCGCTTCTATTTCCATTTTCACTTTCAAAAATTCACATTAGTTGTTCTTTCAAATTGTCGTCATAATGAAGATGTCAAAAAAATACAATCAACGTGAATTTTGAAAAAGTGGAAGCAAAAGTGAAAAAGTTATATAATCGTCCCCCTGGGCGATATATTCCTAATATTCTTGAACTGAGCCGACTATAACCGGCTAAAAATATTTCGTCTTGATGACAGGCAATCAAGACATTTTCAAGATTTGTTGAAGATGTTTTGGACAGCCTGGCTTATGAGACGGAGCCAGGCTTCATTTTATGTCTTGAACCAAGAAGAAGGTTTCCAAAGCTTACCTGTCCTGGTAAAGAGGGTCATGCTTACCAGGTCCCCCAAACTGCAATGCAAACGGCAATGTCAAAGTTTTAACTAATTAGTTCCGTCCTGGAACGTCGGGGGCGCCACATATTTTACTAAACAAGTGAACGCTGTGTCACTCACGAGCCAAGTTGCGTTTGGCTGAACTAATTCTTTCATCTTTCGTGTGTTAACATTTATATGTATTTATTATCAGAAGTTTGAGCAAAGTAAGTCGGAAAAGTGTTTAGGGCTGAATATTGATTCTATTGTTCAACTTTCTGATAAGGAATGGGTTGAATGTATAAGAAATAATGTGTAGCATGTCAAGAAGTAAGCCTAACTTTTACAGCACGACAAATTTTACAATAAACGATCAATTTTTCAGTGAAATTCTTTCTTTCTTTTCTGACAAATCTAGCAAACAAAAATTCCCGTTCGTGTTGCCACTGAGAGCTATAACCATAAACATAAGACAAAATTTGATGTCTATGAAGTCTGGCTTAGGAGACGGAGCTAGACTTCAACGTCTTGAAGGAAAAGTATAATAAATGTATGAAATTCTTTAAACTGGAACAAGGAATAGATTTTATGGTGGTAAGGATAACCCTTTTCGCTACAGTAGGTAGGCATTGGAAACCTTTTTCCTGGCTCAAGGCATAAAATAAAGTCTGGCTCCGTCTCATAAGTCAATACCTTCCAAAACGTTTTCAAGATGTCTTGAGAATTATTTTTATTGTCTGTCAGCAAGACGAAGCCCAAGACGAAATATTTTTACATGGGAGCGCAGTCCGATAAAAAGAAACTTTTTGTTCTGTGGCGATCAGGGCAGTATTTCTTGATGAATCTGAGGTCGCTGAATTCAAATATGACCATGAAAATAGCGTATATCGTTAAATAAAAGTGAAAAAATGAATTTTTGCAAATCTTTAGAGAAGTCAAATATCTATGGCAATTTTTTATCAGCATTCTCACCAATCTCCCCGTCTCTCTTTCGCTCACCCCCTCTTACTACGAGTATACGTCACACCTCTCCCACCCAGCTCTGAATCTCACCCCTTTCATATGCAGTTCTCATCCCCTTAACGCAAGGTACTTATGATACTTACCCTAAAACCATTCGCAATGAATGCCCTGCATAATGGTACAAACATAAAATAAGGAGATCTGAATACATTATCGTGGGTAGCCTCTGTACAATGTGCAGTAAACCAATTTAATGCCTTCCCTCGTGTAGCTTAGCTGTACATTGTTACAATAAGGAATAACAATGCGAAAGTCAACTTAACGAGTATTAGGCTGGCTTACTGTACACTGCGTATACCCCTTGCTGTGTGAAAATCGAGAAATTCAATTAGCTATATCTCGGAGAAGAAAAGGCGGATCGAGGCAAATCAAAATTGAATCGACTCGAAAAATGGATAATAGTTATTTACTGCAAAACTGGTTATTGGAGATGGCCAGTTACAGCACTTTTTACACTTTCAGGTTACGATATCTCGAAGAACTGATGTGCTACACCATTTTTATGTTCTCAGGTTTCAATTCTGCAACCTCAAATTTACTAAATAACTCTGCCCATGGTCGCCGCAAAATTTTTTTTGATGGACTCTTGATGTATTTTTGTACGTGATATTCTTATGAACTTTCACTTTTATAATGAATTGAAAAAAAATTTCGGAAGCAGTTTTAAATATTTCTGATAAACTTTGATTGATTATGACGAATGAAGACAATACCTAAAAGACAAGGAAAAAAGCGCAGCTCGCAAGTTTCAGCTGCGTGGGCGGGAGACTGTTGGATCTTGCGCTTCGCAATCGATTTTTGTACTTTCCCCAAATTTGTGCCTAGATCTCTTCAAATTAAACGTCAAACCATCAGCAAACTGTTATTTGATAATTCTGAGTTCCATTTTATCAAAGCTCCTTCGGGTTTAATAAATACATTCTCATTACGTGTCTCGCGCGTCGCACTCGATTACAGTATGTCTAAAAGGCAAAATTAGAAAATTCCTTCGAAAGTTGTCGTGCCGTTCGGCTTCAGAACGGGACAGACAGACCGACAGACATTTTCGTAGAAAACATTTTTTTTTACTCAAGGGGTCTCAAAACATCGATAATTGATGAAGACTGGATAGGTCCGAATTTATATGAATCTAACACCTGTCATAAATGATGAGAATGTACAAATTCGAATTTTATGGCCAAATTAAGGGTGCTATCAAAAAATAATTCGAAGCAATTTTTTAGGTCTTTTTAGGGCGAGATACTAGACTGTTAGACCTTTCATCATATTTTGCGATATTTAACTATAAACTATAACCAACTATTAACTATAACGTTCAGAAGAAAAACTATTATCCCCATTAAAAAATGGTTAAAGAAATTTAGTAGATCTCTGTGAAGCAAATAATTTTTTTCTAAACTATTCATCGTATTTAGCGTAGCTTGGCGAGAAAGTATAATTTTAGTTTTCTCAGTTTTATCTTTCATTATTCAAGCCATAAATATTGGCGATAAAAGGCTGGTTCACGCACATGACTCATATTTTTAGACCACAAAAGAGTGTACTAAAGGAAATTCTCACTAGAAAACTCCTTCGAAACTTATCGCGTCGTCAGTTTACAGAGAGACAGACAGACATTTTCGGAAAAACCATTTATCCTGATTCAGAGGTTCTCAAAATGTTGAGAAATGATAGAAACTGGATAGGTTTTTTCCTGTGAATCTAATACTTTCGACCATAAATAATGAGAATGTAAAAAATTTGTCCGCTGCGCGGGCACATTTTCATCGCGCACTATGCATGTGGCACGCTTCACTTGCAAGTTTGAGCGCGCCTACTAATCCGTTGACTTCACGAAGGCCCTTCCGAAACAGCTGTACATTTTTGAAAATTACTCGTTAAAAAAATGCTAAAATACAGCTTATACTTATTTGATAAGGCTCACTTTATTGCGCATAATACAAGCCCACATTTGATTTGTAAGATAATTCGAATCGGAAAAGAAACGATCCGATCTTGCTTTTGCCGAATGTCGGATTTTTCGACATTCGACACGCGACCGATTAATTCGATAAAATTCAATCCCATCTGGCACGCGTCGAATGTCGGTTTTCCAACATTCGATGCTTTTTAAATTTAAATCTAAATTTATTCATTCCGCACATTATATAAGTTGTATAGAGTAGTCTCATAAGTGTGAGGTTGATGTTCCAATGTATTTACCAACGACTCATCATATTATCTTACAATAAACTGTGATACAAGAAAGCATAATTTTATTCAATAATGTATAAAGATCAGTTTTCTGGAAAAAAATAAGAACAATAAGACCAGATAACACAAAAGTTTGTTGAATACTTATAGCTGTCTAAGAAAGAGAGTGAGCGTTTATGCAATCATCTAGCAACATGCAGTATATGCAATATTCTTTTATGTTTGAAAATTAAGAGTTCATAAAATACATGCTCCACTAAAACATTACTATGATTAGAGATCCTATCAAAGTATCTCTCAGTAATTTTTTCGATATAATCTTTTATGTATTCAAAATGTAAACACTTGTGCATATCCTGCACCATGGTACATTTGTTAAAGCTACCTGTAAATCTTAAAAGTTTATTATGAACTACTTGTAATTTTCTATAGCTTGTATCACAAGTGAATTTACATGCAGAACAAACATAGGTGCTAGTAGGTGTGACTATCACTTTGTAAATTATAAGCTTGTTATTTATACTTAATTTAAAGTTTTGATTTAACAGTGGATATGAAGCTACTAAATTCCTAATGGCTTTTTGAGACCCAATGTTTACATGTTCTGTGAAGGTAAGTTTTCTGTCCAGAGTACCTCCTAGACAGAGTACCTTGTCAGACCAATTTATAGTTGTATTATGTATTTCAATTACATCATTTATAACCGGTCTGCGCTTCGTAAAAATAATAGCTTGTATTTTGTTTACATTCATTTATTAACCATTTATTGAAATACTTAATTAATTCACTCGCAGTATTTTGCAGCCTAGTAATTATACTATCTATTCTATGAGGAAATATGAATGAGGTTTTGTCGTCCGCGAATCATCATCTGTTTACATTTTTGGCAGCAGGTACATTATTCATTTTGATAATAAATAATTGAAGTCCTAGAACAGAGCCTTAAGGTACTCCAGCATTATTATTTTTACATAGAAAATCAACGTGTTTTATTTCTATGAACATTTCCTTATTTCTAATGATAACTGTAACGATAACTGTAAGGTAAGGAGGAGAACCATATTGTATGAGTTTATAGACTAATCCATTAATCCAAACTGTATCAAAAGCTTTTCCAACATCGAAAAACAGTGCCCCAGTATGCATTTTGTTATTAAACTTATCAGTTATATGGTAGGTCAATCTCACTGATTGATCCACTGTACCATGACCTACTCTGAAACCAAACTGTTCATTGATTATTAAATTCTTATCTATTAAGAATTTATCGTTTTTATCGTAATTATTGTTTCTACTACTTCACTCAGTTTGGAGAGGAGATTTATCGCCCATAGCTAGACACAAGTGTGGGACTCTTATTTGATTTCGGTATATCTATTACTTTCGCTTTCTTCCACAACTTTGGAAAATGGCCCAATTGACGCACTCCATTTACAATATTGGTTAGCATAACTAGAGCCTTGAGTGTGAGGCTTTTCAAAATAATAGTAGTAGTTCCATCATGACCTGGTGATTTTTCACTTTTAATCGTTCCAAGTACTTCACTTATTTCATTAAGAGATGCATAATCAGCTCCTCTAGATATCATCAATGTTTTTTTTGTCGATTTGTTCACGGTTCTGGATACTTTTTTATAGTGATCTTGCAAGCCAAGATTTTTATTTAACTTGCTAAGAGAAGTAGAGTAATTCATCAGGGCTTAAGTTTTCTCCTTGTCTTCGAAGCATATTTGATTATTTATAAGAGGTGCACCGTAAAAAATAATGTTCAAAATGATACGGAAATCAGTATCATTTTGATATGCAACAAAAGTGATGCAGAAATGCAAGAGCATTTTGATCGTCTGAAATGAGTGATCGAGTTTTAAGATCATATCGATGATAGAGACAAGAGACGCTACCGATAATCGTGAAAACTTCTTAGAACTTTTCCATTTAGATTGAAATGAATGGAACACAATACGAAAAATACATTTGATGCATCTGCATATGAATGAAGTTTTGGTATAATCCTAGAGTTGCACTATGGAGTTTAGGAGATATTGCTCGGTCAGTTAAAGAGTTAATTCTTTAAGTAATTCTCATATTTAAAAGTGATTGAATTAGCTATAATAAACAAGACCAAGTCCACTTGATTCTCACTTACGTAGTTCGACAGTATACTTTTAGTTTATGACAAGCAAAATACATTATTATGTATTCCAAATCTGTCTGTCTTTCTTATTTATTGAAATGTCTTCAACGATAAGCAAATAATAGCAATGATTCGAAATATTTTGATATGATGCTAATAAAAGCAATACCTTTACATACGGCATGCAAAGTAGATGCAATCTCAATGCTTCACTCGTCTTCAACGATGATTGCTTAAAGAATTAACTCTTTAACTGGTCGCACAATACCCTATTTAATCTCGTTCCACTTCCTTGTCTTCTCTTGTTAAGCAGTTAACTGAAAACATAATAAATTTCAAAAACAGTGCAACCGTCACTTGTACAATTAAAACAGGCAGCGGCCATATTGCTTAGTTTCACAGATGATCCGGAAGGCAGATCAAACTGATACGAGTCGTGGAGCATAATGATCTCTAAATTGAAATGGTCGCTGGAGCAAAATGATCTGCAGCAAAAATGATCGTCTTTTTTACTGTGTGGTGGCATTTCAACATTCTTTCTAGTGAAGGCTTTTGTTGGCTCCCAAAAAGAGCCATCGGAATGTTTGTATTTCAAATAAGAGTCTCATTCCATTGGAGTGCATTCCTATTTGGTATTAATAAATTTACAAAGTTTTGAATTAGTGAGAGACTATTTCTATCTTATATGTTTCTATTGCGCTGGAAAATTCTCCTTAATTCATTCTTAATTTTTAAACATATAGCTTAATATTAATTGGAGAGGGAGGGTTAAAGGGTTGTATTTTTTTCAGAGGTATGTTCAATGTAGCGGATTCGCTAACAATTTCAGTAAGCTCATTAACTTCATATTCGATATGCTGTCTAGATGTAATATACAAATTTATGTATACGTTCTGATTTATTTGTTTTCTAAAGCTATCCCAATTGGCACTTCTATAATCGTATATTACGAGGTGTGGCTATTCAGTTCTAGGACTGGGCCTTTAAAATGCGTGATTAGAATAAAATTCTCATTTTTTAACATTCATGCCCTTCAATATACTCTTCATCTCGATCAACACACCGCTGCATGTGCGTTTTCCATTCATCGAAGCAGTGCTGGAGATCTTCGGTTGAAAATCTTCTTAGGAGCTTGGTCGTTTTTGCTTCCACGTTTCCATGGATTCAAAACGGTTTCCTTTCATCAAACTTTAAATTTTTGCGAATGAGTAGAAGTCACAGGCTGCTAGTCTGGTGAATAGGATGTATATTCCAAAATTATGATGCTCTTACTAGCCGAAAACTGCTTCAAGGACAAGGCAGAGTCTGCCGGTGCATTGTCTCAATGTAGAATCTAGTCTTCAACCTCTTCTCTGCCCTCACAAAATCTTTTGTGTCAATCAAAAACAACTGAACGTGATAGAAGGGTTTCCATTAATGATGTGGTTCACTTTCTGGCGATGTTTACCTCCTAGACAATCATCCGCATAAGCTTCTTTCAACATTCAAAAACATTCCTATGGAGATTTCTTAAATTTAATGAGAAACTTGAGATTGAGGCGCTGTTCTATTTTCGAACTAGGCGTGATTTCGACCATAGCGTTAAAAGTAGTCTTGCGAAAACTAAGGCTGCGGTTAAACCACTCAGCCTAGGGTGTTGAAACAAGTCTTAGGCGATTCTACGTGAGTCATACATTAAGAATATCACCACCAATTTCCGAGATGGCGAATACAATTAGCGCTATACACCCAGTCCTAGAACTCAATATGTATACTTCGTATTCGAGTAGGTACTAAAGTTGTTTTGGTGTTAATAATAATCATAAGAGGGTTATGATCTGAATTGAGAATTTGAAAAGTTGTCGGTCTAATATAGTTTCTGATGTTTTTTAATAAAAATAAATCGAGAACACTGGAACTACCAATTTTGGGAAAATGTGTCGGAAATTCTGGATCGGCAATCGTGATACCTTGGTCAATACATGTTCTCGTGTTAAATAGCTCTTTTCCACTTGCATTATCTGTGGAATGATTCCGTTGGACATTTCTTGCATTTAAGTCACCCATTGCTAATACTTTGAAATTTAAATGAAATATTTTGGTTACGTCACTTTTACAAATTCTGTTCTTAGGAGGAATATAGACTTGCAAACAAACAATTTTAAAGTTTCCTGTTTCTCATTGCAATGCTGGCAGCTTCCATATTAACTAGTTAGGGAATTTTAATTAAATTGTGTTTGATTTTATCGTTGTTTAGGATAGCTCATCTTCTACTAGCACAATTTCTATCTGCTCTATGAATTGAGTAGTTAGGTACCTTAAGCTTGAACTTGTGATCAATTCTGGATTCACTCATACCAATTATATCTAACTCCAGAACTCTAATTACGTTTTTGAGTTCGTAAGTTTTGAATTTAATAGAATTTTCATTCCACGTTAAAAGTTAAATATTTTTTTTTTGAAAATTCCTTTGACCAAGCAAGGGTATAACTCTCTCAATAATAAGACTTAGTCAAGTGAAACCACGTCAAATGTCGAAAAATTCGAGGGACAGCCGATTGGACTTTTTAATTTCATTGACCACGCGTCGAGTATCGAATACCCGAAACCGATGCATGCAGCTCTAGTGACATATAATGAAAAGGTTATTAGCCTTCGTGAAATTTTATTGACACTGAACTACGTTTGTGCTTTAATATTATCAAAATTAAATATTCACAACGTTAGCAACTGCTGATAAGCGTGCTGCGATATTTTCATCAGTAGTAAGGGGGCGATTATATAACTTTTTAACTTCCACTTTCATTTTTCCAAAATTCACGTAGGTTGTCTATTTTTTTCGACATTTCAATTGTAACGACAGTTGGAAAAAAAACTTGAATTTCGAAGAATTTTGGTCAATCGGAAAATTAAATAATAAAAAAAATGTGAAGCAAAATAAAATACATCTACGATAACACAAATATGAAAAAATTGATAATAAATTGGATTTGTGATTTGACTATGTGATTTAAAATTTTGACTTCATGTTACTGAAATTATGGTTATCCTTAATCTTGAGTCTAACACGAGTATTAAGCTAAGTTTAAAAATGAATAGATTTTGTTGTAGCTAACTTTACTTTCTTAACATATGTTTTTTCTTCTCCTATTATTTTTACATTGAGATTTGGCAGCTGATCTAGTAACGTATGTTACTAGGAGAGCCTGAGAATTTTTTTTAATAACGTTTACTAATTTAGTATGGATAAATGTCTGCAATTTTTTAGTTGAGTCCAAGGTTCTTTATTGTATCATCGGATTTTTTTCTTAAACTACATAAGTATGGATAAAGGTATTCAATTTCTTAGTCGAGTTCAAATTTTCTTTATTATAGATTTTTTTTCTAGCATATAGAACGTATCCAAAAATTTCGACGAGCCATGTACAAAATGTTTAGGAATATAAATGTGCTCCTATACCTAAATATTCCTGCAAAATTGCAATATTTATGACCTGTACAGACACCGCATATTTTTTGTTTAACCTACAAAAAAATAAGATTTTTTCGCTATAGATTTACCAACGATTTCATGCAGGAAAGACATTTGTAGCTTCAATATATCAGTGGTTGAAAAATGAAAAACTCACGAAATCACTATTTCCTACTTAAAAGTGCTTTGAGAGACATCTAAAATTTTTTTAAAGAGAACATGTGGTTCCATGACGGCTACTTAAAAATTGAAAAAATACCTTTTTGGACCACCTTATTAGTCACCTGTAAAAATAACATCATCAGTACCAAAATATGAGGATATTGGGAATTATAAACATTCATTTAAATTTGAAAGAAACCTTCAAGAAGTACTTGAAATTTTTTCCAGTATAAATTCATACTCAATTAAGGATACAATGGCGAAATACGTGTTAGATTTCTGTCAGATGGGATTTAAAAATTCAATCTAATGTAGTGAAGTTGAATGTCGGACTTTTTCACATACGACGAGTACCCGATCGAACTCGGAAAAATCCAATGCACAATGACTACAAATGTAGTCCAGAGTCAATAAAATATCACAAAAGCTAATAACCTTTTCATAAATAATAAAAATAACCTTAATAATAACATTTTCAGCCGTCCGTCGAATGTCGGATTTTTCGACATTCGACGGGCGGCCAATCGATTCAAAAAAATCTGATCCCATCTGGCGCGCGTCGAATGTCGGTTTTTCGACATTCGACTCCCGGCCGATCGAATCGAAGAAAATGCAATCCCATCTAACACGCGTCGAATGTCGGTTTTCACACACTAACACTTCCATCAATCAGGTTTGCAATATTGATGAAAAACCAATAAGTTTCAATTCTAAAATAATTAATTATTACCCTATTGTATGTGATGAAATTGACCAGACGCCACTCCTCCGATTTCTTGTTTAGTTGAAATTGGAAGCTAGTCTAAAATCAGTTGATGCCGTCGACAGCATTATGCAGATAACAATCGTGCGTATCAGCATTTCGCACGTTTTCGCACTGCATAATTATATGTTTGATCCCACAGTGATATCAGGTGATGCATGCATCTTTGTTATTTTGATAATGCTG
>JAUMHM010000004.1:5586315-5603129 GCA_032362435.1 Melikaiella ostensackeni
GATAAAAATTCTATCAAAAAAATTATTATGTTTGTTACTAAGTTTCACGAATGCACATTATAATTAATTATATAGTTTAGGTTTCTAGATTCGCTTTCGTTGTAAGTACGGTTTATCTCCTTTGGGGTAATGTTTAACATCAACCTTTTATTTTGGTTTTTTTTTTGTCTTTATTTATTAGAATAACAGCTAGTTTTAGAATTGAACTGTAATCTCTTTGTATGAATCAGTTGATTCTCAAACAAATAAAGCACTACTACTACTATGATATGTAATAATATTTTAACTTTAACCATTTATTAGAGAAGCGCTAATTGGCATTATCGCGTCAGATTGACAGAAGAACGCTCTTGCGAGCTATCCGCTCCGCTAATTAACATATGTCACGATTTGTCTTGAATTAAAAAACCCGTTTCTTTAACACAATGTTTTTCATGTAACCAAAAATAACTTCAAAATGAAGAAGGTCATTTTGGCGCCTCCATTTCATACTGCTACATATCGCGTCTAGGCATTGTACAGCGTCACGTCGCGTTTGGTCGGTGTACACTGTACAGCTCCAAGTTTTGTGTACATATATAAGTATAGGACCTGGAGCTATATAGCGACTAGACGCGATATGGAGCAGTATGAAATGGAGGCGTCGATTTATCGATCAAAATTGTTTCAAAAGCTTTTTGTATTGGCATTAGCAGGGTGTCTAGAGACCCGGGAAACAGCCGGGAATTCGTGAGCAGATTCGAGAAACCTGTGGTCATAAATTTAAATTAGAAAATTTTATTTTCTGCTTGAAATTACTAATACCAGCATAAAAGTAAAACTCAGAGAAATTTCTTGTGCTGTTTCTTTCTGTCTTATTTTCGCCATTTTTTTGGCGATAAGTTTGTTATTTATAAACACGGCATTTGGGAGAAAGAATTTTTTATTTTTTCTAGTTAATTTTCGATCGTATTATGGTCCTGAATTTTTACAATGTTCCGGTGCAGTGGAAGAAAAAAAAATCCCTGGCATTTCCCGGTTTATTACCGGATCACAACAAATTTTTCACGGTCATTGAAATTAAGAAATTCGAATTTTCAAAGCTGCCAATTTTTTCATTTAAAGTAATCAAATCAAAACTGAATTTAAAATTAAAAATAGTTGATGAGGATGTTATTACTCATAACTGTATTCTTTTATGTAGTTTTGTGTATTCAAAGAATTCAAAGAGTGAAATGACATTTTCACAATTAAAAAGTTTCTAACGTATCATAGAAGAGATTTAATGGCATCCTGGTACCTATCAAAAGTAGGGTTGTCAGAAGGGTGTACATTAGGGTGGTCCAAATAATTAAAATTTCAAAAATTTATTTCGAGAAAAATTAATTTTTGTGGGTGTTTTCCGCAATAATATAATTTCAATGCATTAATCAATGAATTTGAGTCTTTCTTTAGATGGAGAATTTCTAGAGGAATTCGTCGACTTGTAATGAAGTATCTTTTAGTGTTCCAGAACGTAAGATATGAATTTAAAATCTTTAATGTTACATTTCATATCTTAACATGTGGCTTTAAACAATAGTAGTCTTCTTTTGTCATGTTGAAGATATAATTGCCTTTTATTGAATGCAGCTATGAGTGTATTCTTGTCAGCGTTCGGAAAACGTTTCTTATGATTTTCCACCACTCTCAGAAGGGATTGTTTATGTTCTTCTTTCTCCGTCATAAAAGTGTTGGAAGTTGTTACAAGAGCAACTCCTCTTTCCGCACAACCGTTAATGCATTTTAGAGCTTGAACAACTTTCTTAGCTTCATCGTAAGAAATGAGGTTCTTCCAATCCTGAAAGTCTTCTTTTAAGAAAGAGGTGTCGATTATTAATACTCTTAACATGAGATGAGAAGCAGGCCCAATGAATGACTGCAATGATTTTTTGCTGATAGGTGTAAAAGTATTCTCATAGGAAGTCAATGTTTTAATAAATGAGAGATCATTCACAGGAGCATTGCAAACATTAGGACATTGGATCCACGGCTTCACGTATAATAACACTACAAATAATCCAAATTCCGCGGATTACTTTCTCTCGCGTTGACTGAGATGAAATTGGTTTCCAAAAAGATTGATTTTCAGAACATATATCACTTTGCACATTCACCTTGCATGATGAGAGGCACCTGAAGTTCGAAACCTTTGACCATCAGGTGTATTAGATGGATTTTCGTCTGAGAACATCAGTGTTAATGCCAAAAGTTCCTTATAATCATCTCTCAAAATAAACGATTTGTAGGAATCTTTGAATACTTTTGAAGCAAATGTAATGGTATCTATGTCTAAGTTTTTTAAACTTTCGGATAGGCGATCATCATTGCAAGGCGTAAAGGTTTTTTGATCTATCTGAGGCCAAGCTTCACGAAAACGTCTAAGTAAGGCAATATTTAGGCCATCTGGTGCTCCAAACGCAGCTTTAAATCCATCCTTACAGACAACTTCAAACGCATGTCGACATGCGACTGGAAGTTTATCCAGTTTGTTTTGCAGTAAAGCACAAGCGCCATTTGCAGATCCTTTATTTGCTGCTGTAGTATCAAAGCAAACTCCTAAGGTCTTTTCAACAAGTTTCCAATCACGTAGAGTAGTAAATGTTGCTCCCGCAATGTTTTCACCTGTACTTTTATCTATTTTTGGAACTCCTAACAGCTTTTCTGTTTCTTTCTCCGATACCAGAATAGCTGAACGTTCTTCTTTTAGCGTTACTGTAGTCTTTTATGGTTGCAGATAAAATATACGTCGCTTTTCTATCACTCATGATAGCGCGATTTAATGTCGAGGCTACATTTTTAGTGATTATGTCCGAATCACTCATTTTCTTACGCTTTTTAGTGAGTCCTGAAGTTGAGGAGACTGACGAGCAGGGACCGACTTTCTTCGCATTAAAATCTTCATCTCTATCAGAAGATATAGTTTCTTCGTCGCTGGATAAATCTGATATCCTCTCTATGTTAACTTCTTGACATTCAGTACTTCCTCTTTGTTCTTCTTTCAATTTCCTTTCCTGATATTTAGATATTCGCATTTTTTGGTTTTCATTTTTTCTTACTAAATCTTCACTTAAATTAGTAATAACTATATTTCTTTTTAATCTTTGATCCGTCGAAAATAGTCTGTCGCTTTCTATTTTTATTAGTTTGAAAACGTTGCAGTGAGCAATATCGAAAAGACAATTTAATACCTGTTGAAACTTAGTCTTCTTACCAAATTGCGTTGTTTCACCCCGGTTTGTATCAGGACATAGATCTTTACATTCATTTAATAGAGTTTTTAGTTTCCTTACAATATTTCTTTCCTCCATAGTTAGTATTCGAGCTTTATTCCAAATATTGCAGGCATCCTGGATAATCTTTTTCACAGCATCTTTTTCAGGGTTATTTTCGATAGTATGATAATAAAAGTATACATGGAGAACTTCTGCGGCTGTTTGTAACACATTGCAATCAAACTCTCTCTTCAGTTCACGAATTAAATTCATGATTAATATTGGTTCATCCATTTTTCAAGTTTTATAGAAAATTCTTTACAGAATACATTGACATTTCTCGTAATACGTACTTAATAGTTGTGAACTTAGCTTTTTGTTCTAATCCGAAAACAAAATAATATTTAAAATAAAAACAGTTATTTTCCACATACAAAATCTCACTTTTTGGTTTTTAAATGAATATCTTGCGTTCGAAAAGACCAAGAGGTACTTTATTATAGTTCAATGAATTCGTCTAGAAATTTTCCACCTAGAAAAAGACTCAAATGTATTGATTAACGTATAAAAGATCATATGATTGCGAATAACGCCCATTAAGATGAATCTTTCTAAAAATCTAATTTCACCGTTGAATTCGTGGTAAAAATTGAAGAAAATAATCCCTCTGGTAATTTTTTGTAAATTCGAAAATGAAGAAGGTATTAAGCTTTAAAAGCTTTAAGGCCGATGAGGGAGCACTAGATACTGTTGGTTTTAGCTGAAAATACTACATCATTTTTTCTTCAAAAGAAACAAATATTTTTGAGAGCACCTTCCATTTTTTAAATTTCAGGATTTTGCTATTATTTATGAACCACCCCAATGAATAAATAAATATATATAGGTATAAAGTACCTTGAAATCCAGGTATAATATTACATTTGATTTCTTCTGTGTTTTAACACTTTTCATTCAATAACTTTATCTCAGGCTTGTATACTTCCCCCTATCACATACCAATAATCTTCCTCTTTTCTATCTCATTTGATCACTTTCCATGACATTCCTCTTTGCAATATCTTCTTCCATACGCATTTTAGTTGTTAGTTGTCTATAAATGGATTATAGTAGACTCAATTGGCTTATAGTAGACCTAAAGACAAAAATTAAAACTGCAACTTTGTACAAGTATCAACATTTTTTTACTTTTCATGTAAATAACATAATTATTGCCGGTAAATAATAAAAAGATACATAGAAAAAGTTAATAATGTATAACAAATGAATACCAGGAAGATAAATAATCCATGTAATCTATAAAATGTAGAGAGGATTAGTGACGATCTTTGGGGGCCTCTTGGTGACCTTCGAATATTGAGGATTTTAACTGCGAGGGTCTTCTGGTGACCAGAATATAACACTTTAAACTAATTTATTTTCACGAGGGTCCTAATGTTTTCTTTAAATTCTTCCTGCAGAATGTTGTTTTTATATGAAAATCAATCTTTCCTTCAAATAGAGTAATGTAATAGAGTTGAATATAGGGCAGAGGCGCCAATCATTGATGAAGTTTACAGATTAAATTCTTCCTGTTTTAATTATTTTGGTATTTACACTTAATTTTTATGTTTTGCAAACTCAATTAAGACTTATTTAATGCCTTTTGCTGAGAAAAAATATATAAAAGGTTCAATTTAAATGAAATCAAGTGTTTACTCGACAACTGATTGCCAGTCGGTAAATGGTTTCTCTATCCTACATTATTCCATATTCATAGTAACAGCTTTATGATATAGTATTTAATTATACATATTTCATAGTAACAAATGCTGAAAGCTCAGCCAAATATCATGTAGAATATTAATTTTGCTGTTCTAATGCTGAATTTGATTTAAAAAATACAAACACAAATACAGAAGAATACAAAAAAGTACAAATATGCATGTTAAAACTATAAGAATAATCTCTTACCAGACACAAACATAATATTTATCGATATTGTGATTGAATAATACTGTAGCAGGAAATAAAATAAGATCTCTGAGTCGCAACGAAGAAAGGCTTTGGAGATGAAAAAGGCTTCGGAGATAAAAAAGGTTCCGGAGATGAAAAGGCTTCGCTGATGACCAAGTGCATACATTTTCTGATGTTATAAGCAACGCAATTAAGTCAAACAGTTTTCTTGTAACATCTTTTAATATATGAATACTTTTTATGATGTAATATGTTCATAGTATTCAAAGTTATATTATTTTTCTCTAGAAAACAAGGCTTCGGAGATAAAATGAAATTTTTAATTGCGACAGAGTCATGATTTCATTTATGCATTTGAGCAAGACCTGAAGACAAAGTGTTACCGCTTATATTGTTAAGAAGAGCTTGTGCTGGAAACTTATTAAGTGTCTACAATTGTAGCCAAAGCATTGTGATTTTAGAGCATACCACTCAGAAAATCAAAAAGCAAAGACATTCCAATAAAAAAACGTGGCGAAAGCTAGAAATCATCTTAGAGACATGGCAAAAAGTCTTCGGAGTTGACCCATTTGAAACTCCGTCATACATTTGACTTATGGGAATCGGTTGTAACATTTCTTTTGTTATTACTTACGGGCAAAATTACAACCATGAAAATGCTTAACAAGTAGAAGTGTATAGTGTTGAAAAAATGACCGCGACGTCGAATGCTTATTCTAGCTATGGAGAGGAACAAAACTATGACAGAGAGAGAGAGAGAGAGAGAGAGAGATCCTGGAGATGATTCGCACAGTTCTCAGAAATAAATTGGTTTTACGTGCAGACGTCGTAGGAATATGTAGCTTATATCATAATCTAATTTTTACAAGAAAAGGGTCACCGCTGTGTTGCTGACTAAAGCCGGCGGGAACAACAGAGTGTACGCGGCACCACGACGACGAGTCAGTGGTCCACGCCGTTTCGGTCAGACATCGGTGCTTCTCCAGCGTCCGCACCTATAGTACCTCAGTGACCAGACAAAGCCTGAAAGCTATCAATCGCATGTCCGCGAATATGCATTCAAATATGCAAGTCCCAACCCAGGATTGATTATCGAGAACAGGTTCAATTTCGCCTTTACGCAATTAGACTCACTCAGTATTTTATTATTTCAACATCGATGTCCTCTCTATCACCGCCCAGGATTCCATCTTTCCGACAAGGAGCTCCGCGTATTTCTGCATGGAAGTAGATGCTATTTATGGTAAGTAAGAGTGTTCTTTTCGGGCTGGACCTTTCTTTTCAAAGGAAGGGTGTAAGGGTGGAACGTAAAAGCCCCCGTTCCTAGGAAGTAAGATTTATATCAAGGATTAGGACTCTCTTTTGCCGTGGGTGGTCACGGCACTCTTCCACTTGCTTCCACCACTCAATGAAGGAGATTTAGTCCGGTTCTGAACCTCCACTTCCCCTGCCAAAGCCTTATGTAATGGACTGCTCAAAGGAGGTTTAGGAATTCTTTTGTTTTAGAAAATCTGGTAACGTGCCACTTGGTAATGAGTTAGGATTTAGAGGATAAAATATGATAGGTGCGCGGCTAGTTGGGTCAGTCATCGCTTAACGCGATGAGCGAGTCCCACTCCATGTACATGAAACCACGTGACGCGGCGTAGCCAATAGCGAGCACCGGCTTGCCCCTCCCCAAGTACCACTTCCAGTGGGCCGAGGAAGAGCCACGGAGAGGTACTGTCGTGCACGACGAAGGATCGTGAATTGTGCACCAGCTTGTCTGGCAAGACTTTCTCCAGGCCTTTGGAGTGTTCCGAGCTTGTAGGCTTCCAACTTTACTGGAACGTCTAGCTTTTCTAATTGAGAGAATCAAACACTCAGCATACTCCAGGTCTACTGGGTAAGCCATTCTTGCTTTCGAAATCGCTTCTCGTTTTCTGCCCTGTTGTAGCCTATTTCGCTTTTTAGTTTCCAAATGAGAACTTAATTTCTTTATTATTTTGTTTTATCCCTCCGAAACGACCCTGCGTGTCGCTTTACAAGGAGAATTCTACGTCTATTCAGTCACTGTTTTGTGTGAGTATTTTATTTAAGGAATATTTTGTTTCGTTTTGTTCACCAGTATGAGCTTGAAATGAAACTTCTCAGTGGCGCCAAAACCGTGTGCGCAAAGGGAAACAGTTACTAGCGGAAAGAAAAATCAGCACCGCCTTAGCAGAACAGTTAATTAAAGAGACGAACGTCGTCGCCCAATACTGGACCAGTATAGCTCCCTTTTAACTGGGTCGTGTCCCGATAGTTTCAGCCGTACCTCGGCTATCGCCGACAGGGCCCACTTAGTGCCAGAAAGCCTGAACTTCTTGACTCACTGACTCACCGGATTTCCGGAATTGTCAATAAGTGCATTCGAGCGTGTTTTCGTTTTTGCCCGAGAGTGAATGAGACGCCCTCTCTTGACACATGCAGAAACTCGCCATCCGGGAAAGGAGTTTAAGTTCCGAATCTGCTGACAGCACGCCCATATCGGCATCCGCTTCTACGCCCCAGTCCTTCAGCGGTCCTTCACTCCATTAGAGTCCTCCAGGGCAGAAACTCTCGCGGAAATCGATTTATTCCTGTGCGGTAATCAGAAGTAATGAATCTTTCGATTTGGGGATAAATATAGATAGTATTATTATTATAACATTCTATATATATATATATATATTTGGATTACTATATATTCGATTTATTGTCGATGAAAAAAAGCAACTTGTTTTTTCTCACTTCCTTTCCAGCACTGAACTATGTCCCTGCAGAGGACTCCTTCCGAGAAAAACAACTTCCACTATCGCCGAGACTCATCTTTCAAGATACGATTGGAATCACAGCTCGGCGATAATGGGAGGCAAATCGGAGAGCATCCCTCCCCCAGGGGTCAACCTTGACGTGGAGAGGGTGAAGTCACTTACAATTTCACTGCCTACATTGATCAATTCTTCGGTAATCACCTTCAAAGGACCTTCGGTAAACTCTATAAATTTGAATGAGTAAAAATTTTTACTGATTTCAATCAAAGATTGAACCCCTAGCTATAAATTAGTTATTTCAGTATTCAGTATGTTCAGAGTAGCTAGAATTCTATCACTTATCTACTCTCATTTGTATAGTGACAACAGGGCCACTAATTTGGATCTCTATTCCCGACTTATCTTTTTTATACAAATGTTGGTTTTTACATTCTTATAAGTTTGAAAATTCAGATAATTCTTTTAATTTTTGGTTTTCATATTTTAAGTAACGGGAAGGATGAGAAAGGTGTGTCAGATTTTATAACAATAAATATTCCAATAACTTACGTACTTTAAATTTTAACAATGAAATCAGTGAATGAGTCGTAAATGTATTATTTACGTTCAAAAAATAGAATATACATAATTCCAAAAATGATACCTCATGACCTCAAAGTTTTCTTATGCAATATAGGTAAACTCAACTGACACTTTTTTCAATTTAAGTAGGAACTGAACTGTCCTAGTATGTAAAAAAACCTACTCAAGTCACATACATTGTGTCACCACAAATTCTTATAAAATTATTTGCCTGTTATCAAGTCCGGGAGGCAAGTGAAATTCATCAACGAGGATGTCATCGCCTCTGATATAAAGCGTTAATAAACGAGCAAGCCCAGTTATCTTGAAGCCATACAGTGTACAGATATACGCCGGTGGACGTAAATTTCTGTCATCTGGCGCCACATCATTTTCAGCGAAAAGCTCGACTTTACAGGAAGAAGATATGTTTATAGATTGAAAGTGCTAGTGAATAAATCTCGAAACAAAGCAGCAAATGATCTGCGCTGAACATGGAGTTTCAGTTGCGTTCCGAAATAAATAATTTTGATTTTCCAGTATATTTAAGAAGGAGAAATTTTAGTAAACGAAGTAAAAGTTTCGCATTTCTGTCCTTATTGCTTGCAATGCTGTAGGTTCCACTCTAATACAGGCTTACGTTTCTGGTTTCTTTCAATCTCGATCTACTAAATTTGCAAATGAAACGTGCTACGAAAGAATTTGCTAGTGTTTAATTAGCCCTTATCACATACTAATGCTTCAAGCGGACTGGAGGCATTAAAGCCGATGGTCTATTTTGTTGCCGGTGCACAACTGTCTCTCAGGAATGCAAGAAGGGTACACATGTTACAGTCGCGACGGCATTGGGGTGTACAGAACAAATTCTGGGATAAGAGAACTGAATTCTTGCCAATAAAACAGCCGACTTCCCGTATCACCCTGAAATACGTAGATATCCTTGGGAAAATATCTACGAGACCCCTTTGTGTTAAAATTATGTGCTGTGCACACGTGCTCAATGTGATCATGTTTTAAACCGATGATATTGTGAACACCTTTATTGATAGCCAAAGTACGAATTCATTCTGTCAGTTACGAAAAAAGATACGCGTAATTTTTCTAATTGATTGATGAAATTTTAAGGGTTGGCTCGAGACCACTTCTTCCGGGTGGGGTTTGGGTTTTCTTGATACACGGAACTCGAAATTTTTCAACTTATGGAATAGTTTCAGGCCCTCGACCAAATTCAGGTTTCCGTGAATTTTCGGTTCTTGAACAGTTTCGGATTGTCGACACTGACATGAAACTCAATTTAGTGGTATTCAATTGATTTAACTGATGTTCCCCATAATTTACGAGAATTCACAAAAAAACCATCGGAGTCCTGATGAAGAAAAAGTGTTGGTAAAGTATTGAATCTGATCGTTTTTTAGCGAAAAATGGACTGGATCCAATACTTACTAATACTCTTTTCAAAAGCAAGTTCACTGAAATTCATCGGAATTCAATTGAGTTCAACGGAATTTAATAAAATTCAAAAGAATGTTGTGGAATCAACAAAATTTAATGCAAATAAATGTGCTTCAATGGAATTCGAAATGAATTTTATCTAGTTTATCCCAATTCAGTAAAGTGTTATTTATTTTAATGGAAATCACCGATATTGAGCGGAACTGATTAAAAATTTATCAGAGTTCACCGACATTTACTGTAATTGATAGGAATTTAGTAGAATTCAACGGAATTCGATGAAATTCGATGAAATTTAACTGAAGTCAACGGAATTCAATGCAATTTATTGTGACTCACTATAATTCAATGTCATTGAATGTATCATAATGTTACTTTATGGAATTCGAATGGCTTTCACAGGAAGCAGCGAATTCAGTAGAATTCAATGAACTTAACTGAAAATCATCGGATTTCATCGGGATTTAACAGAATTTATGGAAATTTACTGAAATTCCTCAAGGTTCACTGAAATTCACTATAATTCATTGGAATAATTGGAATCGATTTGAATTCATTAAAACTAAACGGAATTTGCTGGAAAAAAATTCAACTGCAGTCAACAGAATTCTGTTATATCAATAGAATATCTCAAAAGTAATTTTTGTATAATAAACTGCCATTTACTATTCAATTGACGCTTTGAATAATTATTGTTTGTAAAAATCATCTGTAAAAAAATGCTGTTGATGCATTCCGTGTTTTCTAATTGAGAAAGAGAATAAACTGCGGATCTTTTCCAATGGAAGCATTCGAATATTACGTAAATTAAGAAGGAGGGGGGGGGGGGGGTTCCAACGTTTGTTACATACATGTTAAAGTTGCATACTCTTACTATAAAAGAAGCATTACGAAGGGCAGGGGGGTAAAAATGGTAGAAAAAAACGTTGGATAATATGCGAGCCCTCCCTATTTCATGAAGCCTTATTTTCGTTGACTCATGCTTCCTTTTTGTCTCACAAAGTCTTATTAATCGCTTTTGAGTATGATTATTGAGATTAAGTATTGATATCTGGCGAAATCCATTCTTCTCCGGAAAATAAGATTTTTCATTTCCAGTGAAGGAAAGGAAAGGATGGTGGGCTAACAGTTTATTGAAAAAGAAACTGAAACAGGTGCAGCAAGTGAGGACAAGTTCAGGAATTTCAGACGTTTGAGAGTCTTTTCAAAAGAAAATTCGATTGGAGGATAACAATGATGAAATTTGAAATGTGTGATAGAAAGACTCTGTTGAAGGGTCCAAACTTTTCACGTTGGGTATGTTAGGGTTCTAGTTTATACATTTATCCATGAATTATTAATTATTAGTACGTAATTTAGCGATTCATGGAGATATGTACCAGCCATCAGTTGACAAATATTTTCAGCTTGTAGTTTTTGAAATAACAGAGTCTCTTGGGTTTTCAGGGATGATCAGAGTTCGAGGCGTGGTGATGTGGAGAATACCGTGCGGATTCTCCACATACCAGGAATGCTTTTTTTCAATGGAAAAGGCAGCTACGTGAGGATTGGGAGCTTATCGATCCACAGCGAGAGACTATCAGTCTCCTTTCGGATGTGTCTCCATTCCCTTTCGATGTCTGTTTTTTATCGTCTCATTGAGAACATTATGGTCATTTATTTCCGCTGCCAAATCAGATTTAGAATTAGATTTAGTTTTACTTTGAACTCTCTTTAACAAACCGTATCTACGTCAAAGAGAATGATCAAATGTGATCCCTGGAAAATTTAATTTCCCTTAAATTCTACTTTTGTTATAAAACACGCGTATAATTTTTGCAGTCACAGAGGCATGTGCAATTGTATGAAATGTATTTACGGTATTTAAAGTCAGTAAACTAGTAATATAGCAACAGTTTTCGGGTAAGTGGAACGTTTTTTCTTTATTTCAGATACCAGAAGCGTATCACGGAATGTGGATTCAGAATTGAATTACGTGCCACTTCAAAGCGAGAATTTACTCAGAGTAGTTGACAGAGCTCGAATGACGTCACGACAATTGCGCAGCAAAAATAATAACGTCGATTCAATGGCTGCGTAAATGTGTATAACCATGATAAAAGTTTCTGTCTTTTGTTTCCTGTTCGAAACGATATTTCATATTCAATGAAACTACCGCGTTTCTATAACTCTTCATTCACATTGAAACCTGTTGTTGAAAGATGTATCCAAACATTGTCAAAAAAGTGTATGTCGAAATTTGTGAAATGTAATCACAAGTCCTTATGCAGTAAGAAATAAAAGATTAGCTCAATGAAAATATGATGGATATCCTCGCTTGGATATCTACAACATTCATTGTTCACTTCTTCCTACGCCTAGCTAATTTTTAAATACTCACAGAGATGAAAACTTAACAATGCTGTTTTAAAAACTCCTTATGTAGGGCACTCGTTTTTTACTTTGTGAACTGTCTTTTTTTCTCTTCGAACGGAAGTAAAACATCACTGTCAAGCAATGTACGTGTGCTTATTACGAATTCTCTTTGTTTCATTCCTGCTCGTTTTATGAATCCACTCTTCCCACTCAGGGAAACACGTTTTAGCCTTGATTTCAAATCTAATGTATACAAAAGAATCATTGATTAATCAATCAATTTCATTGAGCGGAATCATTTTTTCAATTCTAGTTATTTATACAGTTTTCTACCTCCTAGAATCTAAAAACTATTTACGGATAATCGTCTTAATTTTGATACTATGGAAGATATATTTCTTTTTTCTGAAGCTGATTGAAATCTGACAGTATCCTGCAAAAGATATGCTTAAGTCGAAGGCCTTACACGTGTCCACTATTATAATAATATGAATTATAATAATTTATAAAGTGATGATGACTATTTCTTGAAGCCCTTGTGGCCCTTTTGAAGGCAGTTTTACTGGAAAAGAAGGTAACTTGAGAAGCAACTTCAGCCCTAAGACTAATAAAAACAGGTAAATTTCACAAGGAAACATCATCGTTCACGTCATCTATAAATTTGGAAAAAGGATTTGACAATGTCAATTGGACTAAAATATTTCAAATAGTAAAACGCTGAAAATTAACATATAGAGATAAGAGCATTATCAATGACCTCTATCAAAATTGAACTGCGATAATAAAAATTAACGATAAAGAAAAGGGAGAAGCGAACATTAAAAAGGGAGTAAAACAAGAATGTTCCTTGTGAACTTTTTATATACAACAAGCAGTTATTGAAATTAAAGAAGAAGATAAGCATTTGAAGTGTGGGCGTGTGGACAAATAATAAACATAAAATGGGTAGCTAAGGTCAAGGATAAAGAAGTTTTATAAATCGCACAAGATAAAAGAAGCTTATGCAGTATGATACAAAAGCACGTGACAGGTTGATGGGATAAATCCTTAGCCATCTAGAGGGAAATTGCGGACAGTTTTATAAGGTACAATAACAGAACGAAAAAGGATAGGAAAACAGAGATTAGTATAGGCTATGCAAATTGCGATGTAAGTTATAGTAAGTGCTAGAAAGTTAAGAGGCTAGCTCAGAAAAGGGATGAGTGGATAATTTCATCAAACTAATCCCCGCGGATTGAATATTCTGAATAGCGAAACCATTGACAATTACGAGACTACCTCTTCTTCAGAATTGTTTCAATTCTCTCAATTTTTCTGCTGCGTAAGACCGCACTTCGTCTGAGATTTCAATAGAATTTGGATATCTAATTTTGATTACAGGTGAAGACGCTGATGTACCTGTAACGTTATTCGTCTAGCGCTATTCACTGTAAAGAGACGAACATACATGCGTCCATACATCCCCATCGCAAAAGACCACAGCTCAAAGCCGAGTTGGTTTCCTCCATTTCAGCGCATCCCTTCCTCAGTCCACAAGTTGATCTTGGCTGAGCCTGGGTTCAGCGATCGTGAGTCACATCCAAGGTTTGCACGGAATCTAGCCAACTTAGCTTTTGAGAGCATGCGAACATACCAGGTCGGTAGAATATAGAACGTAACAGTAGTTTCGGGTTTAGGTGGCAAAATCTGCCTTCACACATGGTAGATATAGAAGGTCATGGAACTTTCTATTAGTTTCCGAAACATCCCGGAATCCTTTGGCATGAAAGTTGCCCAATTATTAGATAATCAAAAATCTGTTTCTATCACCAGAATATTGGAAACATTTACGTAGAGAACACAGCATCAAAGGCTTCCATTTGAACCATGGGAAGTGAAAAGGCCCGAACAAATCACAGCTACTATCGTGTTTAGGTATATTTTATCAAAACTTTTGAAAAAAAACAATCATTGTAAATAAGTTTGTTTTCCAATAAAAATGGATTTGTAGATCTGAACTTTGTTTTTCGAAAAAATGCTTGCATGAGTTATTTATCGATTTTCGATTTGAATAACGCAAACATTACACGGGGTGGGATTTTAAATAATGACGGCAATTTTCCTCGTCATGGGCGTAACTCCGACCGTGTATCGGGTAAGGCTGCTCAATACTACGTGATTTTATATCGCTTCATTTACATGCATTCAAATGTACCTGCAAATATGCTAAGTGGCTACTCACTTTCCCATTTCCAAGTTTAGGACATGGTTCTCTGTAACAGAAAAGGAATATAAATTTTAGATCATGTTTCTATCACAGCAAATAATTAATTCATCTATAAACATTTTTCTTCAAGAGTTTTTCCGCCGCTCAACTGAAAAAAACTTTCAGATAAGTAGTCTCGCGTGTTGTAGTACATTCAAGCTTGGAACTTCATACGAATATTCCTCAAGGATTGATGAAGGTTTGCCTTGTAAAATGTATGGCATAGTTGCAGTTTTTTACTACCTGCATTAAATAAAAATGAGTCCGAGAGGAGGGTGGACTGCGCTCTTGAGGCAGTATTTGATGGGCTTCTCTCATTCCCCACTCCCTATCTTTCATGTACCACAACTTTTCTGTCTACCTGTAAACTTCCTCCCCCCTCCAACCCTTAACCCATAACCTGTCCTCCCATTTTCCCCTATGCATCTTCTTCTACTGTCCCCCTACCCCTCCTTATTCCGTTCTTCTATTCTCTATCCAAAGTAGGGCCCGGTTCCCTAAATTTTCAAGGTCAGGGTTCGGATTTCAAAAGGTTCGGGTTCAGACCGAGCCCTTTACTGAGTTGGAGAGATTTTTTAAGAATATTGCAGGAAACAGGATCGAACCAAACCCATAGTTTTGTAGGAAATTATTCATAGAAAATATATTCAGGTAATTGAAGGTCCCAGCTTAAGGAACCCTTCAAACTTAGGTCGTATTTAAAAGGTTCCGATCCATGATACTAGTATTAGATAAAAAATTCAAAACTGTGTTCAAAACCGTGCTCATTTTGTACTGAAGAGCACATAGAGCTTCTCACTGACCACATCCTAATCACGAAAAGTCATTATGAGAATGTCAACTGCAGATTCCTATCGAAGTAAAAAAAAAGAAGAAATTTTTTTCCGGTACACCGATAAGTAGGAGTTTAATTCGGTCATGGACGTTCACTCCGGAATTCGATACGATTAGGTGAGTCAAGCCATTTTTCGAACAGGGAGGGCTGGATAAACCTTGAATCACGACTCTTGACTGATTGGCGCACAACTGGCCAGAGTTTTTCCCTTTTCGAACGGTGCAATTTGTAACTGAAAATGTCGATTCCAGGTCCGGGGATCCTGTTTGTCCTTGTATTAGAAGGAAGATGTTTTATTTGCCCATTCTGATCTGTACCTATCGATCCTTTTAGTAAATGCACAGGGATGCAATTGAATTCCAGTGATGAAGATGGGTAAGCTTATCGGTTCAGTATTATTACACATTGTCTCTACGATGATTAAATGAGAAATCATATGTTGATTTGATTATACTAGGTCAACGTGGATATGTCGCTTTACCCGACCAAAGCAAAATTGTTTCGGCCACAATCTGATTTGCAGGTGATCACGTGAAAATGGTTTCAATATAATGCAAAAAATATACTTTTTTAAAATTTCGTTTCTTGTCGAGGATAATATACGATGTGAAAAAAGAGCTAGCGAGAGTTATGATTGCTTGTTGACAACGTAATAAGAGGGGGCCTGGGCGTGAAATTGAACACAACACGTAATAATGCTAAGCAACTAGAAAATGCGCGAGTACGGACGAGAATTAGCCGGCATGCAATTCCTGACAAGATTGAGCGAATCGAAATATCATAAATCGACGCCTCTATTCCATAGTGCTCCACGTCACGTTTAGGCGGTGTACAGTGTTTGGCCGGTGTACAGCTCGCCGTCGCGTTTGGTTGCTACGAGTATATACTTCGAAGTCCTGTGTATAATTATAGGACTCGGAGTGATACAGCGAGTAAACGCAACGGAGAGATGCACATCGCCCAAACGCGATTTGGCGCTGTACACCGCCTAAACGCGACATGGAGCACTATGGAATGGAGGCAATTAAGTCTCAAGCTCGAGGAGGTACCCTGAAGGATGACGACTTTCGACTTAGAGTCGTTGTGAAAATACGAACTTAATCTCGTCACAATGAGGGACACCCGGGGCACGTAATAATATACAAAATTCCTTTTTGAGTGATTACACTTTGAGGTGAAATCCAGGAGCACCGTTGATCGGAGTCCGCTGGAAGTCTCAATGAAATCGTTGCTAAGAACTGTCAAAATATTATTAATTTTCACAATAGTAAAGTGACGGAATCGTCGATGAGACAAAATCAAATTCAATGATCCCCGTGTATTGTGGTGAATTTTAGTAGAGTTCAATGGATAAAATACAAATTCGAACAAAAAATTGTTTATCTGACTTGTCATTCCACACA